>JAYESA010000011.1:36944999-37309999 GCA_036927795.1 Iris macrosiphon
CTTATTAACAGTAGTATTCTGCTTCTTTGAAGGATATTTCTTTCTTTTATAAGGTCTCTTATAGTCCTTATAATCTTTTATTTTCTTCTTCCCCTTTGTAGGAAGAGGCTTAAAAGTATCCATAGCAAACTGGTCACAAAATTCTTCCAGTTGTCTTTTCTCAGAGATTCTCAGAGATTTCAATTGATGTCGTAGCTTTAAATCATTACATATAGCTAGACCTTCTTCGATACACTTATTGATCAAATTTTCATAAGTGTAATTAGAATAAGGTATGACACCATTATTTTGGTTTCTTAAACCTTGTCTTATTCTTTCAGCAAAGAGATTAAGAAGCCCATCAATAAATTTTGACTTCCAATGAGCATTATTAGCATCACCAAGCAACATTACTCTACTTAAGAAAGTATCCTTGTACCATCTAAAGTGAGTAAGTGTTGGACATCTTAAATTTTGAAGAAGAGTTCTCACTCTTTCTCCATAGACAATTCCAAAAGTAAAGCCAAAAGAAATTTACCAAATTGGTACTTTTGACTTTAAATCTTCTATTTCCATTAAAAAATTCAGAAAAGAATTCAACAAGTTGAGGAAGATTTTAAGCTACATACTTGTAGTAATATTCCAAATGCTTTCTGGGATAGAAAACAACATATTGTTTCTCTTTCTTATGAAGAATCCTTTAATGAAAAGAATATTCCAACCAAGGCAAGACCTTGTCAATGAATCAAGAATATCTTGAGTTATGCAAAAAAGAAATCCAAGAACTAATGGATAAGAACAATCTGAAATAAAAACTTTGAAGATTGAGATTAAAAATTTAAAAGATTGGATAAACTAGAACGAGATAACTTCAAAGAAGCAGAATACTACTGTTAGTAAGGACAGTAGGAAGAAGAAATCTTCTAAGAAAAATATAATTAAATGTTATAAATGTGAAAAATTAGGCCACTATAATAATTGGATTAGTTATAAATTCAAAAGTTATTCTTTTGCCTTTATAACAGGTAGTAATTCCTTTCTTAGTAATCTCATTGATTGGCATGAGTTTTTCTAGGAAAGGAGTTCCTAGGATAACATGCTGAGATATTTCCTTTACAACTATTAGATGTACAGGAATACAAACATCATCCATACAAATATTTACATCAGTTATTTTGTAAGGGGTACTTAGTGCTTTATTATTGGCAGCACTAAGTGTCTGAGTAGTTCGTTCACAGTATTTTATTGGAACGACTCCTTCTTTTACACAATTAAGGTCTGCACCACTATCCACAAGTGCAATCAAATTGGATATGTAATACTCATTATTAATGAGCATATTTATTCACAGGAGGTATATCTGACCATAGAGAAAGAGTGAGAACTGTTCTTCAAAATTTAAGATGTCCAACACTTACTCACTTTAGATGGTACAAGGATACTTTCTTAAGTAGAGTAATGTTGCTTGGTGATGCTAATAATGCTCACTGGAAGTCAAAATTTATTGATGGGCTTCCTAATCTCTTTGCTGAAAGAATAAGGCAAGGTTTAAGAAACCAAAATAATGGTGTCATACCTTATTCTAATTATACTTATGAAAATTTAATCAATAAGTGTATCGAAGAAGGTCTAGCTTTATGTAATGATTTAAAGCTACGCCATCAATTGAAATATCAGAGAATCTCTGAGAAAAGACAACTGGGAGAATTTTGTGACCAGTTTGCTATGGATACTTTTAAGCCTCTCCTACAAAGGGGAAGAAGAAAATGAAAGATTATAAGGACTATAAGAGACCTTATAAAAGAAAGAAATATCCTTCAAAGAAGCAGAATACTACTGTTAACAAGGACAGTAGGAAGAAGAAATCTTCTAAGAAAAATATAATTAAATGTTATAAATGTGGAAAATTAGGCCACTATGCAAATAAATGTTATACAAAAAAGAAGTTAGAAGAGATCGAGGATGAAGGGTTGAGGAAAACTTTTTATAAATTAATGATCAATTTTGACTATGAAGAAAGTTCATCCAATGATGAATCTAATAATGAGACTAATAGTCCATCAGAAAATGAATGTAATGAGAATTGTCAATGTAACGAATGTGTTACAGAAAAAGATATTAACTACTATAAGTCTATAGTAGAAATGAATGGGCTATCCATAAATACCTTAACTCTCAATGAGAAAAAGGAAATTATAGAAGCCTTGTGTACTGATAATCTTAGTACAGAAATAAAAAATAAAATTATAGAAGCAATTGGAGAAGAATTGAATAAGGATAATACTCCTATTCAGACTACTACTCCTGAAGCTTACAATATGGCCGAGGTAATATCTCGGTATAGAAATAGACAAGTTAAACCTGTTACTATGCAGGAACTCCAATCTGAAATAAAAACTTAGAAGATTGAGATTAAAAATTTAAAATCCCAAGATCAATATATCCAGAAAAGATTGAATAAACTAGAACGAGATAACTTATCTCAGAAAACTACCAAAATTGGTGAATCCTTAGTTTTTCCAATCAGTCTGTTCAATCAGGACAGATAGAGGAAGGGAAAATAATTTTCTATAAAAAATAGATTTATTTATTACCCATAAATGGTATATAAAAATAAATATGCTCGTTAATAATGAGTATTACATATCCAATTTGATTGCACTTGTGGATAGTGGTGCAGACCTTAATTGTGTAAAAGAAGGAGTCGTTCTAATAAAATACTGTGAACGAATTACTCAGACACTTAGTGTTGCCAATAATAAAGCACTAACTACCCCTTACAAAATAACTGATGTAAATATTTGTAAGGATGATGTTTGTATTCCTGTACATCTATTAGTTGTAAAGAAAATATCTCAGCATGTTATCCTAGGAACTCCTTTCCTAGAAAAACTCATACCAATCAATGAGATTACTAAGGAAGGAATTACTACCTGTTATAAAGGCAAAAGAATAACTTTTGAATTTATAACTAATCCAATTGTCAAAATTCTTAATGAAGTTAATTTGAAAGAAAATTAAATTAATTTCTTAAAAGAAGAACTTGCTCAGGTTACTATAACCCAGCAGTTGCAACAATTGGAAATTCAGAAAAGAATTCAACAAGTTGAGAAAGATTTTAAGCTACATACTTGTAGTAATATTTTAAATGCTTTCTGGGATAGAAAATAACATATTGTTTCTCTTTCTTATGAAGAATTCTTTAATGAAAAGGATATTTCAACCAAGGCAAGACCTTGTCAAATGAATCAAGAATATCTTGAGTTATACAAAAAAGAAATCCAAGAACTATTGGATAAGAAATTAATTCGCAAGTCTTACTCTCCATGGAGTTGTACAGCATTTTATGTTTACAATAATGCTGAAAGAGAGAGAGAGAAGTACCAAGACTTGTTATCAATTATAAACCTTTAAATAAGATTTTAAAATTGATTAGTATCCAATTCCTAATAAAAGGGACTTACTCAATAGAGTACGTAAAGCAAGAATTTTCTCAAAATTTGACCTGAAATCAGGTTACTGGCAAATACAAATAAATGAAAAGGATCGGTATAAGACTGCTTTTACTGTTCCTTTTGGCCATTATGAATGAAATATTATGCCATTTGGTCTGAAGAATGCACCTTCAGAATTTCAGAATATAATAAATAAAATATTCATTCAACATTCTAGTTTTATACTATCATATATTGATGATATATTAATCTTCTCTAATACAATAGAAGAACACTTCAAACACCTTAATGTGTTTAAACACTTAGTCATAAAAAATGGCTTAGTGATTTCTGCCCCAAAAATGAAACTCTTCCAACAGAAAATAAGGTTTTTGGGACATAACATTACGAATAGTACTATTATTCCAATTGATAGAAGTATTGAAATTGCTCCTAAATTTCCTGATGAAATAACTGATAATAAGCAGTTACAGCGATTTCTTGGAGCATTAAATTATATTTCTGAATTTTATAAGAACATTGCTGCTGATACAAAAATTTTGTATCAAAGATTAAAGAAAAATCCTGCTCCCTGGACTAATAGTCATACTGAAGCAGTTAAATTAATAAAACAAAAGGTTAAAAATTTACCTTGCTTACATTTAGCCAATGCTGAATGGTTTAAAATAGTTGAAACCGATGCTAGTAATATTGGTTATGGGAGAATATTGAAACAATTAAATTCTAACACCAATAAAGAACTATTGGTGAGATATCATTCAAGAAAATGGAATGATACTCAAATTAAATATTCAACTATTAAGAAAAAAATTCTTTCTATTATTCAATGTATACATAAATTTCAAGATGATTTACTTAATAAGAAATTCTTATTAAGAATTGATTGTAGCTCTGCTAAAACTGTTTTAGAAAAAGATGTTAAAAACTTAGCATCTAAACAGATATTTGCTCGATGGCAAGCTGAATTAGCAATATTTAATTTTGATATTGAATATATTAAAGGAACTGACAATTCACTTCCTGATTTCTTGACTCGTGAATTTTTGCAGGACAATGAGTCAAAGAAATAAAGGGAAACAACCATGGGTTCCTAGACCCATGGCCTCGAGCTCCAATGAGACGAGATATCAGAAAACCAAAAAAATTGTTCTTGGTAAAGGAAAATCTTCAAATAAGGAAGTTCAAGACTTCGAAGAAACCAATGTTTCTTCCTACAAGCAAGCAGTTGAAATTGAAACAATTTTCACTCAGAATAATTACACAGAAGAGATACTTCAATTGGAAAAGTCTGACATCCCAATGATGGATGATCCCTGGAGAATTAAAGAAAAATATCTGAAAAATAATATGTTTCCAGTACAGGGAAATGATAGAAATATCTATGAAGGAATTTTGCTTACAACAAAATCTGTTGAAAAATAATATGTTTCCACCATCGTTGCAAGAATTATTTGCAACTTGGGCTCAATCCTATCCTCTCTGCCAAAATGCAGATCAACTTTTAGAGGGGGAGAGCACTATGTACTTTTTTATCTATTTCGAAATTCCATATATTTTTGAATGGATAATTAAGTGTGAATTTAATGCTCTTAATTTTCCTGTTCTACCCAGAAAATTTCTGATTAAATGGTGGAACAGGTTGGATGAGAAAGAAAAGGTACAAAATATACAAAAATCTATCAAGGAAAATGAGATCCTTGTTGAAGCTAAGCTTAAAAAGAAAATCATGGATGATAGTCCTTTAAAGAAGCTGAAGGAGTCTCTGAGGAGACAGAATCCTCGAATTACTGAGGAAGAATTGAAGAAAAAATGCCTGAAATACATGCAGACTCAATTTGATTCAATATTTGAAACAGATACTATGTCTGTTAGTTCCACAAAATTGGAACATGAAGAAGAAGACTCAGAAACCTTCTTCAAAAAGATGCACAGGAGAGTCACTACTCCATCTAATGACGAAAGCAGTGATGCCAGCATGCATTAAAGAAGCACTGTTGCCGGAATACATGTGGCAACTACTGACTACTTTACTTTACATAAAGAGAATCTCTTTTAATAATGGCCGACAATGGTGGACCCCAATTACTTTATACCTCAGCATAATTGCTGCTACGTGGACGGAGGAGAAGTAAAGGCGAATAAAGTTAAAAGGTGACAGCGACGGGCACTCACGTGGCTGATAAGGAGGAATCTCTTACCTGCAGCTTCCGGTTTCTCCACTCGCACCTGTCAGGAATTAAGTCGGTCGATACCGACTCTCATGTACTATAAATAGAGGCCAAGACCTCTTTGTTATGTACATTTTTATGCTAGTGTGTTGTTACTCTGCTCTTTTGTTAAGTGTGTTTTGAGTGTACCTCTGTAATATTTTACTACTATTAATAAAATTCCTTTCAAGCGTTTAGCTTTCCATCCTCTTTACGATCCTGCTTCTGTTTGGTATCAGAGCCAAACAGAAGAAATTACCAAATTGAATTAGAGGAATTATAATATTCATCTTTAAATTTATATCTTTGTTTAGTAGAATAGGTTTTTTTAAACCATACTACAAATTCATTGTTCTCATAGTACATTCTAATGTAGCCAAAGCTACTGAAAATTCTGATAAGGAAATTGCACAGTTTATAACTTGTGGTTTCACTGGCACTTTGAGGGGTTGGTGGAATAATTGTCTAACCGACTCTCAAAGACAAGAAATTTTAAGTGCTGTAAAAATTGAAACTAATGCTGAGAATAGTTCTCAGACAACTAAACCTGATGCGGTTTATACTTTAATTATTACCATCCTGGAATACTTCACAGGAGGTATATCTGACCATAGAGAAAGAGTGAGAACTCTTCTTCAAAATTTAAGATGTCCAACACTTACTCACTTTAGATGGTACAATAATACTTTCTTAAGTAGAGTAATGTTGCCTGGTGATGCTAATAATGCTCACTGGAAGTCAAAATTTATTGATGGGCTTCCTAATCTCTTTGCTGAAAGAATAAGGCAAGGTTTAAGAAACCAAAATAATGGTGTTATACCTTATTCTAATTACACTTTTGAAAATTTGATCAATAAGTGTATCGAAGAAGGTCTAGCTTTATGTAATAATTTAAAGCTACGACATCAATTGAAATCTCAGAGAATCTCTGAGAAAAGACAACTGGGAGAATTTTGTGACCAGTTTGCTATGGATACTTTTAAGCCTCTTCCTACAAAGGGGAAGAAGAAAATGAAAAAATAAATTTGTTGACATCTAAAGTAGCAACAAATAGAATTATCCGATGGGATGAAATAAATTTCCCTAAAGAATGGATTTTAAGTCAAGCTGTGTTACCACAACCAATAGTAAACACAGATATTGACCAAATAATCCAAATTAATGATGGAGAAGTAGAAGTAAGATTCACTCCTAATGATATATCTCGATTATCAATATCAGGAAGAAAATCTTTACCTTCTACAGTTGGATCAACCTCTTCTAATAAAGAAGAAGTCAATAAAATTAAAATTACTGATAATGCAATAGCACATCCTTTGTATAAGGAAAAGAGCAAGATAAGCTCTCCGACAATGTCGGAAATAGAATTTACTTCTATTTAATGGGATTTAAAGTTCCTCAAGAAGTTCGGGACATTCTCAATAGAATGTACTATGAGAACAATGAATTTGTAGTATGGTTTGAAAAAACCTATTCTACTAAACAAAGATATAAATTTAAAGATGAATATTATAATCATCTAGAAAAGAAAAGCTTTCATTGATTGGTTTGTCCAAAAATATGTGGACACAAAATCAACACAAATAAATGTGTTAGAAGAAAATTATAAAATCTGGAATACCGATACAGGATCTAGTAGATATCATTCAGAAAAATAGAATAATACTCAAATTAAATATTTAACTATTAAGAAAGAAATTCTTTCTATTATTCAATGTATACATAAATTTCAAGATTATTAATGGCTACTTGATTTCTATTAGTATTATTACTAATAATAGCAAATTTTTGCTTTGCTTGAGCTATTAGCTCTTGTAATTCTCTTTCTTCAGCATTAATTGTCTGAAGATTACTCTTTTTGAATTGAGCTATTATTACTAATAATAGCAAATTTTTTGTATCATATATATTTATATATATTATTTATATATAATTATATTATATTTATATATATACACAGAATATATAATATATTATTATATATTTACTATATATATATGTATTTTTGTATTTTTAGCATGTATATATATATATATATATATATATATATATATATATATATATATATATATATATATATATATAGTATATATGTATGTATATATATATATTATGAATTATGCATATTATATATATATATATATATATATATATTATGTATTATACATATATTATTTATATATTACTAAATATTATTATATATAAATATTATATGTATGTATATATAGTATATATAATCATATATACATACCATTATTATTATATACATATATTATTTATATATATATATATATATATATATATATATATATATATATATATATATATATATATATATATATATATATATATATATATATATATATATATATATATATATATATATATATATATATATATATATATATATATATATATATATATCTATATATGTATACTTATATATATATATATGTATTTATATTAATTATTTATATATATATATTATTATAAGTAATATTATATATATATATATATATGTATATTTGTTTACATATCCTATTATATATAATTATATGTAATATTATTATTATAATTATATAGATATACATATATTTATATTATGCATATAAATACTATAATTATATATTTATATTGTTATGCTCTAAATATGTATATATATTATATATGTATTAATTATATATATATATATTATGTCTTTTATATATATACATAAGTATAAATATATATTATACTATATAAATATTATTTAATGAATGCTTTTATTTAAATATTAAATTTACGAACACCTGTACATCTTGAACAGAGTGCACCTACAATGCAGTCAGTAACCCCAGGTCACAGGACCCCTCAGACACGACTGCGGGAACAAGTTTTTGGCATGCCCAGCTTGAGGACGTAGGCAAGCATACCTTGCCAAGTTTTACTGTTTAATTATTAAACTGTTGTATGTTATTTTTTGTAAATTTACATATAACTGTGTGTGTACGAGATTGCCTCGGGCACCGTTAATGAATACGTTGACAAGTAGTGTAATTGACTTAGACTTTAGCAGACTTACCTAACAGCTGCGAGGGTATCCTAATATTCTCCTAGACCCTAACACTTGTACACGCAACACCGTTGCAGTTCATATTGGGATGCGAGTTTGCGTACTAGATTAGCTACCGGTGCATGTGACGTGCATCACGGCTTAGCACGAAATCAGGAAAATTCAGGAAGGTTATGACTTGGCATATATTTACGTGGTTTACACGTTGTGGATTCGACTTGTATAACCGCATTAGGCGGGGAAGATAACTAGTAGGCATATGGGATACCCAACTTCTTTATTGCAGACACCGCACTCTTCGGAGTGATACGGATGTTATATACTTTGCAGATACCACATCCCTTAGAGTGTTGGACCTTGTATATATTCAGATACCTCATTCTTCGGAATGATGGACGTTGTAGATACTACACTCTAGAGGATGCTGGCCGTTATGCCTACGCCTATCCATACGTACCAAGGTTGTCTTTACATTGCATTCACTTAGATGGTTAGCTCACCCTTTATTTATTTATTTATTTATTTATTTATTTATTTATTTATTTATTTATTTATTCAGTATTTACATATATGGTAAGTTTTTATGTATCTTGTTATGTCCCACTGAGGACCTGGTTCCCTTCCAGATTTAGATGAGGCATACTACCCCACAGTGTACGGTCCTGGACATGAGGCAAGGTATACAACTGAGGAGGAGTTAGAGGAGCTGCCATCAGAGTCTGTCTGATCTTTAGTAGTAAGTGCACTTAGAGCTGGACTCTTCTGTCTGATCTTTGTGCACCGGGAGCAGAAGCCTCTTTCCCACTGGTCTTTAGTAGTGGGTTCATCTGAAGCTGGAGCCTCATTACCTAGCTAGACGATGATCTAGTCTTATTATATTTCTGCACTTTTATCTTTTGTAGTGGATTTGTTTCCACCAGACATATCTGATTTGTACTATGATATTTCAGACTTAGCATTTATATATTCAGCACTTATTCCCATATTCCTTGATATTTTGTGGATGAGATTAGACTTTACCTGTATTAGACTTGTTAGTATTTTAGGACAGCGTAGCACGTCTCTTTGGGTCCATTAAATTGGATAATTTCTTAGTGACGTGTCAGCTGGCCAATGCCACGTGGCCTGGTTCCATATATTTTTGGGACTGGGGCGTGACAGTCGTACTCTATTCTTATTCTAGTTTATTTTAATTTGGTAGTGGATGTGTCTCCACCCAACTATTAGTTCTTCTCGACTATTTCATACTGGTTCATTGACATATTTGGTTATTTATTTTTATTTGATTTTATGGATGAGATTAGTATTATCTGTGACTTGTGACATTTTATATACTACTTGTGAATTGTTATTCATAATAATTCATACGTATGTGTTATGGTTTCCAAATATTGGAGTTGTTATATACATAAGGTTGACATGTATACGTATTCCTAGTCTACATATTTTGGGACTGGAGCGTGACAGCAAGATGTAAGTCACCTAAAATATTTACCCAGTTAGGAACAAGTATAATTCATTGCATGCAGTTCCAAATATATGATAGCGACTGTAAAAATACGTATTTTGGGACTACGACGTGACAACAAGATGGCCAGTCAACTAAAATATTTATTCAGTCAGGATGGAACGAGTACAATTTATTGCATGCAGTTCCAAATATATGGTAGCGACTATAAAAATAATGAATTGTCATGGAACACGCGAATGCAAGTAAATCTGGAATCAGAATATAAACTGGAATCAAAGTATAGCAAGTTGAGTGAAATAAATAATCATAGGTAACCATGGCATATGACGACAAGTAAAATAGGAACAAACTATTCTACGTGATTTAAAATACCGCATCGACATGTGAACGACTATGGATAAAATTTGGCAAACTACACGTGTGTTGTGCGACTACTATTATTCCAGTAAGACCATGAGATAGTTTTGGGTACGTTCTCATGTCTACTAAGTATTTTCCCTCCCGACGTGTGTTGTACGACTGCTATTATTCCAATAAGACCATGGGATAGATTTTCCCTTCCGACGTGTGTTGTGCGACTGCTATTATTCCAGTAAGACCATGTGATAGTTCTAGGTATGTTCACATGTCTACTAAGTATTTTTCTCCCGACTAGTACGACATGGATTCAGAACCAGACACGAAGAAACAACAATAGTCCAAAAAAGTCATATATCTCATAACAAGAATCCATCCTACTAATCCGTGTAACGAACGTGTCAAGCATCAGCTATCATATTACTAATCATACAAAAATAGTAACTAACAATACTGTAAACAAACAAGAATGTACTCGCCTCAGTCTTCTGTGGATTCGGGTAGGACGGTTAACAAGCAATCCCATGCACTCTCCCTGTTATCCCAAGTCCTAGATAAGCCAAGGCCTAACAAATAATAATATAGAATTTAATTCAAGTATGTTTTAGTTAGTTTTATGGTATTTGATTTATCCATCTATTATTTTTATACATAAATTCCTTAAGAATATATTTATATATTTATTTGCTAGTTACGTTTTCATCTTTTATTAAGCTGAGCAATACTTGTTTAGTTATAGAAAGTATTATCAATTTACTATTAAATAATATTTTACTACATTCTATATTTTTAATATTAAATCTTCGTAAACAACATTACTTATTTTAATATTATAATTAAGATCATATGTAATATCATGATATAAAAATATATTATATATTACAATAGTATTAACCTTCTATATTATATCACAAAATGAAAGAATAAAAGTATAATGAATAATTATAATTTACCAAATCTTTTAGGGGCCTAAGTCAAAATTGTCATATTCTTTAGTCCATATTCTCGTTCAAACTACTGTAATGGTAAGGGAGGGACCTACCTTCTTGACTTATTTTGTTAAATATGATTATTTATTTGTTTTTGTGGTTAAAATGAAATGAAAGAATTGTGGAGGGGTTATAAGCAAAAGGCTTACTTAATACTTAAATCACACTGCACGTTCTCTTCATCCTTACCTGCTGGTTCGTCTCTCTTTCTTCTTAGTTATCATTTCTTTTTCTTTTGAATTCATTAGAGGGGTAGATAGCGGGAGCCTTCGGTAGAACTTCAAGGAAGCTCGGCGGAGCTCGTCTCCACGCGACCGGGAGGCAAGGGACAGGCGAGACTCGGCCGTCCAGACGCGAGCACGTCAGGTGGTCGGGGATTGGCGGGATGTGCCGGTACCAGGGCTCGGGCTTGGGTTGCAAAGGTTTACGTGAGATGGAGAGGAGGATGAATAGATATGTTTATATAGGCTGCAGAAAGAGAGAGAGAGAGAGAGGATGGGAACATGTGATTGTGGTTTATCATTAAGATTTGGTTTAGATAAGGATCAAGTAATAGGAGTTTTATCTATAATCCTACTTGCTTATACTTAACCTTATATGTAACTAGGTTCATAGCTTCTCTTAGTAATCCTTTGGATTGACATGACTAGGAACGCAAGGATTCTCTTAGTAATTCTTTGGATTGGGATCAAGCATATGTGGCACTTTGGTTTAGAATTTAAATGATAGGTTTATCTTTGACAATTTTGAATACACTTAATCTTTTCCTTTAAAATTTCAATAAAACTTATTTAAATTTATTTCTATATCATCATCATCATCATCATCATTATTATTATTATTATTATTATTATTATTATTTTATTATTATTTTTGGATAATTCATGATTTTCTCATTTATATTCTTATTTAAGTAATTACTTTTATCAAATTAAATTACAAATTGCCAAAGATTAAATTTTTGGGACGAGGGTTTACAAAAGGATACTTCTATTTGCAATGATTCAGATGAGATATCCAAACTTAAGCTAAGTCTAGATAAGGCACTTGGCTGCATTGACAAGAGCACTCAAGACAATACTAAACTTAATGAGGAATTCGAATCAGAAAAGAAAAAATATTCCATTGTTGTTCGTAGAATAGACATTAAATACAAAATATGATGAAGTTTATGCTACATCTAAAAGATTAGAGATCCGATTAGAAAAATAGGTTGAACAACCCACTATCCAATCTAACACGAGATACGTAGCTAAACAAAAGAGCACACACTACAAGATATTTGCAAGCAATCCAAATACTTCACACAATCATGCACGTAGAACACGACATACTACTTCACACAATCATGCATTTTACTATAGATATCCACGCAAAACACAAAGTACTGCTTCACACACTCATATCTATCATACTGCACCAAGCATCAACAATATTGCTATATGTCATTACTGTGGTAAGAAATGGCATATATCTAGACTTTGTAGTACCAAAAAGTTAGTAGATATGAATGTATATGCATGGGTACCAAAGACTAACGTATCTGGACCCTCAAGAAAATGGATACCAAGGGTTACATCTACCACTCATTTTGTCGGTGGACCAACCTTCTCATGCTAGAAGTAAGTGGATTCTCGATAGTAGTTGCCCACGATATATGACTGGTGTTGCTAACCTTTTCACAACACTATCGATGAAGAAAGAATGACATGTCTCCTTCGGTAACAACCTTAAAGAATATATCGTTGGTAATGGTAATATAGGTATTCCTCTCTATCCTTTTATTAAAGATGTATGTCTAGTAACGAAATTAAAACATAACCTACTCAGCATCAGTCATCTCGCTAACCAAGGTTATAACATACATCTTTAATATATATGTATTCTATCTTTCAAAGGATACTAACAATATAGGCAAATGTCTATACACCAACCAAGATGAAAGCTGGCTATGGCATATGCGTCTAGAATATGCCAATATGGATATTATTGCAAGACTATCCACAAAGAAGCTGGTAAGAGGCTTACCGGAGATTAATTTCAAGAATGATATGATATGTGTTGATTGTAAAAATAATAAAACTATTAAATCTTCTTTTAAGTCAATAAACGCTATAAGTAACTTTAGACTACCACAACTATTGTATATGGATTTATTTGGACCCAATAGAGTCGTCAGTCTTGACGGTAAGCTTTATGCATATGTAATTGTTGATGACTTTTTAAGATATACATGGGTTTATTTTCTTGCAAACAAAAATGAGGCATTTTCTGAATTTGTTACTTTTGGCAAAAAATTTCAAAAGGAAAAATGTTTCATGCTTACTCGCATCTGAAGTGATCATGGAGGCGAATTGGAAAATGGTAATTTCAAAAGTTTTTGTGATTCAAATGGCTTCTCTTATGAATTCTCCTATCCTAGAAATCCTCAGCAAAATGGTGTTGTAAAGCGGAAGAACATAGCTCCTGGTGATATGGCTAGAGTCATGTTAAATCAGTATAATCTTTCAAAATATTTTTGGGCTTAAACTGTAAATACAGCATGTCATATTTTGAATATGGTTCTTATTTGACCTATATCGAAGAAAACTTCCTATAAACTTTGGTTTGATAAAATTTCTACTATTAGCTATTTCAAAAATTTTGACTTCAAATATTTTATTCTCAATATTAAGGATAACCTAGGAAAGTTTAGCTCCAAGGCCGATGACGATATCTTTCTAGGTTATGCTGCAAAAAGCAAAGGGTATCGAGTAGTCAACATCAATCATTGACAGTTGAAGAATCAATCAAATATCACATTTGATGAACTCAACAATCAAGTACCAAATGTCAGTGATAATGAAGATATCAGATCTACATCCAACAAGGCTCTTGAAGATACAATCGACACAAGTTATCTAGAAAGTGAACCTAAAAGATTGAGATTCTCTACAGATTATCTATAATACTTGATAATAGGTGATGTATCAAAATGTGTAAGTACACGCTCTTCAAGTAGATATATCATTGCAAATGTTCTTCCATTTCACAAATAGAACCAAAGAATGTAGGAGAAGCTTTTTCTGATGAATTTTGGATTTCTACTATGCAAGAGAAACTCAACCAATTTAAACGTAATCAAGTTTGGGAACTTGTTCCCAGATCTAATGATTATCCTATCGTTGGTACTAAATGAGTATTTCGAAATAAATTAAATAAGAATGGTTCAGTCACACACAATAAAGCACGTCTCGTAGCTCAAGGTTATAACCAAGAGAAATATATTGACTACGATGAGAGTTATGCTCCCGTTACTAGATTAGAATCCATTTGAATGCTTTGTGTTTTTACAAGTTTTTATAATTTTAAACTTTTTCAAATGGATGTCAAAAGTGCATTTTTAAATAGTTTTATAAAAGAACAACTGTTTGTTTCTCAACCTCCAGGCTTTGATGATTTCAAGTTTCCAAATCACGTCTTCAAGTTACGAAAGGCTCTATATAGACTCAAACAAGCCCCACGAGCTTGGTATGACGTCTTAGCTCCTTTCTACTTGAGAAACAATTTTTGAAAAGAAAAAGCTGATACAAATCTTTTCATAAAAACTATTGATGATTCTCTTTTATTAGTACAAATTTACGTAGATGATATCATATTTGAATCTACTAATGAGATGCTATGTAATGAGTTTTCTAAGTGTATGCAAAGTAAATCTACGATAAGCATGATGGGGGAACTCACCTTCTTCCTAGGATTATAAATCAAGCAAAATTCATAGGAAACTTTCATTAATCAAGCAAAGTACATAAATGATTTGCTCAAGAAATTTGACATAGATAACGCAAAACCTATCAGAACTCCAATGACAAATCAACAAATCTTGACGTCAATGAAAGTGGTAAACCTACAGACGTACGTAAGTATATGTTCTGATACAAAAATTTAGTTGTGCTAACTTTGTTTTGTGTATTAAAAGCAAAGAAAGTACAAATAGTCCTTAAACAAGAAATCTAAGTACAATTAAGATTCTGGGGATTGTGACAATAGATATCGAGTACTGTAGCTGACTCATTTACTTCATTGACGGTCCGACGACAGAGGAAATTGCTAGGTCTCCGGCTCTGTGGCACGAAAGACAGCAACTGGGCTTCTGAGTATGCTTTTTCTCCATCTCTTTATACCTCTTTGTCTGTCCCTGGATGGAAATGCATCCCTGATATTTATAGCTATATACGCTGGATGGCTTATGCACGCGTGGTCGAGGATCTCTTCAGTTGCATCCCTGATATTTATAGCCATATTTTTTGTTGCATGTCTTTCAGGCTGCCGCATAGTTATTCTTAACAGAATGCAGTTACAACCTTGAGCGCATGTTATGGTCGGGTCGCCACGTGGCATTGGTTACGATAGGCTACTGATGAGATGACAAGTTGTGTGTGTGACTTGGTCAACTTGACACATGGCCCACACTGATTATTGAGGATCTTTCATTAGTTGTAACAGAAAGATTTGATGGCATGGAGCCACATGAAGGCTGAACCGCATAGGGGCTAGGCTTCGTAGAGACTTTGCCGCATAAGGACTACGACACATGGAGAGCTTTGGCGCATGGAGAGATTTATCGTATACACGTTGTTTCGATACAAAAATTAGTTATGCTAACTTGGTTTTGTTTATTGAAAGAAAATAAAGTATAAAGAGTCCTTAAACAATAAATCTAAGTACAATTAAGATTCTGTGGAGTGTGACAATGGAGATCGAGTACTGCAGCTGACTCCTTTACTCCGTTGACGATCCAAAGACGAAGGAACTTGCTAGATCTTTGGCTCACTAGCACGAAAGATAGCAACTGGGCTCATGAGTATACTTTTTCTCTGTCCCCCCGTGTGGGATTGCATCCAAACTATTTATAGCCATCTATACTGGATGACTTATACACGCGCATATGCTAAGCGCGCACGTCTGGTTGTCGCATGACTATTCTTAACATAATGCAGTTGCAACCGCGAGTGCATGCCACGATTAGGCTGCCACGTGGCATTAGTTATGATGTGCTTGTTGATGAGATCTCGGCCTAGGTTATTTTCATCCGTTGTGTGCGTGACTTGGTCATCTCGACACGCGATCGGCATGGGTGGTCGAGGATCTCTTCAGTTCCAACAGAAAAGATTTGATGGCATGGAGCCACATAAAGGCTAAACCGCTTAGAGGCTGACCCTCATAGAGACTGATCCTCATGGAACTTGGCCGCATGGATAAATTTAACGTACGAATATAGAGCCGCATAGGGATTGAGCCGCATGGAGATGAGGCCGCATAAGTTGGTCGTGTGTCCATGTGGCACTTCATGGTTGTGTACAAGCAAAGGTAATTATGACGGTGACGTAAGCGTCGACGTCTATTGTCAGCCTCAAAATAGAGGCATTTAGAGTCATTAATTACTGTCAGAGTCATTAATATAGTGACTGACAGAAGTGACACCATGCGTCAGATCTGTATCCGCCTAGGCCTTCTGCTGCATGTTTCTTTAGGTATTTTCTTTAAGTGTCGCATGCACTTCGTGCCGCATAGATTTGCTGCATGCGACTTTATAATGTGAACGCATGGTTTCTGCATTTTTTCCATGCTTCTTAAGAGCACCTTCAAAGTTTTCAAACTTGGATGAGTTTGGAATACTTTGAACTAGAAGCATAAATAAGAATCCTTTAGCAGCATGGCATATTTGTCGCATAAAGATCCTTCAATTGAGTGGATTTTTTTACCGTATGTGCTCACTGTCGCATGGATGATTCTGCCAGGCTGTCAAATCTTCATTAAATGGGAAGATTTGTCTCGATCTTCAAGCAAATTTCTAGGGATTCTGAGAGCCGAGGTGTCAGTTTTGACTGGGGATAAATGCTGACCGTGAAAATTGAGGATTTAGAGCTGTTGAAGGATCGAGTTTCAAGGCGTCAGATTCATCCTCATAACTTCCTGGTTAATTGTCTCGATATCCTCACATGGCCTTGGGCCTCTATAAATAGACAACCCAGGAAGGAGAGAGTGCTTCATTTCTTACGCTCATTCCTTCTTCGTGAGAATGCTGAAGGCCCACGTTCCTCTCGCTGAGGAGTACTCCGATAGGGGTGAAGGGGACCCGTGGCCCCCTGATGCTGATGCTTCGACTGGAGGTATATGGGTGTCTCAGCCCTTGTTCCACGAAGCCAAGGATATATGGACACAAGTATACAATCATGTCGCATGGACGGGAGACCGTCAGGAATATGCACAGACTTTTCTCCAAACTATGTCGCATGGACGAGAATTCGTCTAGAACATGCACAAAGTTTTCACATAGCTCTGTCGCATGTATGAAGGATCATCTTCAACATGCACACGCCTTTCATATATCAATGTCGCATGGATGAAGACTCATCTAGAACATGCGCGTAGGACTTTCTTATATCTTTGTCGCATGGATGAAGGCTTATCTAGAACATATGCGCAAGATGTGGCATTCCACACTTTCACAATCTCCGTTGAGACTGATGCTCACTTTCTTAATATAGGCTTCATCTCCCCTCGTATTGCTTATGATGGAGCATGAAAGAATATCATAGAACCCGTCATTCGAAGAGAATGCCAACCTTATGCGTCAGTTCGTAAAGAACTGATCCAATAGACGAGGATGAATGTTCGTCATCGTGAGTGGAGCTCGCCCTATTTATGCAGTATGCTGGCTGCGTTTCTTCCCTTTATGCGGCCTTCCACTGGTCAGGAGCCTGCGATGCTGATTATTATATTTGGATTGTTTGCCATTTCTCGTCTCCAATCTTCTTGCATGGACGAAGAGTTCCTGATCCTCCCTTCCCTTTTTATCTATCATTATGGATTCTTTTTCATCTACTGAGATTTTTACTAAGGAGGGATGACCCAAAGTGCATTGAGTTCTGCCACCGGCTTTACTTGTGTCGGTAGCAGAAACAACACGGAGGGGCACCTGGATGGAGAAAGTTATGATTGTAGAATTTTTTATCACATATACTCATGATCTTGAATATTTATGAAAACCCTTGAATGTAATGGATTTCCATCGTATCTACTCATGATCTTGATATTAATAAAAAGTTAATCTCTTTCCAGAACTTCTTTTTGTACTTGTTTTGTGCTTTGTAGATACGAATATTAAACCAGGGCGTGTAGTAGAATACTGTAGTTGTCGGGGATATCCCACTGGTGGTATTTTAATGGACCTATTATTTATTGTGAACTTGAGTGCAAGCAATAGGTTCGAGGCGAAGTCCTACCAGAGGTGATATGAACGTGATAGTTTTGTGGACTTATCATCCATAACATTCCGTCCCGCCTCATAATCAAAATATTGGGGAGCGGAGGTAGACAAAGCCAGCTGTGTATATCAGAGTACTCAATATCCCAAAATACGGTCACAGCTGCCAAGATATGTGAGAGTTTTACTCTACAATCCAACAATCATTCCTGGGTCAAGAGTCCTAGGTGTCTCAATCTCAAGCAAGCAATAAGTTACAAGATGTATGATCACTAAACATATAATATTAAGGCATCCCAAACTATACATACACAGATGGTTATGAAGCTAGTTACAAAATAAAGAACTAGCAAAAGTATAATATTACATGGTCATCTCTAGCTATAGTCTAGAATATTCTTTACATGTATGCCTGCAGGCTAGAATGTCAAGTACCAAAACATAATCTAAATACGTGCTCGGTGGCTAAATGCCTCAAAAGTATAAGTACAAGATCAAGTGGGTGATGAAGAAGAAACCCACTCATATCCTCGGGTGGTCCTAGTGTTCACCATTTTGAGGCAGAAAATACTGAAGATCCTGCGGTCCTGCTCCAAAATCTGTCCATACAAAACCAGTAGGGTCAGACCCCAAAACAACAAGTAACACAAGGGAGCCAACTTAGAAACTCAAACCATCATACAGATAAATCAATAAGAAATAGCACAAGGAACAGTTAAATAAGTGCAGCAGGTGAAATAATAGTTAAACTGTTCTGGAGCATTTAAACAAGGATATCTAGAATCAGTACTCAGGTTACAGTTTCTAGATCAATTATTAAACATATCAGGACAGGACTAGACTAGACTGGAAATCAAGCAATCACGACAAATTATGCCCTACGGCTTGCAATCATTAGCTAATTAGGGTTATCACTGTCCTAGTTACTAATATATGCATTTTAAGATTTTATACAACCACATATCCTGCAGACTATCCGGGTTATCCAGGCGTAAGGATACATAAAATAGATTATATCAGGTATAATAATTTACAGGAATATGCAACACTCGACGGGGTGCTGGAAGTGTGCCTCTCACGACGGAGAGCTCCAAATCCATCAGGTATCGCTGGGATACCAGAATTGCATGTAGCCAAGAAATCTCTTTAGATGCTTCTAATACATTATTATAGTTGTTATCCTGGGAAAATTATTAAGAATTCATGACCGTGGTGCTCAGGAATTTGCCTTAGACATGGCACAGGACATGACATGAGCTTGACAAGTACATTTAGGATAGGAACAAGTAAATCAACAACAAGATTTTATCTTATCAGTTCAAGCATTACAGTTCAGGAAAATTCTAGCATGTCAGGAGTGTACTTAGTTGAGCCACTATCATGAGTATCGGTACATGTTAGGTTAACTCGATACGATGATCTATTATCATGAATATCGGGAGTTCAAGATTAACCGTGTCAATATAATCCATGTTCAATTCTAGCATGTCAGGAGTGAGCTACGTTGAGCCACATTCAGGAATATCAGTACAGGTTAGGTGTCGGGAGTTCAGATTAGCAGTGTCAATAAAATCCATGTTCAAGAAATTCTAGGTTCTGACAAGTCATCACAATCAGGTTATAAGCAGTTTAGAGAAAGATTGCATGCATAAGAATCAAGCATAATAGGCTAAACAAGAAAATATATTAAAAAAAGTTAAACTAGTATAAGTGTCAAAGGAGCATAAGGTAAGCTGGTCGCATGCAAAAGCTGGCCGGATGGGGTAAGCTGGTCGCATGTAAGAGCTAGCCACATAGGAGAGCTGGCTGCATAGGAGAGCTGGACGCATACAAGATGCAAAGCTCGAACAAGGTGAGTGACAGACAATAATTGCATGGTCAGGGAAGTGACTGATGTGACTGACCGTGTCAAAGAAGTGACCGATGGGACTGGTCAAGACAAGGAGTCAGAGAGAAAAGACAAAATCATAAAAAGTCGTGCTAAGGCAGTGCTGAGTCATACATTTCGAAGGAAAGAGGAATGCATAGTTTTGGCCCGCATGGACAACTAAGCCGCGTGCTCCTCTTGACCGCATACACAATTGGGCCGCATGGAATCTTTTAAACTTAGAGAACATTCATTCATTCATTCAAGTTTCGTACATTTGGCCAAGGGACACATGTGCAGATCCAGTTATGCGTCCAATAAGATGGCCGTATGCTGAATTATAGCGAGAAGTCCATGCCTCATACCAAGCAGGGCGCATAGAACTTCTTCGTCCCAGAACAACAAGTTTCAGCCATGGAAAAGCTCCAAGTCTGAAAATTTATTTTCTCCATAAAATTCTCATTTCAAGCCCGAATCCAGCAAAGTAAAGTTCAAAAATATCAAGTTAGAAAAAAAATAAGTTTTAAGAAATCAAAACCAAGTAAACTCATGGAAGCTACAAACTAAAAACTTAGATTTACTCCGACCAAGGCATCAAAATTGAAAATACCAAGAATTAAATATGTAAAGAAACTCATCGAGAATAATATAAAGCAATAAAATGCAAGGAAGGTAAATAAGTGCAATATAGCATGTTCTTTCTCATTGGAAAGATGTACTTGCCTAAACCCACTACTAAACTACTACCACTACTACCCAAGGCAAGCTCATGGCTGGGGCTATGGTTCGGCCAAGGATATGAGAGCGAGAAGAAAATGAAGAAAGAGAAGGATATAAAGAAGAACGAGGAGGGGAGAGAAATGGAAGGCTATATATATCAAAGGATGACTAACACTATACACAATTCTAGAAATTACATGAAAGCAGCTAAAAAAATTCATAAATTACACGAGAAGCAATATATAACTATAACACATATATACCAAATAAAATAAAATAATACTAAAATAATGACATGGGTCTCACACGTACTTAGAGTTAAGTACGGATGATAAGTTTAGATGACAACCACCATCCGAGGTATTATGGATGTAACAGATAATAGTCAATAAGGGATGTTTGCTCAGAGGTAGTATGGACGTGGAAACTATGGAGTTCCATTAGAAGTATTTTATTCAGAGGTTATGTGAACATGATAAGGTTCCAACTTTACGAGAATATAATGCCAAAGGTATAGTTAAGAGGTGATATGGACGTGAACTAGCCCCTGAGTAAACTGATTTTGTGTGGTCCCAATGAGAGTATGTTTGGTAAACCCGAGGATTGTTCCACTGGGGAACTTTAGATGATACATTATCTATTGCGTATTCAGGACTCCTGAACACAGATAATAGATTTAAGATTATTATGGAGAATAAATGTCATAGTGTACATTTATAACTGTCGGGGATGGGGAAGTACGTGCCTGTCTTAGACATAGTACTTTTTAAGAAACTTTCCATTGATCGTCATCATCAGCAAGTCTCCGTTTGGTTTTGTCAGCTGGTATGTGCCGTTGGAATACACTGATTCCACAACGTAGGGACCTTCCCATTTGGCTTGGAATTTTCCAGCCATCTTGTGCATCATGACCATCGGTGTTCTCTGCTAAGACGAGGTCACCGACTTGTAATTCCATTTCTTTTATCCTTTTGTTGAAGGCTCCAGATAGGCAGGCTTGATATAGCTTAATGTGCTGTTGAGCTAAGAGACACCTCTCATCGAGTGCTTCCAACTCTTGTCATCAGCAGCGGTGGTTGTCAAAAGCTGTCAACTGGTTGGAGAGGGATACCCAGAGTGAGGGAATTTGGACCTCCAGAGGAAGGACTGCTTCACTCCCGTAAACTAGAGAAAATAGCTTGAAGCCAGTTGGAGTGCAGACAGTTGTACGATAGGCCCAGAGATATTCGCCAAGATTCTAGTTCCAGTCACTTTTTAGGTAGACTAGATTGAGTTAGAAATATTATTGTAGCGTCAGTGTATTTGAGGTTTAGAAATTAGTTGCAGTTGTCTGGTTCTTTATTTAAATCCTTGGTGCACCCTACCGTTGTTGCAATATTCGGAGCCCAACAATAGCCCATAATTTCTAACTAATTATTGCACTCTTGACTTGACAAGCCAACCTAGGCACTGGACTTTTTCGTCACTCACAATCATAATCCCTTGTGCTCTAATTTAATTGTACAAGTTTTCGTTCTCGAAATCTATTCTTTAATACTGTGTCGCGTACCTTTGTCGTTGCCATCAAATATGAGACACAAACTCAACCCGTTTAGCCAGACCAATTAAAGGGTCCAAGACTGACACCAAGCCTACACCTTTTATGACCTTTGTGTCACTCCTAATTGAGACCCCATGTGCCCCCATTTAATTTAAGAGCACATATTATTTTATTTTAATTAAATTGGGGATACCAACTTTGACTAATCCCAACTTAACCCCAATTTAACCCAATACCTTATTTATTAAGCCCATGCAAAACACACAACACTCCCTTACCCTACAAAATACCAAACACCATACCCCACACCAAATCTCCACCATTTTACATATTTGTACAAATACTCAAAAGTTAAGGGGCTTATTTGCAAATATGGTAATAGGTGTCCTCACCTTATTAGTCCAAGCAAATAAAGAAACCCTCTCCCTCATCTCTTGACCGGTTATATCAATCCCTACTCTCTCCTTTGGATGTACAATTCTTTCATGAAGAATCTGAGCCCTCCATTCAACTTAAAGCCCTCATCCTCACCACACACTCACCACACACTCCCCTATAAAATCTCTCCAATACCTCCCTTTTCCCAAGGCCAGCCCAACAAACCAAACCCGACCGGCCACCCGTGGCCACTCCCTCACCACGTCCAGCAACCTCCTCTACTCAATATCACCACCATCGATTGGCATTTACTCCGGCCATCCATCCGTGCTACCATCACCACCATCATCACCAATACTACCGCGTCTCCTCCACCCGCTGTACCTCGACTCCGTCGTGTCTCCAACTCCATCCTGCCAGCAACCTCCTTCGGCCATTCGCGGCTGCTACTACCGCCAACACCCACCCACACCACCGTCATCTCCACCTTACTCGTCGACCACCACGACTACCTCCATCCCGCTGCCATCACCATCTCTACCACCGCCGTCTCCCTCCACCAACCTCTACGCTGCCATCACCCTCGACCGGCCACCCCAACCATCCGTATCTCCAGCACCCTCCAACGGTCGGCCATTGACCGCTGCACTACAACTCCTGCGAGACTCAACCGCCAACACCCACCGTTGCCTTCACCGTCATCATCACCAGCACCAACCCCTCCGGCCAGCAACCACCCTGACTGCCACCACGTGCCGCCGCCAAGGTGAACTCTCCCCCCTCCCCATGTGTAGTATAATATTATTATTGTTATATAACTTAGTTAGGGTTATATATGCTACATGGACTTTAGGGTTGTGAATGATGCTATTTGAGTTTAGGATTGAGAATGGTATAATGAGTTTAGGTTTTATGAATACTAGATGTGAATCTTAGGGTTTGGTGTTATATTTTTTCCATGCATTGTGATGTGTATTGAAGAGCAGGTTAATTATTGTGGAATGATGTGTGATATCAAAACGTTAGTCAGTTATTAAGAGCTGATATTTAATAATAAAGTTATTTGAGGAGTAGTTATGTATATGTGAAAGGATGTTCAAATATTTAAATGACATTTGTTGAGGGTTTAATAGATAATAATTATTATTTGAGAGCTGGTAGATAATAATGAGTTTAATTGAGGAGTAATTTTTATTGTGAAATGGTAATGATGGTTATATAACGGAAGATTTAATAATTAATAATTATTTTATTCGAGGATGATATTTAAATATGCATGATAACTTCTGTGAAGACCAAGAGGAATATGTGGATTGATCATGGCTCGAAATACTGATAAACACCATAATGAATAATAGGATTGAGGATTTGACTGATGATATTATATAGGTGATTAATCGGATGAGATGTAACATACCTTTAGTCAATCTTGGTCAACCCTCTATCTTAGTGTCTATGTGAGTTTTTAACAGAGATTGAAACATATGCTAGACGTGTGTCACCTCTTATTTTAGCCTAGTGATAGTTTATTGATTGAGCTTGTATCTCGTCTCTAGGTACTGCGGGACCCGCGGACTTTGACGTTGTACCGGAGACCCATCTTCAGCATCCGGATCCAGGCAAGTGTACCTTGCCACCCTGTATTTCAGTTACCAGATATTTATTTATTTATTATATACATTGTGCGCGTTTGGATTAGAATCTTTATTTTGCGTCCGGGTCATAACCGGGTACAGACGTTCGTCGGTAATGTCTGGTGATGATTGATAGATATTCGCAATACCTTGATGTACATACTTGTTCACATCATAACCCTAGGACACATCCGTACACTGTCATCGTGCCAGATTTCCTGTATCCTGATACTGTCAGTGTGACCGGAAACTGGGATGACTTTAGGGTCATGATCGTTGATAGTTACTTCAGTATGACGAGACTGTTAGATAGAGGTTTAGGTTCAGTGCACACTCGTTGACCGCTTTGGGAGGGAAAGACAGTTACTAGACGTTTGGGCTACTCTGTACGCGCTATATATATGTATATGTTCTATTTATGTAGTGTTCCTGTATCCGGAGTAGTAGTATCACCCGTGTGACTCTTTGCCCGGAGCTGCGGTACTTCCCGTGTGTTTTCGTGTCCGGAGCTACGATTTTATTTTCGACAGCCCACGCGTCGAACATTATCTTCAAACTTTGTCTCACTTAGGTGGTTATGCTAGATTATACCGGCGTTGCACTTATTTCTTTCTGTTATACTATGGCATGCTGTATTTTTGTACCTTGTTACGTCCCTCTGAGGACCTGGTCCCCTGCCAGTTTTGCAGCATAGACGATTACGGAGCCTTTGTAGTTGCTGATGGAGTTGCTTGTCTTGCAACCAGGTACTTATATCATTTCTACCGGATTTATGGTTATTTATATTGTTTACTCATCTGCTGTTGTAGCATAGTTTTTATAGACTCATATTTCATCTCGAGTCTATTCGAGTTTGTGTGTTACTGGACGACCGACTTTAGCACATGTAGCTCATTCTTGTGTATTTTTGTTCATTGTGGATTGAGACATAGATGTTTATATTTACTGGATTACTTAGATAGTAACCATTATTATATAGCTTATACGTATTCGAGTCGGACCAGAGTCTGGTCGAATGCGTAGCTGGCATATTGCGTATTCCTGGTCCTACGTATTTTGGGATTGGGACGTGACATATTTTTGTGGTGGCCCATACAGGTCTAGAGCATATCATTTCGGTTACGTTACTATACCAAACGAGCCTACAAATTTAGGATTTATTGTTGAATTGGATCTCAATCCATAATCGATTTTTAAAAACTCCCTTTGTATGTGATTATCGCCCTTGGACTTCCAAATTGTATTCGTTCCTTTTTCATCAAATATCGTTATCATTGTTTCTCATCTCATTTATTTCGGAAAGACGAATGCTTGTGCCTGATGGTTCCCTCCAGAAGAAGATCGTAGTCCAGACGACAGAAGATATGATTGGTGTAATAATATCTGAGAAGATTGTTACCCTCAGTAGGGTAGATTGATAGGTTCTTTTAAGATGCTAGAACTAGTGGAGATGTTAGCAAGAGAATTGGACCTAGTAGTATATTCCTAGAACTGGTAAAACCCTACTCTTACTTGAGATAACAGTGATTTGGGAAGTACTGGGAGCTAGAAAGATCGTTGATCCTAACCCTCTAGAATAATTTATGGAAATGCATAGTCAGATGCTAGAAATTAGTTATAGCACATGATAGCGATACCAGGAACGATATTATAAACTGGAGAAGATAAAATTTTAGGCTCTCATCTGGAAGATGATGATCTGGTACCAGGAATTCTAGCATGTGCTTGGGTGATACCATTTTGCACTATGTGACTCGAAAAAATAAATAACGGAAAGAAAAAATTTGAGGAATATAATTGTAGGAAGAAATTAGAGGAGAAGAGTAACTATACATTAGGAAAGAGAAATTTTTGGAGGTTTAGTGTTGCAAATAGAATGAAAGAATTTATTATGAGGTTAAGTGTAGACTATGACATTGTCCCAGGCATGGATTGGTTGATCCAATATCACGCGATGCTAGATTGCCAAAGTGGTAGCATTATATTTAGACCACCAGATTACCATGAGTTTAAGTTTCTTCGGGGAGCCCGAGAGCATGGTGTCCAATGTAAACTCCCTGATTTTTCAAAATTTTAAAAACTGGATTTTTCACAATTTTCTGGAATTTTCTGGGAATTTTCTGTAATTTAAAAACAGGGTTTTAATTATTAAATGATTTTTAATTAATAATAAATAATATTAAAATATTATGAAAATAATATTTTTGGGTGTAAAATGAAAAACTGGACTTAGGGTAATTTTCTGGGTTTTTATTGGGCCTCTGACCTATTTTTAAAAGCCTAAAAACTACTTTTATGAATTAATTAATTAATTTCCTGATTTTATTATTATTATTATTATTATCTTTTATTTTTATTATTCCCGGCCCGCGGCCCGTTGGGCCGGCCCAGCCCCTCGCGGGTCGGGTCGGATCCGTCTCCGCCGCCCGACCCGCGAACCCGACCCGGCCTCCACCCTCTCCCCCACGACTCAGCCGTCCCCGCGTCGTGCGCCGCGTCCGGCGCCGCTCCGCCCGCCACGCGGCTCCCAGCCCGTCACCCTCGCCCACGACCCCGGCCACCTCACCCCACGACCCCGGCCACCTCACCACACGACCGCCCTCGCCCCGCCTCCCTCGGCTCGACCCCCCACCGCCACAGCCTATTTAAACCCTCCGATCCCCCGGCCAGTCACCCCCACCAACACCTCGACGCCCCTCCGCCGCTGCACGCTCCACCGCCTCCACTTTCGGCACCGCCGTGCAGACCCCCAGCTCTGCCCCGTCCTCCCCTTCGTCTCCGGCGACCACCGCCCGCAGTCGAGCAGCACCAGCAGCAGCAGCGACCGCAGCTGCTCCCCGCGCCGCCGCGCCGCCTCCAGCGCCTCCGCTCGAGCGCCGCGCCGACTCGCCGCAGAGCCCCGGCCCTCCCCCGCCGCAGCTCGGCCGCCCTCAGCCGCCCCTGTCGCCGGCCAGAACACCCCGAGCCCTAACCCTAACCCTAATTCTCGAGTCCGTGTCCGACACGTGTCGGACACGATTTGGCCCTGGTTTTCGGGTCCCCTTCAGGTGCGTGTATCTTTTTGCTCGTAGCTCCGTTTTTGTTTCCGCAAATTACGTTGCGAAGCCTGTATGACCCTCTCGGTGTCCGGACAAACTGTTCGGGGCATCGCGTCCTGTGGTGATCGCACACCGCGATCCAAAAACAGGAAAAAACTAGACCCTGTTTCACCCCGGAACCGAGTACGCCCCGCCAAACGGGACGACTTGGTCGCGCGCGGTCTTCACAGATACGTGCGCCTCGTCGATACGGATGTGTGGGTTTTCGCGGAAGCTGATTCGGGTGTGCGTGCACCCCGGAATCAATGCGTATCCGCGGACATCACCCCGTATCCGTCTTTTCTGCAATTCGACCTAACTTTGTATACACACGTCGGATCGAGACGAAACTTGCGCCATCGGACTCGTAGCAATACGCTGGTCCTGTGGGTCAAGTTTGGTTCAATTCTGAGAACGTTGACGAAATCGCGTGTCGTGGGCCCCACAGGCCCCGCTCGATGGGCGATTTTGTGATCGGCTCATCGGAATTCAAATCTCAAAGTTCCGTTGGGTTCGTATCAGCGTTCCTGACCTGTTGACACTGAGTTTGGTGAATTCGGAGACCGTTGACCCTGATGCATTTTTCGGTGCAAAGCGGGCCCACCGGTGGACCCCGTTTTGGCCCGAAACTGCCGTTTTTGCCCTTGTCTCCAAATTGGACCCAAGGATAGGCGTTTCTAGCTGATTGATATTTTCTGGATCTGATGGTAATGTTTGTTTCAGCAACCGGAGTACCGCCTGCAATTCCCGCCGAAGTCAGAATCGCGAATATAGCCGGAACCACAGGCAAGTGTACCTTGCCAAACCCTGCAGCTTGCTAATTATTTTCTGGACTTAATCATGCAATAATGGACAAATAAAGCCTGCCAAATCTCAGTAATTCTTGACATAGTACTTTACTTGATTTCTTGTGAATTAAATATAAACATGTTTTAACTGCTTGACCTAGGAGACGTGTGATGTACTTAGTGTCCGATCATAGTCGGGTGCCAACTCCGTACGCGGGGTTGTGTAACGTCACATAGACATGGATATCGAGACCCGATAATTCTCGTACTTGTCCTATCAAGTACACCAGAACCCAGGACACTTGACACTATTTCATGAGACAGAGTCTTCCTGAGACATTCAAGGTGATTCTGTATAGGATGCATGTTATATGACATAGACGTTACATCCTTAGACATTTTGATTCATAGCTACCAGACTTGCTGCATTAGTTATAATCCCGCTGACATGGACATGAGACGTTATGGTCATGGCTTGCGTGATTACATTGGGTGGGGAGAGACACACAGACTACAGGCTGATATTATATATATAACATAGTATATATCATAGTGAAATTCATAGTTATTGCCGCTACCGGCTCCCCGACACAGAGCTTGTAGTGGCTTCAGCCTGAGATCTAGTGCTGTTCTCATATTGCATATCACATAGTTGGTTACTTAGTTTACCCTGCTGATTATCTTATTGCTGCACTGATATTTATTTGGCTTGAGTTTTTCTGTACCTTGCTATGTCCCCTGAGGACCTGGAATGGATGATGTCCCCAGGTACAGCTGAAGAGAACTACCCAGAAGTGTACGGTACCGGAGCACTCCTCGGAACAGAACCAGGAACAGAGGACGAGATAGTGGCCGAAGACTTCTCTTGAGCGCCGGCTTCAACTACTCAGTATTTACATTTTCCAGCATTTTATTTCCTGTCTTTTCTTAATTATAACAGAATAATTCTCGGATTTGTTTCCCGAGATAACCTTATTTGATATTGCATATTTATTTCCATTGCATTATTTCTGG
The DNA here is from genome assembly GCA_036927795.1 of Iris macrosiphon. NCBI lineage: Eukaryota > Viridiplantae > Streptophyta > Magnoliopsida > Asparagales > Iridaceae > Iris > Iris macrosiphon. The sequence continues at coordinate 36,974,777 of JAYESA010000011.1, forward strand.
CAATTAATCTGTGTTATTCTGTGGATGAGATTAGTAATACCTGAGACTTATACTTAGTCCTGCTAAGACTACAGCTTAAGCATGCCTTGATGGATCCATTAAATTGGGTTGTCCATCGGTGCGTGCTGCTGGCCATTTCCACGCTTCTCCAGTCCCTCGGCATTTTGGGACTGGGGCGTGACATCCAACCTTAGCGACACACATTGCAGAAGGTGAACTGATGTACCCTCACTTTATAGCAGAGTTTGAGGATGTGTTTCCAGAGGATCTTCCAGGCCTGCCACCTGACAGAGAGATAGAGTTCACTATAGAGTTAACTCCCAGAGCCGAGCCAGTTACTTCCCCAGTCTACATACTAGCACCGAAGGAGTTGGTTGAGTTGAAAGTCCAAGTAGGTAATCTCTTAGATAAGGGTTTCATTCGGGCTAGTGTTTCTCCATGGGGAGCACCCATCTTATTTGTGCCAAAGAAGGACGGGACGGTACGTTTGTGAATCGATTACAGGGCATTAAATGCTGTAATGATAAAGAACAAGTACCCATTATCGCACATCGATGATTTATTTGATCAGCTTAGTGGTGCGTGTGTATTCACGAAGATCGATCTCAGATCCGGTTATCATCAGATCAAGATGAGAAATGAGGACATTCCGAAGATGGCTTTTTAGATAAAGTACGGACACTATGAGTTCCTAGTCATGTCGTTCGGTTTAACCAATGCGCCAGCAGTATTTACGAGCCTGATGAACAAGGTTTTCTACCAGTACTTAGATAAGTTCATGGTAGTATTCATCGAAGACAACTTAGTGTATTCCAAGAACCAGGAGGAACATGAGGAGCATCTCAGGATCATGTTGGAGACGCTGAGGCAGGAGAGGCTATATGCCAAATTCAGCAAATATGAGTTCCGCTTAGATAGAGTACCGTTCCTGGGACACATAATCACTGAAGATGGACTATCAGTTAACCTAGAGAAGATCATTGCAGTGGAGACGTGGCCTACCCCTACATCAGTTATGGAGATTAGGAGTTTTCTAGAACTTGCCGAATATTATCGGAGGTTCATGGAAAACTTCTCGAGGATCGCTGCACCTATGACGCGGCTGATGCGTAAAGGCGATAAGTTTATCTAGACTGAGGAGTGTCAGACGACTTTTGATGAGCTGAATAAGCGTCTGACATCAGTACCAATTTTGACACTTCCTTCAAGATCGAGAGGATTTGTAGTGTACAATGATGCGTCTGGGAGCAGATTAGGATGTGTACTGATTCAACACGGCAAGGTGATAGTCTACGCATTGAGACAACTGAGAGTTTATGAGAAGAACTACTCGACGCACGATCGAGAGCTAGCTGTAGTGATATTTATACTAAAGCTATAAAAGCACTACCTTTATGGAGAGCGTGTTGATATTTACACAGATCATAAAAGTCTGAAGTATGTCTACACTCAGAAGGAGCTCAACATTGTTTGGATAAACAAAGAGGTTTATACGAAACTTTTACTTACAAACGAGAAAAGTACAAATAATCCTATACGAGGATGTTAAGTACAATAAAATGATTCTAGGGAAGTATTGCTATGGAAGTCTGATCTGCAGTCGATCACTTTGTTCCTTGGACTACACGATGATGAAGAAGTGTTGTAGAAGAAGCTTCAAACTTTCTCTGAACTGAAGGCAAAAGCCGGCCAAAGGAAAGTTGCAAGTAGGATCAAATTCCTGTTACCAAAGTTGTCAGCCAAGACCAATTCCTCTTCTTCTCTTTTAGTCTTCAAATTAGTTAAACATATCTATTCAGAGGTAATATGAATATGATAGAATATGATTCAACCCCCCTTTTTTTACCCTGTGGCCAGGGGTCTCTATTTATAGAGATCAATCAAATAACTGCCTGGTTGGCGTAAAAGCCAAATGACTGTCTTATTGGCATAAAAGGCCAAACTGTGAAGAAGATTGCCTCCTTTACGCTGCGGTTATGACAACTGCTACCCACGTTCAAATAATCTTCTGAATTTGCGTATGACATGTATCCCTTTATAAGGTAACGCGTATAACTGCTTCTCGAAGATCATGACATGCAAGCCACGTAGGTAACTGCCCTTTTGCAAATATAGCTAAATTGTTGGCGTAAAAGCCAAATAACTGTCTTGTTGGCGTAAAAGCCTGGTTGGCATAAAAGCCAAATGACTGTCTTGTTGGCGTAAAAGGCCAAATTATGAAGAAGATTACTTCCTTTATGCTGCCTGTCTTGTTGGCATAAAAGCCAAATGACTGTCTTATTGGCGTAAAAGGCCAAACTGTGAAGAAGATTGCCTCCTTTATGCTGCGGTTATGACAACTGCTACCCACGTTCAAATAATCTTCTGAATCTGCGTGTGACACGTATCCCTTTATAAGGTAACGTATATAACTGCTTCTCGAAGATCATGGCATGCAAGCTACGTAGGTAACTGCCCCTGCGTAAAACTTGAGGATTCATGAATAATAGATAACCAGCATAAAATAGTCAATTATCCTTCACGACTGAGGTCTTGAGCGTATTCTGGCTAAGTAGCCTTATCAACGTACCTTTGCAAATATAGCCGAGTTGGCATATTTCGAGGAGATAGCATACGATGTACTCCTATAATTAAAAATAGCCTGGTTGGCGTAAAATGCAAGGATGGTGATGTGAGCGTATTAGTCACAGACTTAGCTTTCCCAGTCATGACAAATAGAACAAAATCTCGTGCATTAAATGCAGAGATATGCCTCAAGCTCTGTACAAGAAATAGCTTTTGACGTGGCGTCTGATTTTGTCTTGTCTTGAGCGTAAAAACTCATTTATGGGTCTCTGTGCAAAATCATCATCACAGCCGTTCTTTACGCAGGAAGGTATAGCAACCTTTTACGCAGAACAACTTTGAAGCTCTGCTTTACGCGGACAGCTCTGAAGCCATATTTTACGCCAAACAGCCTTGAAGCTCTGTTTTACGCCGACAGCTTTGAAGCCCTATTTTACGCCAAACAACCTTGAAGCTCTGTTTTATGCAGGGAGGGACTTCATGTATGTTGGGAGTTTTGATTGTAAAATACGCGAACAATTTCCAGCATTTTTCATGCTTCCATAAGACCCCCTTCAAAGTTTTTAAAACTTGGACAAGTTTTAAAATACTTTGAAAGAAGCATGGAAAAAGTCTTTGATATGGGAATAAATATCCTGCTAGAGGTGATATGTACGGGGTAGTATATTCCATTCTCTTGGATAATTTTAGTAGACTTATTAGCCAAGGCGTACCTAAGACTAGGTACAAATAATAAGCTAAAATGACTAGCACTATCAGGGGTTATGCGAACATGATAGTAGAAAGTTGAAAAAGCAGAACTTTACTCAGAGGTAATATGGACATGGAAAAGTTTTGAAAATATCTTACTCAAAGGTAATATGGACATAGTAAGATATTATTCTGTGGGGATAGTAGAAAAATGTAGTTCAGAGGTAATATGAACATGAACTGACTTTTTCTCTGCTGGGGAAAATGAGGATAGTTCAGAGGTAATATGGATTTGAACAATTCGTTTCCATTGTGGGCATTCCACAGAGGGGGGTTTTGGTGGACCTATTACTTCTTGTGCACAAGAGTGTAAGTAATAAGTTCGAGATAAAAACCCTATCAGAGGTAATATGGTCATGATAGATTTTGTGGACTTAACACCGCTGGCGTACTTAGAGTTGAAGCACGGGTAATAAGTTGAGATGACGACTGATGATAGTCGTAGGGAGAGGTTTGCTCAGAGGTCACTTGGTCATGGCAGACTCTCGGGGAAAAATGTTAGGACAGCAGTTCAGAGGTAATATGGACGTGAACCAATGTCCAAAAAATTTACTGAGGAGTGATTTATTGAGTATGGTCTATTCGAACATGAAGATAGACCTAAGGATTGCTCCGCTGGAGAAATTGGTGGGACGACAACTCAGAGGTAATAGGTACATGGCTAGCATCTCACGAGATTGGTTTTTTGAGTGGCCACTACGGCAGTGTGCGAGTGGACCTGAGGAATATTCTGCTGGGGAAATTGGTGGGATGACAGCTCAGAGATAATAGGTACATGGCTAGCGCTACTGGGGAGGATGTGAGGGTGGTAGTTCAGAGGTAATGTGGACGTGAACTAATGGCCAAAAGAATTTAGGTTACTAAGGGTGGTCTACCTAGGAATGTAGATAGACCTGAGGGTTGGTTGATCCGCTAGGAGATTGTTAGGATAATAGCTCAGAGGTAAATATGAATATGTCTAACATCTAATAGGATTGGTTTAGGTGGTATGTTTACCCCCACACATAGTTGAGTTAGAGGAACAGGTGATCGATACTCAAATAGGAAAGTTTGCTCAGAGGTAATATGAACATGGCAAACTCTTGGGTTGTGGACTTATTACCCATGGCGTACCTTAAGTACGAGTAATAAGATGAAATGACTATCAATATCAGAGGTAATATGAACATGATAATCGATAGCCGAACTCGGAAGGTTTGCTCAGACGTAATATGGACATGGCAAACTTTTGTGAACTTAACACCTGTAAACCCTCTCCCCCGAAATTAGGTTTACTTGGCTTATGTAGAGGAATTAGGGCTAGTTTGAACCCAATTAGAATTTAGAACACGATATTTGATTTAACTGTACATTATTTTATCGCATAGCGCACCTTACCGTTGCTTCGTTAAGCCATTGCCCATCTGCAAAGTTCACAACCCCATCCTAGACATGACTACCATCTATTCTGACATCGGTATAATTCATAATCATGCTTTCTAGTACAACATTTTTGTCGCACAATAAACGTCACGGACATTATTTCATAATTCTAAATAAATTATATCCTTGTACCCATATGCGTCCCAATCGAAATCGGGAACCCAATTTTGACCGTTTTGTACGACCTGAATTTTATTAATATTCTACTCTGTATCCTCTACGTCCCAGACCCTTTGTTCCACCTATTTTTATTTTCCTGTACTCCTAATTAATTTCAGAACATCGTGCGCATTCGATTTAATCAATTAAATCCAAATTTCTGCCTCTGTGCAATTTCATAATTCTTGGGAGCTTTTATACAAAAATGCGTTGAGATATCCCCACCATTGGACAATATGTGAAGAAACCCAATTTTCTCTTCACGTGGATTTTTCTGTAATTTTCGGGATGTGCAACGCGCGCACATCACCCCGTTTATTAAACATATCCTTGCATTTAATTAATGCAAAATTCTAGCCCTCCCAACATCCCCATGAGAGCCGAAGCCCAAGCCCAAGGAGCATTGACCCAGCCCAAATCCTAGGTCAAACCCAAGCCCAAATTTTTACATGTATAAATATACTTTTTCTAGTTTTTCTCCACCAAAAATAAACCACAAAATCCCTAAACCTAAACCGAACCCTAACCCTAGCCGACAGCCGCCACCCCCTCTCCCTGAGCTCCGCCTCCCCCGTAGCGAGCCGACCCCACCGCCGGAGCAGCTCCGCCTGTCCCTTCCACGACTCCCACCTCCCTCCTTCTCGATCTCCCCTCGCCGGATCCCCCTCGACCCGACCTTGACTGCCCCCAGAGCTCGACTTCCTTCCTCCCTCCACCGCCGGACCGCCATCACCGCCACCTGCCCAACAACGAACACCACCACCACCATCATCATCATCGCCACCGACTTCTTTACTTTTCCCTCCGCCATACCTCTCCGTCCTCCGCCGAGGCCAGAGTCGACGACCCCTCGCCTCCAGCCCCGAGCTCGGCCCTCCCTACTCCTCCTCCGGCGACGCTCAGTCTCCCAGAGCTCCGCCGAGGCCCACAGAACCGTCGAGCCCCGTTATGCCCTTTGTCCTCCTCCGCCTTGACGGCGATCCACCGCCTCAAGATCCTCCGTCGTCCCTGCAGCGTTTCAACACCCCGAGCCCCGGCCAGCTCAGCCCACCCAGACGTGCCCTAGCCGCCCCGAGCCGCGGCCATCTACCCAGAACTCCTCCGCCAGAGCCGACGGCCTCCGTCGTGTCCTCCGCTGACGACACCAGCTCCGCCTCCACCCTCCTCCAGCAAAGACCCGGTGCCCCAGCCGCTGTGGTGATCGAAACCCTAGCCCTAACCCTGACACAGTGTTGTATCGTGTCACCTCGCGGATACGAGAATTCGGTTTCTGCGTAGCCCCATTCAGGTAACCCTTTCTCTCTCCTCACTGCCCCATTTTCTGTTCTGTCTGTTGTGACGCGTAGACTGAGTAACCCTCTCGATGCCCGTATAACCCGCTCGGTGTGTCGCGTCCTGTAGCGATCGCAAAGTGCGATCCAGAAACAGAAAAAATAATACCCCATTTTCTCTCGGAGTTGAGTGCGTCCAGCCAAACGGGATTACTTGGTCGCGTGCGATCTTCACCGAAAGGTGTGCGCCGTTGATACGGACGTGCGAGATTTCGCAAAAATTAATTTGGATGTGCGTGTACACCAAAATCAACACGTATCCGTCGACAACGTCCCGTATCGGTCCTGTTCCAAAATACGTTGTAACTTCGTGTACACACGTCAGATCGAAATAAAACTTGCGCCATCGGACTCATAGCAATACGCTGGTCCTGTGACCCAAGTTTGGTTCGATTTTGAGAACTTTGACAAAATCGTGCATCGTGGGCCCCGCGACTCCACTTGACGGATGATTTTATGATCGGCTCATCGGAATCCAGTTCTGGAAGTTCCGTTGGATTCGTATTATCGTTCTGGACTTGTTGACACTAAGTTTGACAAATTTAGAGAACTTTGTCTCTGACATGTTTTTTGGTACGAAGCGGGCCACATGTGGACCCCGCTTTGACCAAAAACTATCATTTTCGCCCCTATATCCAAATTGGACTCAAGGATAGGCATTTCTAGCTATTTAATATTTTCTGAACTTGTTGGTGATGTTTATTTCAGCTTTTGGAGGAGTACCTGCAGAATCCACTAATACAGGGACAGCTGTTGGTATTCAAACCCCAGGCAAGTGTACCTTGCCAACAATGCAGTTTTGTTACATATTTCTTTTGTTCATTTATATTGTTGTACATGCTTAACCTAGGACCGTGTGACTTTACTTAGCGTCCGATTAATAGTCGGGTGCCAACACCGTACGCGGAGTTGTGTAACGTCACCTAGAGATGTATATCGTGACCCTTTATATCCTCGTACTTGCATTATCAAGTACGTTATACCCAGGACACCTGATACTATTCATGAGAAATAATCTTCCTAAAATATTCAAGGAGATTCGGTATAGGTTGCAGGATTATGACATAGATATTATATTCATAGATATTGTATGACTTGTTGCATTAGTTATGATCTTGCGTGACATGTACATGAGACGTTGTGGACATGAGACATGTGATTACATTGGGTGGGGAGAGACACACAGGCTACAGGCTATTTTATTTATATATATTTATTATTGTGAGGCTGTAGACTCTACATCAGAGGTAGGCCCATTACGTGATATTACTGCTACCGGCTCCCCGACACCGAGCTTGTAGCGGTCTCAGCCTGAGTTCTAGTGATGCTCTCATCTTGCATATCACTTAGCTGATTATATAGTTTACCCTATTTGATTCATTTATTGCTGCACTGCATTCATCTTGGCTTGAGTTATATTATACCTTGCTATATCCGCTGAGGACCTAGATCCGGATTATGTCCCCAGGATTAGCAGACGAGATCTATCCCGAGGTATACGGGACAAGAGCAATAGCAGGAGCAGAAGCAGGAACATGAACAGTCTTTGGAGCAGTACCAGAATTCGAGGACGAGGTGATCGTTGAGGATTTCTCCTGAGTATTTGCATATTCTATACTCAGTTATTTCTATTATTAGACTCTTTATTTCCAGTCTGTTGAGTTAATGTATCAAATTTATTATCGGGTTGTTCCCCGACTTATATTTTATTGAGACTTGATATTGTTTTATTATTGTGTATTCATTTCTGTGGATAAGATTAGTTGTGGCATGTTTTAGTAGACTTTATTTTACAGCTTAAGTACGCCCTGATGGATCCATTAAATTGGATTTTTCCATCAGTGTGTGCTGCTGGCCATTGCCACGTGTCTAGTCCCTCGATATTTTGGGACTGGGGCATGACATGGTTTTTGTGGTGGCCCATGCAGGTCAAGAGCATATTGTCTCGGTTACGTTACTGTACCGAGCAAGCCTGCACCTAGGATTAGAGTATAGGATCTCATCCACAACTGACTATGACTCATCCTCCTTCCAATCTATTCCTTTGAATAATTGTATCCTGCTTGATTCATGTGCCTTCCCATTAGTTCCTTGAGTGTAGCCTTCTTCTAGAATATAGAAGTCCCTGTTGATAGGATGATAAGTAGGGTAACCTTCCTACTAAGAGCACAGCTAGGATATTGACACACCACTAAGTTAGAATACTTAATGAACCCTAGCGTCCCTCACCTATAGAATAATTTACCATTATTTCTTGATATAGTCATGAATGACCTAAGAGTAGTATAGGCACTACTAAGAGCTAGTTAGAGATTTGACCCTAATGTTTGACCCTAGTATTGAGGAACCAATAGAAATCTGAGATCGAATGTTAGGACTGAACCTAATGTGCATAGTGAGATAGTGTTAGGATATAGATTCTTGTCGTGATATTAGCAGACAGTACCTCAGGAAGCCCAGAGTAACGAGTATGATATTCCCCTTGAGATCATACCTCAAACACGGAGAATTGCTCGCCACCTTCCCCTTAGGAAACCATGATATTATCTTGAGCCCCTATTTTAATTTCATATCTTGTCCCCCTGCAACCTTAGCGTTCGCTAATTATGCGACGACTAAATTATGATTGTTCTTTTCTTCATCTTTTAACTCGTGCCACATAACTCTTATGATTGAAGGCCAAGTGATCTTATTCTATATAGGATATATAGTTTGCTAGGGTTATAGTTTGGTAATTTGAACTTTGAATTTTGTGCGTGGTAGTTAGGATTTGATAGTTTGAGTTGTTCCCTTAGAATTGTGAGCTAATTATCCTTAGTTTTAAATCATGTAACATGTACCCCACCTCAGTATAGATTATATCCTCTTTTTCCTTGAAGACCAGTAACTCCTCCATTCATACTATTGATACTTGTATTCTAGGAACACTATGATTAAGACTTAAGATGACCATTACTTACATGATACAATAGGAGACCCTAATAGGTACTAAGATTCGTTCCTCGTATAGCCCAATAAGAGTTGTACTTTATTTACAAGAACTTTATTAATTTGTAGGATCCCCTTAAGACTGTCATAGTATTAGTTTATTATTTTTAAGTTGGGTAGTATACCTCACAACATAGTACCACATAGTCCTATTGACCCATTGATGAAGTATAATAGGATGATACAACTTTAGACTTGCATAAGAAGATAATATTTATTCAGACTGTAGAAATTATAGGTCCATGCCCCTATATTTGGTCGACTAGCGACTTAGATAAGGAGTAGTATGACAACTAGAGAGACTGTAGAGTCTTATTTTTGTTTTGTTTGTGAACTTGAACTATTTTGTAATTTCTCTCATCATAATCTAGCGTGCTTATCTTTTTGTACTACCTCGACTTATGCTGCTGTTACAGCCTAGTTTTGCTAGCTCAGTCTTTTATCCGGCTTGTTCATGACATATGTATTATTGGACGCGTACACTAATACATTTTAGAATTAGTGTACTATGGTCTGATCAACCATAGTGCGCTTGGTTCGCCCTTCGTATAACTATTTTACGTGGATTGAGATATATAGTGATTAGTAGACGAAATATACTTGCCCTCTAGATATGTCTGAGCATATCGTATCCGTTACATAACTGTACCGATGCGAGCACGTGAATAGGAATTACCCAAAATAGGATTTTAGTCCACAACTGCCTTGATAATTCCCATTGAATTCTTTAAACGCCTTGATCCCCATACTTCTAATCTATTACCTCCCATTGAACTCTTTATTATTGTTTTCCATCTTCCCTTATTTCGGAAAGACGAAACCTCGTGCCTAGCATAAGTTGATACACGGATAGTATTAGAGGTACCCTATGGGCCAAATACATTAATTGATGATTATTTTGTAACCAAGGGCATATTCCATGTAATATATTTGGTGTTAAAACTTTTGAGGATTGAGTAACAGGAATAAGTTAAATTTGAGGAATAAGACTTCCTAAATGTAAGAACCTTATGTGATAGATGGGTAAATTCTAAGTTGGGTAGCAGTCGCATTATTAACTCAAGAGAAACTTCTCTTATTTTGTGATCGAAAAAAAATTGGATGTAGAGGTTCAAGTCATTTTAAAATTGAGGATTCTAGAAGAACGATTAATATTAAGGATTGATGAATTTTAAAAACCGGGATATGGCAAACCAAATACCGATACGTGAGCATATGATTTAAAAATTAATATAAAGGATTGAATCATTGATTTAAATTTTGAGGATAAATATAAAAATCTAGATTCGGACAATTGGTGAATTAGAATTCAAATTCCATAAATTGAGGACTTAAATTAAAAGTTAAATATTGATTGTGGGATTACCTATTTGAAAATATTGAGGATATAAATTAAATTTAAAAATTGAAGAGTACGGAATTCACAAGTTGAGGATAGAAATAATAATTGATTATAATTTTCTAGAGGAAATTTTAACAGTTGAAGATTGCGATATAAATTCTGATTTGGGATTTCATAGAGATTTAAATTAGATTGGATGTGGATTATTAAATTAAGAATGGAGAAGACAACGCGATGTGTTGACGTTCGATTTAAAGAATGGTTCAATTTGAAAGGGATTTCGATGGATTTGAATAAGTTAAATTTTAGAAAAGATTGCGATTAACTTGCCTTACGTACGCAAGTGAAGGAGTTAAACCAATTATGCCTTATTTTAATTTCGAGGACAAAATTATTTTTAAGTTGGGTAGATTGTAAACCCCCTCCCCCGAAATTAGGTTTACTTGGCTTATATAGTGGAATTAGTGCTAGTTTGAACCCAATTAGAATTTAGAACACGACATTTGATTTAACTGTACATTATTTTATCGCGTAGCGCACCTTACCGTTGCTTCGTTAATTGGAGCACTACGCTAGCCATTGCCCATCTGCAAAGTTCACAACCCTGTCCTAGACATAACCACCATCTATTCTGACCTCGGTATAATTTATAATCATGCTTTCTGGTACGACATTTTTAGTCACACAATAAACGTCGTGGACGTTATTTCGTAATTCTAAATAAATCACATCCTTGTACCCATATGCGTCCTAATCGAAATCGGGAACCCAATTTTGACCATTTTGTACGACCTGAATTTTATTAATATTCTACTCTGTATCATCTACGTCCCAGACCCTTTGTTCTGCCTATTTTTATTTCCCTGTACTTCTAATTAATTTCAGAACATCGTGCGCATTAAATTTAATCAATTAAATCCAAATTTCTGCCTTTGTGCAATTTCCTAATTGTTGGGGGCTTTTATGCAAAAATGCGTTGAGATATCCCCACCATTGGACAATAGGTGAAGAAACCCAATTTTCCCTTCACGTGTATTTTTTCGTAATTTTTGGGATGTGCAATGCGCGCACATCGCCCAGTATATTAAATATATCCTTGCATTTAATTAATACAAAATTCTAGCCCTCCCAACATCCCCATGAGAGCCGAAGCCCAAGCCCAAGGATCATTGACCCAGCCCAAATCCTAGGTCAAACCCAAGCCCAAATTTCTACATGTATAAATATACTTTTTATAGTTTTTCTCCACCAAAAATAAACCACAAAATCCCTAAACCTAAACCGAACCCTAACCCTAGCCGACAGCCGCCACCCCCTCTCCCTGAGCTCCGCCTCCCCTGCGGCGAGCCGACCCCCCCGCCGGAGCAGCTCCGCCTGTCCCTTCCACGACTCCCACCTCCCTCCTTCTCGATCTCCCCTCGCCGGATCCCCCTCGACCCGACCTCAACTGCCCCCAGAGCTTCAACTTCCCTCCTCCCTCCACCGCCGGACCGCCATCACCGCCACCTTCCCAACAACGAACACCACCACCACCATCATCATTATTGCTATCGACTTCTTCACTTTCCCCTCCGCCACACCTCGTCGTCCTCCGTCGAGGCCAGAGTCGACGACCCCTCGCCTCCAGCCCCGAGCTCGGCCCTCCCTGCTCCTCCTCCGACGACGCTCAGTCTCCCAGAGCTCCGTCGAGACCCGCAGAACCTTCGAGCCCCGCTCTGCCCTCTGTCCTCCGCCGCCTTGACGGCGAGCCACCGCCTCGAGATCCTCCGTCGTCCCCACAGCGCTTCAACACCTCGAGCCCCGGCCAGCTCAGCCCACCCAGACGTGCCCTAGCCACCCCGAGCCGCGGCCATCTACCCAGAACTCCTCCGCCAGAGCCGACGGCCTTCGTCGTGTCCTCCACCGATGACACCAGCTCTGCCTCCGCCCTCCTCCGGCGAAGACCCGGCGCCCCAGTCGCTGTGGTGATCGAAACCCTAGCCCTAACCCAGACTTAGTGTTGTATCATGTCGCCTCGCGGATACGAGAATTCGGTTTCTGCATAGCCCCGTTCAGGTAACCCTTTCTCTCCCCTTACTGCCCTATTTTCTGTTCCCTCTATTGTGACGTGTAGACTGCATAACCCTTTCGATGCCCGTGTAACCCGCTCGGTGTGTCGCGTCCTGTAGCGATCGTAAACTGCGATCAAAAAATAGGAAAAATAATACCCCGTTTCCCCCTGGAGCTGAGTGCGCCCCGCAAAACGGGACGACTTGATCGCGTGCAGTCTTCACCGAAAGGTACACGCCGTTGATACAGATGTACGGGATTTCACAGAAGTTGATTTGGATGTGCGTGCACACCGAAATCAACGCGTATCCGCCGACAACGCCCCATATCGGTCCTATTCCAGAATATATTGTAACTTTGTGTACACACGTCGGATCAAAACGAAACTTGTGCCATCGGACTCGTAGTAATACGCTAGTCCTGTGACCCAAGTTTGGTTCGATTCTGAGAACTTTGACAAAATTGTGTATCGTGGGCCCCGCGGCTCCACTTGACGGGCGATTTTATGATCGGCTCATCGGAATCCAGTTCTGGAAGTTCCGTTGGGTTCGTATCATCGTTGTGGACTTGTTGACACTAAGTTTGATAAATTTAGAGAACTTTGTCTCTGACATATTTTTCGGTATGAAGTAGGCCACATGTGGACCCTGCTTTGACCAGAAACTGTCATTTTTGCCCCTGTGTCCAAATTGGACTCAAGGATAGGCATTTCTAGCTATTTAATATTTTCTGAACCTGTTGGTGATATTTATTTCAGCTTTTAGAGGAGTACCTGCAGAATCCACTGATACAGGGATAGCTGTTGGTATTCAAACCCCAGGCAAGTGTACCTTGCCAACAATGCAGTTTTGTTACATATTTCTTTTATTCATTTATATTGTTGTACATGCTTAACCTAGGATCGTGTAACTTTACTTAGCGTCCGATTAATAGTCGGGTGCCAACACCGTACGCGGAGTTGTGTAACGTCACCTAGAGATGGATATCGTGACCCTTTACATCCTCGTGCTTGCATTATCAAGTACATTATACCCAGGACACCTGACACTATTCATGAGACAGAATCTTCCTGAAATATTCAAGGTGATTCGGTGTAGGTTGCAGGATTGTGACATAGACATTATATTCATAGATATTGTATGACTTGCTGCATTAGTTATGATCTTGCATGACATGTACATGAGATGTTGTGGACATGAGACGTATGATTATATTGGGTGGGGAGAGACACATAGGCTACAGGCTATTTTATTTATATATATTTATTATTGTGAGGCTGTAGACTCTACATCAGAGCTAGGCCCATTACGTGATATTACTGCTACCGGCTCCCCGATACCGAGCTTGTAGCGGTCTCAGCCTGAGTTCTAGTGATGCTCTCATCTTGCATATCACTTAGCTGGTTATATAGTTTACCCTATTTGATTCATTTATTACTGCACTGTATTCATCTTGGCTTGAGTTATATTGTACCTTGCTATGTCCCCTGAGGACATGGATCCGGATTATGTTCCCAGGATTAGCAGACAAGATCTATCCCGAGGTATACGGGACATGAGCAATAGCAGGAGCAGAAGCAGGAACATGAGCAGTCTTTGGAGCAGTACCAGAATTCGAGGACGAGGTGATCGCTGAGGATTTCTCCTGAGTATTTGCATATTCTATACTCAGTTATTTTTATTGTTAGATTCTTTATTTCCAGTCTGTTGAGTTGATGTATCAAATTCATTATCGGGTTGTTCCCCGACTTATGTTTTATTGAGACTTGATATTGCTTTATTATTGTGTATTCATTTCTGTGGATGAGATTAGTTATGGCATGTTTTTGTAGACTTTATTTTACAGCTTAAGTATGCCCTGATGGATCCATTAAATTGGGTTTATCCATCAGTGTGTGCTGCTGGCCATTGCCACGTGTCTAGTCCCTCGATATTTTGGGATTGGGGTGTGACAACACCACTGGCGTACTTAGAATTAAGTACGGGTGCTAAGTTGAGATGACAACCGATATCAGAGGTAATATGGATATGATAATCGATAGCCGAACCTGGAAGGTTTGCTCAGTGGTAATATGGATATGGCAAACTTTTGTGAACTTAACACCACTGGCGTACTTAGAATTAAGTACGGGTGCTAAGTTGAGATGACAACCGATATCAGAAGTAATATGGACATGATAATCGATAGCCGAACCTGGAAGGTTTTCTCAGAGGTAATATAGACATGACAAACTTTTGTGAACTTAACACCACTGGCGTACTTAGGATTAAGTACGGGTACTAAGTTGAGATGACAACCGATATCAGAGGTAATATGGACATGATAATCGATAGCCAAAACTCGGAAGGTTTGCTCAGAGGTAATATGGACATGGCAAACTTTTGTGAACTTAACACCACTGGCGTACTTAGAATTAAGTACGGGTGCTAAGTTGAGATGACAACCGATATCAGAGGTAATATGGACATGATAATCGATAGCCGAACCTGAAAGGTTTGCTCAAAGGTAATATGGACATGGCAAACTTTTGTGAATTTAACACCACTGGCATACTTAGGATTAAGTACGGGTGCTAAGTTGAGATGACAACCGATATCAGAGGTAAGATAGACATGATAATCGATAGCCAAACCTGAAAGGTTTGCTCAGAGGTAATATGGATATGGCAAACTCAGTCGGAAAAAAAATGTTTGGACAACAGTTCTGTAAACCCCCTGATTTTTTAGATTTTTTAAAAACAATTTTACACAATTTTCTGTAATTTTCTGGGATTAAAACTAAGGTACTTTAAAATTAAATGATTTTTTAAATAATGTTAAATGATATGAAAATATTATGAGAATAATATTTTTGGGTGTAAAATGAAAAACTAGACATAGGGTAATTTTTTGGGAATTTATTGGACCCCAGAAATATTTTAAAGACCTAGAAACTAAGTTGTAATTAACCCTAAATAAACCCTAGAATTAAAACCGGTTTATTTTGAAATAAACCAAAACCAACCCGAACCGAACCAAGGAGAACCAAACCGAACCGAACCCACTCTTAACGGGTCGGGTCGGATCCGAACTGAACCCGACCCAGACCCGTTAACCCGGTCGAAACCCTAATCCTAACCCCTTTACTGTTCCGACGCCCTATTTAATCCCCTCGATCTCCTCGCTCCGCCGGCCGAAACCCTAACCTCCTCCGCCCAGAACTCGCAGTGCCCCCGCTCCGATCACCCTCGGCCGCCCTAGCCCGTTGACACCGCCTTCCTTCTCCCGACGAACCTACCCACAGCCCTCGGCCGCCCTAGCCGTCTCCGCCTTCCCTCTCCACCGTCTCTCCCGACGAGCTCCGCCTGAACCCTAACCCCCTCTGCCTCGACCACCACCGTCTGAACCCGTCGTCGTCCTCCGCCATCTCCCTGACCCGCAGCCACTCGACCCGAACCTCGGTCGTCCAGCTCCTCTGTCTTTCTCCTCCACCTCGACCACGAGCAGCAATAGCCGCTGCTCTCCCCGCGGCGCCTCCACATAGCCGTCTCCGCCTTCGTCAGGGATGCTCTCCTCCGGCGAAGCCCTAAACAGCCACGAGCAACCCCGATGAGTCTCCGGCCACAGAACCATAACCCTAACCCGGACACAGCAGTACCCCGACCCGGACACAATGCAGCACTGTGCAGTTTGTGTCGTGTCATCTTACGGACACGAAGAAACCCCGTTCTGCGTTGCCCCATTCAGGTAATCCGTTCTCTCTCCTCGTGGCCCCGTGTTTCGTTCTGTCAGTTGTGACGCGTAGGCTATGTAACCCTCTCGATGCCCGTGCAACCCGCTCGGTGTGTCGCGTCCTGTGGCGATCGCAAACCGCGATCCAAAAATAGGAAAATATTTACCCCATTTTCCCTTGGAACTGAGTACGCCCCGCCAAATGGGATGACTTGGTCGCGTGCGGTCTTCACCGAAAGGTGCGCGCCGTTGATACGGACGTGCGGGATTTTGCAGAATTGATTTGGATGAGCGTACACACCAGAATCAACTTGTATCCGCCGACAACGTCCCGTATCGGCCTGTTCTAGAACACGTTGTAACTTTGTGTACACATGTCAGATCGAAACAAAACTTGTGCCATCGAACTCGTAGCAATATGCTGGTCCTATGACCCAAGTTTGGTTCAATTATGAGACCGTTGACAAAATCGCATATCGTTGGCCCCGCGGCTCCACTTACCGGGTGATTTTGTGACCGACTCATCAGAATCCAGTTCTGAAAGTTCCGTTGGGTTCGTATCATCGTTCTGGACTTGTTGATATTGAGTTTGATGAATTTGGAGACCTTTGGTTCTGACACATTTTTCAGTGTGAAGCGGGTCATATGTGGACCCCGCCTTGACCAGAAACTGTCATTTTTGCCCTGTGTCCAAATTGGACTCAAGGACATGCGTTTCTAGCTATTTGATATTTTCTGAACCTGATGGTGATGTTTATTTTAGCAACCGGAGGAGTACCTGCAAGTCCCACTGAGACCAGAGTTACAGTTGGAGTTAGAACCCCAGGCAAGTGTACCTTGCCAAATCTTGCAGTTCTTGTTCCTTGATTTATTTATATGTTGTACATGCTTGGCCTAGGACCGTGTGACTTTACTTAGTGTCCGGTTAATAGTCGGGTGCCAACACCGTACGCGGAGTTGTGTAACATCACCTAGAGATGGATATCGTGACCCTTTACATTCTCGTACTTGTCTTATCAAGTACATCATAACCCAGGACACTATTCTTATGACATAATCTTCCTGAAATATTCAAGGTGATTCTGTATAGGATACAGGTTTTATGACATAGACATTATATTCATAGACATTATGTGACTTGCTGCATTAGTTTTGATCTTGCGTGTCATGGATATGAGACGTGTGATTACATTGGGTGGGGAGAGTATTACCATATCAAAGGTTGATTATGTTACATATATTATTGTCTGGAGGTGCTTTGGCACATATACTGGAGTCATGATACTACTTGCTTAGGCATATATACTGGAGTCGTGATACTACTTGCTTTGGCATATATACTAGAGTCGTAATACTAATGCTGCTATGGGTTTCCTCGACACAAAGCCTATAGTAGTCTCAGCCCGAGTATGACTAAAAATCTCAACTTGCATATCACTTAGCTGGTTATATAGTTTTATTCTATTAGTTTATTTACTATTGCACTGCATTTATTTTGGCTTGTATTATCTGTACCTTGTTATGTTCCCTGAGGACCTGGATCCGGATTATGTCCCCAGGATTAGCAGACGATTTCTACCCCAAGGTATATGGGACATGTGCATTAGCAGGAGCAGAAATAGGAGCAGGAACTGGAGCAGTACCAGATCCAGTAGACGAGTGATCTTCGAGGATATCTTCTGAGTATATGCTTTATCTATACTCAGTATATGCAGTTGTTATCTTATTTCTTGACTATTGTATCAGACTCATTATCGGGTTGTTCCCCGAGTTTATGTTTTATTGAGATAGATCTTGCTTTATGATTCTGATATTGTTGTATTCATTTCTGTGGATGAGATTAGTATTTTGCACCCTTATTATTGTATTACAGCTTAAGTACGCCCCGATGGATCCATTAAATTGGGTTTGTCCATCGGTGTGTGCTGCTGGCCATTGCCAC
This sequence comes from Iris macrosiphon, assembly GCA_036927795.1. NCBI lineage: Eukaryota > Viridiplantae > Streptophyta > Magnoliopsida > Asparagales > Iridaceae > Iris > Iris macrosiphon. The sequence continues at coordinate 36,993,035 of JAYESA010000011.1, forward strand.
GTGTCCAGTCCCTCGATATTTTGGGACTGGGGCGTGACATAGTTTTTGTGGTGGCCCATGCAGGTCAGAGCATATTGTCTCGGTTACGTTACTGTACCAAGCAAGCCTGCAAATAGGATTAGAGTATAAGATCTCATCCACAACTGACTATGACTCATCCTCCTTCCAATCCATTCCGTTGAATAATTGCATCCTGCTTGATTCATGTGCCTTCTCATTAGTTCCTTGAGTATAACCTTCTCCTAGAATGTAGAATTCCCTGTTGATAGAATGATAAGTAGGGTAACCTTCCTATTAAGAGTACAACTAGGATATTGACACCCCCTAAGTAGAACGCTTAATGAACCCTAGCGTCCCTCACCTATAGAATAATTTACCAATATTTCTTGTTATAGTCATGAATGACCTAAGAGTAGTATAGGCACTACTAAGAGCTAGTTAGAGATTTGACCCTAATGTTTGATCCCAGTCTTGAGGAACCAATAGAAATTCGAGATCGAATGTTAGGACTGAACCTAATGTGCATAGTGAGATAGTGTTAGGATATATAGTTTGCTAGGGTTATAGTTTAGTAATTTGAACTTTGAATTTTGTACGTGGTAGTTAGGATTTGATAGTTGAGTGGTTCCCTTAGATTGTGAGCTGATTATTCTTAGTTGTAAATCACGTAACATGTACCCCACCTCAGTATAGATTATATCCTCTTTTTCCTTGAAGACCAGTAACTCCTCCATTCATACTATTGATACTTGTATTCTAGGAATACTATGATTAAGACTTAAGATGACCATTACTTACATGATACAATAGGAGACCCTAATAAGTACTAAGATCCGTTCCTCGTATAGCCCAATAAGAGTTATACTTTATTTACAAGAACCTTATTAATTTATAGGATCCCCTTTAGACTGTCACAGTACTAGTTTATTATTATTTCTAAGTTGGGTAGTATGCCTCACAACACAGTTTCACCTAGCCCTATTGACCCATTGAGGAAGTATAATAGGATGACACAACTTTAGACTTCCATAAGAAGATAGTATTTATTCAGACTGTAGAAATTATAGGCCCAAACCCCTATTGGGTCGACTAGCGACTTAGATAAGGAGTGAATATGACAACTGTAGAGATTGTAGAATCTAAATTTTGTATCTTGTTTGGTTTTGTGAACTTGAATTATTTTGTAATTCCTTTCATCATAATCTAGCGTACTTATATTTTTGTACTACCTCGACTTATGCTGCTGTTACAGCCTAGTTTTGCAAGCTCATCCTTTTATCAAGCTTGTTCATGACATATGTATTATTGGACGCGTACACTAATACATTTCAGAATCAGTGTACTACGGTCTGATCAACCATAGTGCGCTTGGTTCGCCCTTCGCATAACTATTTTACGTGGATTGAGATATATAGTGATTAGTAGACGAAATATACTTGCCCTCTAGATATGTCTGAGCATATCGTATCTGTTACATGACTGTACCGATGCGAGCATGTGAATAGGAATTACCCAAAATAGGATTTCAATCCACAAACTGCCTTGACAATTCCCATTGAATTCTTTAAACGCCTTGACCCCCATACTTCTAATATATTACCACCCCTTGAACTCTTTATTGTTTTCCGTCTTCCCTTATTTCGGAAGGACGAAACCTCGTGCCTAGCATAAGTGGATACACAGATAGTATTAGATATACCCTATATAGACCAATTTTATTATTTGATGATTATTTCATAACCCAGGGCATGTCACATGTAATATAGTTGGTGTTAAATTTTTTGAGGATTGAGTAACAGGATTAAGTAAAATTGAGGAATGAGATTTCTGAAATGTAAGAGCCTTATGTGATAGAGGGGTAGATCCTAAGTTGGGTAGCAGTTGCATTGTCAACTCAAGAGAAACTTCTCTTAGTTGTGATCGAGAAAAATTGGATGTAGAGGTGCAAGTCATTTTAATTTTTGAGAATTTTTAGAAGAATAATTAAGATGATGATGATTCAAAAAATTTTAGAATCTTGATATTGCGGACCAAATATTTATACTTGAGCGCATGATTTAAATTTTGGATATTGAAGGATTAAATCATTGATTTAAATTTTGAGGATAAATATAAAAATCTAGATTCGGACAATTGGTGAATTAGAATTCAAATTTCAAATTTAGACCTTAAATTAAAAGTTAAATGTTGATTGTAGGATTTCCTATTTGAAAATATTGAGGATAGAAATTGAATTTAAAAATTGAAGAGTACGGAATTCACAAGTTGAGGATAGGAATAATAATTGATTATAATTTTCTAGAGAAAATTTTAACAGTTGAAGATTGTGATGTAAATTCTGATTTGGGATGTCATAGAGATTTGAATTAGATTGGATGTGGATTATTAAATTGAGAATGGAGAAGACAACGCGATGTGTTGACGTTCGATTTAAACAGTGGTTCAATTTGAAAGGGATTTCAATAGATTTGAATAAGTTAAATTTTGGAAGAGATTACGATTTAACTTGCCTTACATACGCAAGTGAAGGAGTTAAACCCATTATGCCTTATTTTATATCGAGGACAAAATTATTTCTAAGTTGGGTAGATTGTAAACCCCCTGATTTTTTAGATTTTTTAAAAACAATTTTACACAATTTTCTGGGATTAAAACTAAGGTACTTTAAAATTAAATAAATTTTTAAATGATGTTAAATAATATTAAAATATTATAAGAATAATATTTTTGGGTGTAAAATAAAAAACTAGACATATGATAATTTTTTAAGAATTTATTGGACCCCGAAAACATTTTAAAGACCTAGAAACTAAGTTATAATTAACCCTAAATAAATCCTAGAATTAAACCCGGTTTATTTTGATATAAACCAATACCAACCCGAACCTAACCAAGGAGAACTAAACCGAACCGAACCCACTCTTAACGGGTCGGGTCGGATCCGAACTGAACTCGACCCGGACCCGTTAACCCGGTCGAAACCCTAATCCTAACCCCTTTACTGTTCCGGCGCCCTATTTAACCCCCTCGATCTTCTCGCTCCGCCGGCCGGAACCCTAACCTCCTCCGCCCAGAACCCATAGTGCCCCCGCTCCAATCACCCTCGGCCGCCCTAGCCTGCTGACACCGCCTTCCTCCTCCAGAACCTCCTCCTTCCGACGAACCCCCCCACAGCCCTCGGCCGCCCTAGCCGTCTCCGCCTTCCCTCTCCACCGTCTCTCCCGACGAGCTCAGCCTGAACCCTAACCCCCTTCGCCTCGACCACCACCGTCTGAACCCCACGCCGTCCTCCGCCATCTCCCTGACCCGCAGCCGCTCGACCCGAACCCCGGCCGCCCAGCTCCTCTATCTTCCTCCTCCGCCTCGACCACGAGCAGCTGCAGCCGCTGCTCTCCCCGCGGCGCCTCCACCTAGCCGTCTTCGCCTCCGTCAGGGCTGCTCTCCTCCGGCGAAGCCCTGAGCAGCCACGAGCAACCCCGATGAGCCTCCGGCCACAGAACCCTAACCCTAACCCGGACACAGCAGTACCCCGACCCGGACACAACGCAGCACTGTACAGTTTGTGTCGTATCGTCTCACGGACACGAAGAAACCCCGTTCTGCATAGCCCCGTTCAGGTAACCCGTTCTCTCTCCTCGTGGCCCCGTGTTTTGTTTCGTTAGTTGTGATGCGTAGGCTGTGTAACCCTCTCGATGCCCGTGCAACCCGCTCGGTGTGTCGCGTCCTGTGACAATTGCAAACCGTGATCCAAAAATAGAAAAATATTCAACGTATTTTCCTCCAGAACTGAGTAAGCCCCGCCAAACTGGACGACTTGGTCGCGTGCGGTCTTCACCGAAAGGTGTGCCCCGTTGATACGAACATGCAAAATTTCGCAGAAGTTGATTTGGATGAGCGTGCACACCGGAATCAACGCGTATCCGCCGACAACGCCCCGTATCGGCCTATTCTGTAACACGTTATAATTTTGTGTACACACGTCGGATCGAAACAAAACTTGCACCATCGGACTCGTAGCAATACGCTGGTCCTGTGACCCAAGTTTGGTTCGATTCTGAGAACGTTGACAAAATCGCGTATCGTGGGCCCCGCGACTCCACTTGTCGGGCGATTTTGTGATCGGCTCATCAGAATCCAGTTCTGGAAGTTTCGTTGGGTTCGTATCATCGTTCTGGACTTGTTAACACTGAGTTTGACGAATTTGGAGACCTTTGGTTCTGACATATTTTTCGGTGTGAAGCGGGCCACATGTCGATCCCGCATTGACCAGAAACTGTCATTTTTGTCCTGTGTCCAAATTGGACTCAATGATAGGCGTTTCTAGCTATTTGATATTTTCTGAACCTTATGGTGATGTTTATTTCAGCAACCGAAGGAGTATCTGCAAGTCCCACTGAGACCAGAGCTACAGTTGGAGTCAGAACCCCAGGCAAGTGTACCTTGCCAAATCTTGCAGTTCTTGTTTCTTGATTTATTTATATGTTGTACATGCTTGGCCTAGGACCATGTGACTTTACTTAGCGTCCGGTTAATAGTCGGGTGCCAACATCGTACGCGGAGTTGTGTAATGTCACCTAGAGATGGATATCGTGACCCTTTACATTCTCGTACTTGTCTTATTAAGTACATCATAACCCAGGACACTGGACACTATTCATATGACAGAATCTTTCTGAAATATTTAAGGTGATTCTGTATAGGATACAGGTTTTATGAAATAGATATTATATTTATAGACATTATGTGACTTGCTGCATTAGTTTTGATCTTGCGTGTCATGGATATTAGACGTGTGATTACATTGGGTGGGGAGAGTATTACCATATCAAAGGTTGATTATATTACATATATTATTGTCTGGAGGTGCTTTGGCACATATACTGGAGTCGTGATACTACTTGCTTTGGCATATATACTGGAGTCGTGATACTACTTGCTTTAGCATATATACTGGAGTTGTGATACTACTTGCTTTGGCATATATACTAGAGTCGTAATACTAATGCTGCTATGGGTTTCCCCGACATAGAGCCTATAGTAGTCTCAGCCCGAGTATGACTAAAACTCTCAACTTGCATATCACTTAGCTGGTTATATAGTTTTACCCTATTGTTTCATTTAATGTTGCACTGCATTTATTTTGGCTTGTATTATCTGTACCTTGTTATGTCCCCTGAGGACCTGGATCCGGATTATGTCCCCAGGATTAGCAGACGATTTCTACCCCAAGGTATATTGGACAGGTGCATTAGCAGGAGCAGGAACAGGAGCAGTACCAGATCCAGTAGACGAGTGATCTTCGAGGATATCTTCTGAGTATATGCTTTATCTATACTCAGTATATGCAGTTGTTATCTTATTTCTTGACTATTGTATCAGACTCATTATCGGGTTGTTCCCCGAGTTTATGTTTTATTGAGATAGATCTTGCTTTATGATTCTGATATTGTTGTATTCATTTCTGTGGATGAGATTAGTATTTTGCACCCTTATTATTGTATTACAGCTTAAGTACGCCCCGATGGATCCATTAAATTGGGTTTGTCCATCGGTGTGTGCTACTGGCCATTGCCACGTGTCCAGTCTCTCGATATTTTGGGACTGGGGCGTGACAGTTCAGAGGTAATATGGACGTGAACTAATGTTCAATAAAATCACTGAAGAGTGGTTTGCTAAGTGTGGTCTATCCAAAAATGAGGATAGACCTGAAGGTTGCTCCGCTGGGGAGACTTTGGGGATTTATCATCCGGTACTTCTTGAGGGGGAAAATTGCCAAATTGGAGTGAGATCATATTTGCAGTGACCGTCTTCTTGTTATTATGCAAAGTGATGACTTTGGCATCGATCAACTCCTGGATTTTTCTTTTCAGTACATAGCATGCCTTTATGGGGTGATGAATGTACCGATGAATGAGACAATATTTTGGGTCATCGACCTTGTCAGCCTTTTCAGGGTATCTGATGTTGGGTAGTCGAAGTTTATTTTCCTTCATCAATATATTGAAGATTTCAATGATGTCATCATCATTGAAGGACAAAGTCCCCTTTGGATTTGGGGCTTCCGATACCTGAGTCGTACGGTCCTCATGGAAGACGGTCATAGTTGCATCATCTTCGGACTCAGAGGGAATTCTACCCCCAGCTTTGGATGCTGCTCTGTCTTATCGAGGGAGACTACCCCTAGACATATCATTGTCTGGTTCTTGGGAATCACCGTCCTCACGGCATGACAGGTTGGTGTGGATCACCAGAAGATTGATACTCCTGGCTTGTAGAGTTACTGCGGGTCCTGAGGTCAGCAGGACCATATTTGCCTTGAGGGCCAGAGTCTGCATTGTGGCACTCATGGTGTGCATCATTACCTCAAGAGCATCGAGTCGTTGGCGATCGCTGAGCCCTTCCGCCTTGGGTTCTTGAGTCGCACTTTTCTCAGGAAAGACGGTCATAGTTGCATCATCTTCAGACTCAAAGGAGATGCTACTCTCAGCTTCAGATGATGCTCTAACTATTCAAGGGTGACTTTCCCTCAACCTGTCATTGTCTGTTCCTTTGATATGATCAAAGGGTACATCTGCATCATCATAGATGGGAGATGTAATTTTACGCGCAGGACGTGTTTGAAATTTCTGGATTGGCACTGAGGCCTTGCCAGAAGTTTTGTCTATCACGTCACAGACGAGAGACGAAGGTTTACGCGCAGGGCATGTTTGGGACTTCTGGATTGGCACTGAGGCATTGCCAGGAATTTTGTGTACCACGTCACAGACGGGAGACGAAGGTTTACGCGCTGGGCGTATTTGAGACTTCTGGATTGACACTGAGACATTGCCAGAAGTTTTGTCTACCACGTCACAAACATGAGACGAAGGTTTACACGCAGGGCGTATTTGAGATTTCTGGATTGGCACTGAGGCATTGCCAGAAGTTTTGTCTACCACGTCACAGATGGAAGATAAAGTTTTATGCACAGGGCATGTTGGCTGTGTTGTCACTACTTTGTTGATCAGTGAATGAGAACTTGCAGGAAGGGTAGAGGACGTCTTAGGCATCTATACTTTACGCAGCTTCCTGTTGTTATGGACAGAGGAGGAATGAGAACTACCCCCTGCATAAAGCATGTCTTCATAGGCAGATTGGTCGAACTGGACGACCAAAGTCTTCTTCATCGATCCGATAGATACAACATTATGTCAAGCAATTGCTTTCTCGTTAGAGGAGAAAGTCGTCTCCAACAGAGTCACCATTTTATTTGGATAAACAAAGAGATTTATACGAAACTTTTGCTTATAAACGAGAAAAGAGAAAAGTACAAATAATCCTATACGAGGATGTTAAGTACAATAAAATAATTCTGGGAAAGTATTGCTATGGAAGTCTGATCTGCAGTCGATCACTTTGTTCCTTGGACTACACGATGATGAAAAAGTGCTGTAGAAGAAGCTTCAAACTTTCTCTGAACTGAAGGCAAAAGTCGGCCAAAGGAAAGTTACAAGTAGGATCGAATTCCTGTTGCCAAAGTTGTCAGCCAAGACCAATTCCTCTTCTTCTCTTTTAATCTTCAAATTAGTTAAACATATCTATTCAGAGGTAATATGAACATGATAGAATATGATTCAACCCCCCCTTTTTTACCCTGTGGCCAGGGGTCTTTATTTATAGAGATCAATCAAATAACTGCCTGGTTGGCGTAAAAGCCAAATGACTGTCTTATTGGCGTAAAAGGCCAAACTGTGAAGAAGATTGCCTTCTTTACGCTGCGGTTATGACAAATGCTACCTACGTTCAAATAATCTTCTGAATCTGCGTATGACACGTATCCCTTTATAAGGTAACGCGTATAACTGCTTCTCGAAGATCATGGCATGCATGCCACGCAGGTAACTGCTCCTTTGTAAATATAGTTGAATTATTGGCGTAAAAGCCAAATAATTGTCTTGTTGGCATAAAAGCCTGGTTGGCGTAAAAGCCAAATGACTGTTTTGTTGGCGTAAAAGGCCAAACTGTGAAAAAGATTACTTCCTTTACGCTGCCTGTCTTGTTTGTGTAAAAGCCAAACGACTGTCTTGTTGGCGTAAAAGGCCAAACTTTGAAGAAGATTACTTCCTTTACGCTGTCTGTCTTGTTGGCGTAAAAGCCAAATGACTGTCTTGTTGGCATAAAAGGCCAAAATGTGAAGACGATTGCCTTCTTTACGCTGTGGTTATGACAACTTCTACCCACGTTCAAATAATCTTCTGAATCTGCATGTGATATGTATCCCTTTATAAGGTAAGCATATAACTGCTTCTCGAAGATCATGGCGTGCAAGCCACGTATGTAACTGCCCCTGCGTAAAACTTGAGGATTCATGAATAATAGATAACCAGCATAAAATAGCCAATTATCCTTCACGAATGAGGTCTTGAGCGTATTCTGGGCTAAGTAGCCTTATCAACGTACCTTTGCAAATATAGCCGAGTTGGCATATTTCGAGGAGATAGCATACGACGTACTCCTATAGTTAAAAATAGCCTGGTTGGCATAAAATGTAAGGATGGTGATGTGAGCGTATTAGTCACAGTCTTAGCTTTTCCAGTCATGACAAATAGAACAAAATCTCGTGCATTAAATGCAAAGATATGCCTCAAGCTCTGTACAAGAAACAGCTTTTGATGTGGCGTCTGATTTTGTCTTGTCTTGAGCGTAAAAACTCATTTTTGGGTCTCTGTGCAAAATCATCATCACAGCCGTTCTTTATGCAGGAAGGTATAGCAACCTTTTATGCAGAACAACTTTGAAGCTCTGCTTTACGCGGACAGCTCTGAAGTCATATTTTATACCAAACAGCCTTGAAGCTCTGTTTTATGCCGACAGCTTTGAAGCCCTATTTTATGCCAAACAGCCGTGAAGCTCTGTTTTACGCAGGGAGGGACTTCATGTATGTTGGGGATTTTGACTGTAAAATACGGGGAAAATTCCCAGCATTTTTTATGCTTTTACAAACATGAGACAGAGGCGATGGCTAGAGTTGATGGCAGATTATGATATAGAGTTGCAGTACCACCCTGGTAGGGCGAATGTAGTAGCAGATGCCTTAAGCAAAAGCCCATGGCATACTTTTTGACGACTCAACGACAATTGTTAGAGGATCTTCAGGAGCTCGGGATAGAGATTGTACTGCCATGCATGGATGGACAGATGGCCAGTCTCGAGGTTCAGTCTATATTGATTGAGAGGATCAAGGCAGCCCTGCTTACAAATGCGAGATTCCGACGACTACGAGAGAGGATAGAGGCCGGCATGCAAACGGGACTCAGAATTCATGAAGACGAAACATTGAGGTATAAAGATTGCCTATATGTTCCGAGTGGCGAGCTACGCCAAGAGTTGATGATCGAGGCTCATAGCTCAATTTATTCTATTCATCCCAGGGGTACGAAGATGTACTGAGATTTGAGACAACACTACTAGTGGCATGGGATGCAGAGGGAGATTGTAAGATTCATGGCGAGATGTTTGGTCTGTCAGCAAGTCAAGGCTGAACATCAGAGGACTGCAGTACTATTGCAGCCGCTTCCCATTCCCGAGTGGAAGTGGGAACACATTACCATGGACTTCGTCACAGGATTCCCGAGGAGCCCTAGCGGGAAGGATGCAGTTTGGGTTATCGTAGACCGACTCACCATGTCTGCATATTTCTTGCCCTTCAGAGTTGGTCAGTCCACGGAGATATTAGCTGACATGTATATGAGGCAGGTAGTATGACTACATGGAGTGCCTGTCAGCATTGTATCGGATCATAATTCCAGATTCACATCACATTTTTGGTGGAGTATGCAGGAGAGCCTAGGAACTCGTCTCAAGTTCAGTACTGCATATCATCCAAAGACTGATGGCCAGTCAGAGAGCACGATTCATATACTAGAGGATATGTTGAGAGCGTGCATGATCGACTTTGGAGGATCTTGGGAGGACCATCTACACTTGGTGGAATTCTCCTATAACAATAGCTACCAGGCCAGCATAAAGATGGCACCTTGTAAGGCACTGTACGACAGGAAGTGTAGGTCACCGGTATGTTGGAGTGACGTGCGAGAGCGTCAGATACTTGGTCCAGAGTTGGTGACACAGACAGTGAAGAAAGTAAAGCAGATTCAGAGCCACCTGCGTGTAGCACATGACAGACAGAAGCATTGGGCATATGTACACCGCAGACCTTTGGAGTTCAAGGAGGGTGACCATGTATTTTTGAAGATATTGCCCACTCGTGGTACCATCAGAATCGGGGGCAGAGGCAAGCTGAGTTCGAGGTACATCAGACCTTTTGACATCTTGGAACGAGTTGGCAAAATAGCTTATCATCTTGCATTGTCGCCATCATTAGAAGGAGTGCACGACGTATTTCACGTATCGCAGTTGCGAAGATACGTGGCAGACCCTAGCTACGTAATCGATTATTCAGAGATTACAGTCGGGCCTAGTTTATCATATGCAGAATAGCCAGTGGGGATACTCGATCCCAGTGAGAAAATTTTAAGGGGTCAGACTATTCGACTGGTCAGGGTTGCATGGAAGCATCATTCGCCAGGCGAGTCTACCTGGGAGCGCGATGATTCCATTCGGCAGCATTTTCCATATTTATTTGAGGACCAAGGTACGAATTTACGTACTGTATTCGGTTACCTGTTTACTTTTTAATTCTTGTAGCTATTGGTCGTGCTTTACTTTTAATTTTGGGGACAAATTTTTTTTAAGTTGGAAAGGATGTAAACCTCCTCAAAATTTTAGTTTATGTAGACTATATTGAGTTAGAAATATTATTGTAGCGTTAGTGTATTTGAGGTTTAGAAATTAGTTGCAGTTGTCTGGTTCTTTATTTAAACCCTTGGTGCACCCTACCATTGTTGCAATATTCGGCGCCCAACAATAGCCCATAATTTTCAACTAATTATTGCACTCTTGACTTGACAAGCCAACCTAGGCACTGGACTTTTCTATCACTCACAATCACAATCTCTTGTGCTCTAATTTAATTGCACAACTTCCCGGTCCCAAAATTCATTCTTTAATCCTGTGTCGCATACCTTTGTCGTTGCCATCAATTATGAGACACAAACTCAACCGTTTAGACGGACCAATTAAAGGGTCCAAGACCGACACCAAGCCTACACCTTTCATGACCTTTGTGTCACTCCTAATTGAGATCCCATGTGCCCCCATTTAATTTAAGAGCACATGACTCTTATTTTAATTAAATTGGGGATACCAACTTTGACTAATCCTAACTTAACCCTAATTTAACCTAGTACCTTATTCATTAAGTCCATGCAAAACACACAACACCCTCTTACCCTACAAAATACCAAACACCACTCCCCACACCAAATCCTTACCATTTTACATGTTTGTGCAAATACCCAAAAGTTAAGGGGCTTATTTGCAAATGTGGTAATAGGTGTCCTCACCTCATTGGTCCAAGCCAATGAAGAAACCCTCTCCATCATCTCTTGACCGACCATATCAATCCCCACTCTCTCCTTTGGATGTATAATTCTTTCATGAAGAATCTGAGCCCTCCATTCAAATTAAAGCCCTCATCCTCACCACACACTCACCACACACTCCCCTATAAAATCTCTCCAACACCTCCCTTTTCCCAAGGCCGGCCCTAATCCCAAGAGCATAGAAAACCCCCCACTCTCTTTCTCCTCCCTCTTCACATCAACAGCTGAAAAAAATCCTCCTTCTCCTCCACCATTTCTCTTCTTCTTCTTCTTCTTCTTCTTCTTCTTCTTCTTCTTCTTCTCCTTCTCCTACGAACCAAACCCGACCGGCCACCCGCGGCCACTCCCTCACCACGTCTAACAGCCTCCTCTCCTCAACATCACCACCATCGACTAATATTTACTCCGGCCATCCATCCATGCTACCATCACCACCATCATCACCAACGCCACTGCGTCTCCTCCACCCGCTGCACCTCGACTCTGCCGTGTCTCCAACTCCATCCCGCCAGCAACCTCCTCCGGCCATCCACGGCTGCTACCACCGCCAACACCCACCCACACCACCGTCATCTCCACCTTACTCGTTGACCACCACGACCACCTCCATTCCGCTGCCATCACCATCTCTACCACCGCCGTCTCCCTCGTCCAACCTCCACGCCGCCGTCACCCTCGACCGGCCACCCCAACCACCCGCATCTTCAGCACCCTCCAATGGTCGGCCATTGACCGCTGTACCACAACTCCGGCGAGACTCAACCGCCAACACCCACCTTCACCTTCACCGTCATCATCACCAGTACCAACCCCTCCGGCCAGCAACCACCCCGACTGCCACCACACACCGCTGCCAAGGTGAACTCTCCCCCCTCCCCATGTGTAGTATAATATTGTTATTGTTATATAACTTAGTTAGGGTTATATATGCTACATGGACTTTAGGGTTGTGAATGATGCTATTTGAATTTAGGGTTGAGAATGTTATAATGAGTTTAGGGTTTATGAATGCTAGATGTGAATCTTAGGGTTCGGTGTTATATTTGTTCCATGCATTGTGATGTGTATTGAGAAGCAGGTTAATTATTGTGGAATGATGTATGTTATCAAAACGTTAGTCAGTTATTAAGAGCTGATATTTAATAATGAAGTTATTGAGGAGTAGTTATGTATATGTGAAAGAATGTTCAAATATTTAAATGATGTTTATTGAGGGTTTAATAGATAATGATTATTATTTGAGAGCTGGTAGATAATAATGAGTTTAATTGAGGAGTAATTTTTATTGTGAAATGGCAATGATGGTTATATAACGAAAGGTTTAATAATTATTTTATTCAAGGATGATATTTAAATATGCATAATAACGTCTGTGAGGACCAGGAGGAATATGAGGATTGATCATGGCTCGAAATACTGATAAACACCGTGATGAATAGTAGGATTGAGGATTTGACTGATGATATTATACAGGTGATTAATCGGATGAGATGTAACATACCTTTAGTCAATCTTGGTCAACCATCTAGCTTAGTGTCTATGTGAGTTTGTAACAGAGATTAAAATATATGCTAGACGTGTTTCACCTCTTATTTTAGCCTAGTGATAGTTTATTGATTGAGCTTGTATCTCGTCTCTAGGTACTGCGGGACCCGCAGACTTGGACGTTGTATCGGAGACCCATCTCCAGCATCCGGATCCAGGCAAGTGTACCTTACCACCCTGTATTTTAATTACTAGATATTTATTTATTTATTATATGCATTGTGCGCGTTTGGATTAGAATCGTTACTTCATGTCTGGGTCATAACCGGGTGTAGACGTTCGTCGGTAACGTCTGATGACGATTGATAGATGTTCGCAATACCTTGATGTACATACTTGTTCACATTATAACCCTAGGACACATCCGTACACTGTCAACGTGTCAGATTTCCTGTATCCTGATACTGTCAGCATGACCGAAAACTGGGACGACTTTAGGGTCGTGATCATTGATAGTTACTTCAGTATGACAAGACTGTTAGATAGAGGTTCAGGTTAAGCGCACACTCGTTGACTGCTTTGGGAGGGGAAGACAGTTACTAGACGTTTGGGCTCCTCTGTACGTGCTATATATATGTATATATATTCTATTTCTGTAGTGTTCCTGTATCCGGAGTAGTAGTATCACCTGTGGGACTCTTTGCCCGGAGCTACGGTACGTCCAGTGTGTTTTCGTGTCCGAAGCTACAATTTTATTTTGGATAACCCACGTGTCGAACATTGTCTTCAAACTGTGTCTCACTTAGGTGGTTATGCTAGATTATACCGACGTTGCACTTATTTCTTTCTGTTATACTATGGCATGCTGTATTTTTGTACCTTGTTACGTCCCTCTGAGGACCCGGTCCCCTGCCAGTTTTGTAGCATAGACGATTACGGAGCCTTTAGAGTTGCCGATGGAGTTGCTTGTCTTGCAAGCATTGGTACCAGGTACTTATATTATTTCTACCGGAGTTATGGTTATTCATATTGTTTATTCATCTGCTGTTGTAGCCTAGTTTTTATAGACTCATATTTTATCTCAAGTCTATTCGAGTTTGTGTGTTACTGGACGGCCGACTTTAGCACATGTAGCTCATTCTTGTGTATTTCTGTTCATTGTGGATTGAGATATAGATATTTATATTTTCTGGATTACTTAGATAGTGACCATTATTATACAACTTATACGTATTCAATCGGACTAGAGTCTGGTCGAATGCGTAGCTGGCATGTTACGTATTCCTAGTCCTACATATTTTGGGACTGTAGCGTGATAGTTGGACGAGACAAACTTTTTGAGATGATTTATGATCATCTTATTGAATGCCTTTGCCAATCCATTTATTGTCGGATTGTAAGCGGTCGAAGCTATGTTCTAAATTCGTTTTTTATCGCAAAATCGATAAAAGGCGTGGCTTGCAAATTATGAACCGTTGTCATAGATGATCCTTCGAGGTAGTCCAAAGCGGTAGATGACATGATATTTGACAAAGCTGATAACGCTTGACTTTTTTTACCTCGACAAGGGGTATGGCTTCTGTCTACTTTGAGAAGTAGTCGGTTATGGCAAGAATGAACCCGTATTCTTTTGACGACGGTGGGCTAATTGGTCCAATGATGTCTATTTTCTATGCTTCAAATGTCCAAGATGCCACAGTCGGGTGCAAGAACTCTGAAAGTTGATGGATAAAGTTCGTATGGATTTTGCACATCCTATACTTTTTGGCATAGTCGACTACATCAGCTACCATTGTCGGCCAGTAGTAACCCATGCGCTGGAGACGATCATGTAACTTTGGACCATCGTGAGCTTCACGTGGTGCTTGTTTTGCCTCTGTGTCCGATAGGCATCGTAGCAAGAGTCTGTCATACGTACAACAGTTCAATATCTTAGTGGATGCATCATAATAGAACTAGAGGGAGCGCCTTCTAATGGAAGTGGCTTCCTTCGGGTTCTTTGGAAGGATTTCGTAGACTGCGTAGTCTATGATAGAGAACCTCCAATATTTGGCATTAATGTCTGTCTCCGCCGAGTAACTCACCGCCGAGTAACTCAGACACATGCAGAGGTTGTTTCTCAGACAGACCAGTTCTTGACCGATTACTGTGATCAGTTGGTGGGTTTTAATTGGGACTGCCAGGGAAGCTGCAAGATCGGCGAGAGCGTCAGCCTCAATATTTTGTAGCCGTGATACGTGCTCTATGAAGAACCTGGAAAAGGAGAAAATTATGCTGGCTGCGGCTTAGTAGTAGGGGATTAAGTCCTCGTGACAGACTTCATATTCACCTCGGTCCAGACTGACTATCAGCTTGGAGTCGCCATAGGATTCTAAAAAGTCTACCCCCAACTGTTTAGACAATTAGAGCCCAATAATGAGGGTGTTATATTCTGCTACATTATTGGAGCATGTCTGTGTGAGTGAATAAATGTGTTCGATGACCAGGTTGTCAAGAGATATCAATACCACTCCTACTCTAGTAACAATATTGCCTTTGGGCCCTATTCTTGAAGCACCATCGAAGTACATTGCCAAACATACTCTTTCATCATTATATTAGACTCTAAGACTTCATCCGAGATCTCGTCATAGAGCTTCGAGATTTCTGGCACCGGATGAGCTGCCAGGAAGTTGGCCAATGCTTGGTCCTTTACTACTTTCTGTAGGACAAATACCATATCGTATGTTAACAACAATATTGCTCATGTAGCTAAGAGCCCCCGGCTTGGTCATGAGGACACTGAGGGGATTAACTCGAGAGATCACATGAATTGTTTGCCCAGCCTTATAGTGACAGGTCTTTTGGATAGCGAAGAGCAGAGCGAGGCATTCCTTCTCGATGGGGTTATACATGTGCTCCGCGTCGACCATCATTCTACTGAGGTAATAGATTGCCTGTTCATGACCTATTTCACTCTTTGGGCTAGTAGGGTAGCAAGCGAATGATCCATTGCACGGACATAGAGCAAGAAAGGTTTTCCCACAACTGGAGCCACCAACATGTAGTGCCCCACTCTGCGTCATCACTATATACAAGAGATATCGATTTGCTGACTCAAAAATGATATCTTCCTTAAGAAAGAGATAGATATTGCATGCTAGATATGAAATCAAAATCGTGCTTGCTATTATATGTTTCGCTTGTCTGTTTTGCTATATCGAACTGCTATAAGTCTTTGATTCGTATAAGCATAGACTAATAGTGCGCCCTGAGGATACGGCCCGCAGGGGGTCTAGTGGGGTATGCTATTAGATATGTAAGAGATGTGCTTTATTTGACAAGATATGTTTTGCTAGACCATATATGTTTTGCTTAATCATTTGTTTTGCTTGCACTATTGATGCTTTATATCATTGTATTAGTCTCAGACAACTTGTGCACAAGGTCTTGTCTCTCGACGGTTCCTGGGGCACTGGAAATCGCTCGGTCCGGAAGAGATTTTTATTTTGCCCTGAGGATACGGCCCGCAGGGGGTCTAGTGGGGCGATGTGTCTATTAGTGTTGTATAGAACCCATGATGTCACATCTGCTAGTACTCGTGTATGTTGGTGAAGAGCTGAACCTTGAGTCACAGCTGCCGACACAGGTGCGTGCTATTGAAGAGATGAACCTTGGGCAACCGCTGCTAATCATGGGGCTACCCATGGACCATCATATAGTTAGGGCGCATGCTAGGTTGGCCTTCTTACATACCTAACTATTTGATGCAGAGAAAGAATATGGAAGAGAACCTTATACATATATGTTTATACAAATTGTTGCTAACTTGTATGTCTGCTGCAGGGATAACCGTTCGGCAAGGGGTAAGAAACATAAAGAGTTTATATATAGCCTGCTTGTTCATAAAATATGAATCTTAGAGTTTACCTGATAGTGCTTCATGCATTCGCATCGGTCGGACAATGGCTATTAGTGCAGAGCTGAACCTTGGTCCCAGCTACTATTATGTTAGTGAAGAGCAACCATGAGTCACAGCTGCTAATAGCATCAGATAAATGAGTCATTGGTTAGCTAGATTACCGCTACTGATCCTGAGTTTCTCGGGGACCGAAATCATATAGCTACTTCTTCTTGTGTGCTTGAAAGTATGATAGTCTACTTAATGCACTTGTATTGATTTGAGATAAACAGTCCGCTAGATAAGTTTTGTCCCTAAGAGTTAGATTATGGTACACAATACATGCTTTGCACTGTACGATAAAATACTGTCCCGTATGTATGCTTATTATTGAATATGCAAAACTGTTTCCAAGCTATATTTTCAAAAGAAGTAAACTGACTATAATCCTGAGCTGCTTGAAATAAACATAGGTAAAAGTAGCACGATCACTAGTAATATAATATTTTTCCACATGCTTACTTAGTGTGGATTTCAGGAGGTGTAGCTTCTTTTCAGTTGTTTTATACTCACCAGTACTTATAAAAGTGCTGACCCACAAACAGCTTGCTTGTTCGCAGGTGCTGGACCATCCGAGGAAGCGATAGCCGTGCCTCATCCCGGGGACTCAGAAATCTAGAGTCGATGCCTTGAGACATATCTAGTTTGAGCTGCTTTTGTATAGAGGGACATAATGTATGGAACGGTGTTATTGTAATCGAGAGAAAGAGTGCTTGAGCGATCTGTAACCTAGGCCATGTACCGCTTGTAACACTTTCGATTATCAATAAAGAGCTTATTTCCATATGCCATTGTGTTCATTACTTTTCTGCAATATATGTGCCATTGCTCCTGTCTTGAATAGCTTACTTGCCCTTGTTCAAAGCTTTGGCCTTATGCAAGCGCACTTTAGGGTTGCACGATATCACGCCCGTGCGAGGACGATCGGTTCCGTAGGGACCAAGCTAGGACGAACGGCCCCTGCGAGTCTGGGGTGTGACACAACACTTGTGGCTCGCGAGATACTTCTTGATGTCATCGAATACTTGCTGGCATTCTTCTGTCCAAACAAAAGATACTCCTTTCTTCATGAGGTGAGTAAACGACTGACAGCGCCCGGAGAGATTTGATATGAACCTTCCTATATACGTCAGTCTCCCTTGAAGTTCGTGAAGCTCTCTGAGATTCTTTGGCAGATGATATCAATGATTGCTTTGGTCTTCTCATGGTCTACATGGATACCCTTCGAATTTATGATAAAGCCCAAGAATTTGCTACTAGAGACTCTCAAGAAAGACTTGGTGGGGTTCATCTTCAATTGGTGCACTTGCAATAAGTCGAATATCGTCTTCAGGTCATAGAGATGATTGTCCTAAAAATAGATCTTGATAGCAATGTCATCAAGATAACACTCCACTGTTTTGAGTATATAGTCGCGAAAGATGGTGCTCATGGCTTGCTGGTATGTCGCACCTATATTCTTCAGACAGAAGGGCATTACTGTGTAATGGTACACCCTATTTTTGTTCGAAACAACGTATGCTTCTCGTCATCGAAAAATATCTTGATCTGATTGTAGCCAGAGAACCCATCCATAAAGGATATACACTCGAAGCCACAAGTGTTGTTGATCATCACATCAGTTATTACCAAGGGAAATTCGTTCTTTGGGCAGGCCGTATTTAAATCATGAAAATCTATGCAGATTTGGATTTTGCCGTTCTTTTTTACGACTGGAAAGATGTTCGCTACCCAATCTGGATGCTGCTTCTCGCGAATAAAGCCACTTGTTATTAGCTTATTCACTTCGGGTAAAATTATATAGAGAGTACTCTGAGTCAAATTATATTATTGTGTTTGAAGCTCAAAATATAAAGGAGACTCCACCAAATTTTTTATAAATTTTAGGAGATAACTCAATTTTGAAGCAAACACTTTTACGTCGTACTAAATCCTAAACTAATTTTTTTTAATATTTCTCAGAGATAGACTCTTGATAACTTTGAATACGTTAGCTAGGGGTCGAATTGTCTAAGTTTTGAATCGTAGGATACAGACACTTTGACACGCAAACGTAACAAATATTAAATCCAATTGTTCTGTCTTATTTCAGTAAATTGATTTTTATGGTGAGTTGTATACTCATACCACATGAAGCTTGCTATCTGAAGTAAAGACTCATATTTGTCTTACTTCATCTGCTAGAATATCATATTGAGAAGTAATCTTATAATACGTGATATTTGATACGTATAAAGATATTTATCTGTGTGTATTCCAATGGATGGAAACTTGCTTGCTGGTTTATATTCTCATATTCTTGTGATATCTATGAATACACAAATCGAGATACATTTTTGAGCTAGGAAAAAAAGTTCTGAATATGATAATAAATTGATTGTGATTGTAGAATAGAGCATTGGGTGGGGGAGAATAGTTTGGATCATATCATATAAAATTTTGGTAATATAATTAACAAAATTGATCAGTACCTATAGGTCCTTCGCAAGGTCTTGTATTGAGATTGGGTAGATGCTTAGATCACCTACTTACCTGACGCTCGTGAATCTCATGATATTTACCCAAATTTGATAAAAAGTCAAATTTGGTGTTAATTGAATTTTGCTCCGGGAGAGGAGTGATCGGACTACTATGTACCGTGCCTACTTGCCACCACCTGATCCCTGGTAACGAAATTATTGCCTAGATAGTGCTCGTGATACTGTTCGAATATGAAATCCAATCATGTTCTCAAAATTGCATCATCATATAAGAAAATTATAATGTGATTGTGGTAGTGACTATTGGAAAATAAATGTGCTTGGACACTTTTAAATTATTAGAATAAGGATTCACAATAGTTTCATAATCCGAGTTAAGTCATATTCTAGGTTAACACTACAATACTTCCTTATGATAAATTATATCCTCCTCCTATCTGAGTATCATATCATGATTTTCAATCATATAACTGTTTTACTTTATTTATTTTATTGTTCTTGAACCGATGACTTGCATGTCTTTGATGACCTAATTTTGTTCACTAAATGGAGTCATGGTTGAGGAAGACATAATTTCGGTATATATTATGGAAGAACCAAAAGAATAGCACAGGCAGAGGGTATATCATCAGTTTTATTTTTTTATAGTTGTGTAGTTCCTCGTATGTATTATCCTTGAGATAGAAAACCAGACTGGTGAGATGTAAATGTTGGTAAGTGATTCTTGTGGATGTAAATTATTGTTAATTTTATTTATAGTTTTAGTTTGCCCATAATTTTATCCTAGAACATTGCATGTGACAATCACAATACAGATGCCAGTGTATTTGATTTGCGCATAGCCTGGGATGTTAGTTACGTATTCTGCTCACGATATTTTAGGAGCAAAATATGACACATCTTTTAGTTGTGGTCCATGCAGATCTAGCATCGGCCTATTAGGGTTACATGTCTTAAGAATTATAGACTAACCTATTGGAGATTGTAATTCAGTTAATTTGATTTTAGTTATAGGCTCTAGACCCTAAGGTCTTTCATCTTAGAAAATGTCTAGAAAGAACCTTAGGATATGAGTATTGGGTAATGCAGTAAGGTTATATATATAATAGATCAATATATATTCATAGTATGGATATATAATATCCTTTTCGTCTACTGTAGTTCCTTTGTATAACAAAAGATATACATATCATGACTTATCTATCCAACTATATCTATGCAGTTTTTATTTTTACTGTATTCTACAAATCTATTCTATCAGACCATTCGATCTATTATTCTATTATCAATTATTTTGTCTTTAAAGAAATATTAAAATCATCTCATATTGATTACTTTATTAAAGTTTTATATCTTCTATCTTCTATTATCTATGATTCGATAATTCTCAGTTCTCTCTTAACACTTAGTCAGAGGAAAGCACATCAGATATGCTTCACCTATTTCAGAAAATTTTAGAAATGATTAATCATCATGCTAGTTCATCACAAGTAACATCAATAGAACTATTAGAGGATCTTAGAGAACTTCCTCAATAGAAGAATGGAACTATTGGTGATTTCAGGAAGCTTCCAAAAAAAAATTCTGGAACTGAAAGTCCTTTAAAAAGAGGACTATAGATGAAGACAACTAAAGAATTATTAAAGGGTTCAAAATATTGCTCCAAAGGACATGCTAGCAATAGTTTAAATTCAATTGGAAGATGTAGCTGGAAATTGGTTGAGTACAGAGCATTCAAAGGATTCAAATAGAGTAGTATCTCGAGAAGAACTTAAGAGTAACTTTGAAGATAGATTTATCTTAAAAGTGGCAAAGACGGAGTTATAACAAAGATTCATCTACCTGAGAATAGAAAGTTATACCGTGGATGAATATATATAGATAATTTTAATAGACTGAAAATATTTACTTCTTACGTGATAAATACTGAGAAAGTCAGCGAATACAGACTTAGAGAAGGATTAAAAAAGAAACATAAGGGCAACATAGCACTGTATATGTGCCAAATTTATTCTGAAATAACTAAAGTAACCCGAGGTCAAGAAAGAATTTTAAGGGATAAACAATTATTGAAAATCAGTGGTCGGAAATACAATTTTGATACTGGAGCATCTTCTTCGAGGAACTAGATGCAAGGAAAATCTCTATAGAAATGGATGGAATATGAAATTATTCTAATAATATGAATTTCTATAAGAAGTAGGGTCATATAAAGAGAAATTGTAGAAAACTTGCAAGGATGGTATTTAAAGTATGGATTATTAAACTATCCTTATGATAGGAAAAAAAAAGAATATGGTCAGGTTTTCTTGTTGAACATAGTTAGAGCATGAAAACCAGTATCAGGTACCATACCACTTTCATCATATTCAACAATAATCTTATTTAATTTTTGACAATACATATTCTTTCAAATATGATACATTTATATGTTTGACTAAGGATTAAAGATCCTACCATTATCTGAGGAAGCTGGGACGGACCTGACTCGGGTACGATTGGAGTTGCGGGTACGACGATTGGAGGTGCACCATCCTCGGAAACCACATCGTAGTCACGCAGGTAGGTTTGCCCTGACCAGGTTACTCCTGCCAGGGCTTCATTGGTAGAAGAAGAGACCACGTAACAAGGTTTAGGACTCTTGCCTTTGGACTTGTCGGTGGAAGACGTTGCTTGCTGCATCAAGTCTTGGATGATGTCAGGTGGACCCACATAACCTCGCCTCGTGGTGCGGTAAGAGAAACCAGTCCAGTTGCTTGATTATGAGCCAGAGGGAGGTTAACGACCTCCATCGTCGCCTTCAGGATTGGAACCACACCATCTTGGGTTTTCGTTGCTAAAAAGTTGCCAAATTGGAGAGATACCATATTTACGGTGACCGTCTTGTAGTCAAAGTCTAAGGTGAGGGCCTTGGAATCGACCAGTCGCTGAATTTGTCTTTTCAATACGTAGCAGTCTCGTATTGGATGGTGGACATATCGATGGTAGTGACAGTACTTGAGGTCATCGACCTTATCTGACTTATCAGGCCGTTTGATGTTGGGCAACCGAAGCTTATTGCCTTTCATCAGTACATCAAAAATCTCCATGATGTCATCTTCATTGATGGAGTAGATCTCCTTTGGGCTTGGTGCTTTAGTTGGCTTCTGAGTGGATACAGAAGAACCTTTGGACACTTGATGGTAAGGGCCTGCTTTCCTTTACCGTCGCGGCCAGTGTTATTGTTGTTGTTGTTGAAGGAACGCTTTTTCCTATCCTCAGCGACAGGGATCTATATTCCCAATAGTTGGGCATCTTTCACATTCTTCTCAGCGAAAACAACGCTTACAATGAACACCGTCCAATCCTCGAACTGACTGACGCGTGTCAAGAGCCTGTCAAGAGCCTTCACATAATTTTCTATGGGATCATCAATAACACGGAGATATATGATTAGAGTTCTGTTGACACAGAACATCAGTTAGGACACATCTTTATGAAACCTTTAGCTGAAGATTGCTTTAACTTTATCCGTCGAGAATTAGGACTTCTAGATTCTGATACAATATAAGAATATAAGTTTCTTTAAATTCTTATTCAATCTAAGTTCTTCAAAAGTTTTGATAATTTTGGATACAAACCGAAAGGGCCCTTCTGTCAACAAGGTGTAAATAACCTTAAGTGACACGATACTTAAGTATCTTTGGACCACCGCTATCTGGGATCCGGCCCCTACAGCTACTCCAAGATAATAAGAACTTTATAAGAGTTTATGATCTGATAAAGACCATTTAGAACTTATCTTTCTGATGTTATATCAAATCAAGAAATCATAATTATCGATTAAAGTTGACACTGGAATTCTGGTTTAACATGAATCGAATTAAGACCGAAATACAGATTTAGTGTATGAGCTGCTTTGCATATTCCTTTTTGTTACCCGTACGCTTCGTCAGAGATGCGAGGTGATATGGCCCTAATATTATTATTATGGCAGCTTCTAACGTTCGATGGGCGTTATGCACGTTTTGTCCCGGTTTCCCAAGGAAATTATGCCGATCCTATTTTTAGCCATATATCACATGCGTTGAAAAGTTGTTCTTAAAAGTACATTTCACATAGAACGGCTAGGAGACCATTTGGATGTTTTTTACAATATTTATTATGGTATGTTTCTATGTATCTTGTTACATCCCTCTGTGGATCTGGTTCCTTTCTAGGTGTAGACCACTAGGACTATCCATAGGAGTACAGACCCAGACCTGACTCTTCGTTCACGGTTGAGGATGTCTTACCCTCCGAGCATATCTGACTTATCTTTGTTGATGGACCCTTTTAGTTGATACACTCTTTTTATTATTCTTATTTTATTTTGTAGGTCGGACACCGTTATCATTCTTAGTTTTGATATAGTCATTTTGGTTGTGGATTTGTCTCCACCCGACTATTATTTCTCAGACTACTTTGTACTTGATTTATTTAATATATTTGACTAGTATTTCCTTTACTTGCTTCTGTGGATGAGATTTAGTTATGTCTGTGACTTGTGAAAATTATATACCACTTGTGAGCTAGAGTTCATATTACAACATAAGTGTGTATTCGTGGGTTCTATATATTGGAGTAGCCTACCTATACATACCAGCTGGCATGGTTGTGTATCCTAGTCCTACGTATTTTGGGACTGGGCATGACATATTTTTGTGGTGGCATATGCAGGTCGAGAAAATATTGTTTCGGTTACGTTACTGTACTGAGCAAGCCTACATATAGGATTAGAGTATAGGATCTCACCCACTTGCTCGATCAACTTTCTTAATTTTATTTTTGAACTCTTATTTGACTGCTTGATTCATATCTTGCTTGATCCTTTCCTAACATAAATCTTATTTCTCATGCTTGAGAGAGGTTAGAAAGATGACTAGTACTATATATATATATATATATATATATATATATATATATATATATATATATATATATATATCTCATAAGAAAAATTACATTGTTAGGTTGGTTACCTTAGCAATTCAGGATGTAGTAGAGGAAATATAATTTAAGCTATAAATATATTAAAAATATTTTAGGGATTGATGAACACTATTAAATAATTTAATAAAATTTTCCTTCAACTTTCAAATCGTACCATGTCCTCTGAATCCAACCCTAGGTGAATAATTTCTTTCTTCCACTAAAGTTGCCCTCTCATTAAGGTTACCCATTATTCTCCTATCTGACTCTTATTCCTTAAGCCATGCACTTCATAATATGATGAAATTGTATCATACCACTTTTCTTCCTTTAAATTTAGACTAAATTATTCCTCTTGTCCTGTTAAGTATAGAACATGAGCATTATTTTTAGTTAACAAGTAAGAATGATCATTACCTCAAAACTTTTTAATACCCTAGGATATAATAATAGTACCAAGATTTTTTTCTTTGTATATCTTAACAAAAAAAATTAGTTACGAAAACAAGGCTATTAACTTGATGAGAATTATTTTGAGAAGTTATTTTATCGAATCTCAATAAGAAAATTACATTATTAGTTGAATTCGAGTAAGTTGGGTAGCATCTCTTACAACTTAGCAGCCCATAGTCCTTAAAATTTATTGATGGAGAATAATTGAATGACACTGAATATATGCTAGTGGTTGCCAAGGCTGCATAAGTGGTTTCCAAGGCTGCATAATTTTAGAGGGCTAGACCCTAATTGGTCAACCAGAGACTTAGACAAGCATTTAATATGGCAACTGTAGAGGCACAAACACTGGAAGCCGTATATGTAGGTACGACCCTTAGTTATAATTATTGTTGCATAGACATAATCTCCCTTATACCTAATAGCTTTATATCCTAGTGATATAGTTGTATATAATTGTTAGGAATATAACAATAGAAGTTAGGGGACTCATTATTATTATCCCTTCCTCTTGTAGTAGATACCACAAGTACTAAAACCTTATAGGTGCCATAAAGTAGTGACATACATCCTCTATCTTGACAACATCACTTTATATTGGGTTACTCATCCTCTCTTCCATATTAATTCTTAATCTCATTCCATGTTCAAGCCTCCATGTGATAATTGAACATTTTCGTGCTATCTTCCCCAGATTGAAAAAGTTATAGCCTATCTTCCTATCTTGCTAGAATTAGAACAAATAAGAATATGGGTAGTACCTGCTAAGGTTAATAACTAAAAGATGAATTCATACAATAATCATTATGTATTTGCACTATAACAACATCTAAATTTAGTTCTTATTTTGAGATCATGAGTAGCATTATTCAATTTAACAAGAAATTAGTTGAAATATTTAAAGGATATATATGACCAAATAGTTTTTATAAAGTTAGTAAAGACTTTAATTGTTGCACTAAACCTTAGATCAAAACTTGACTTAAGATAAGGATAGAATTGAAGATATTAGTCATGAACTAATAACCAAGACTGATCGATGGCGAGGTAGCGACATCTGCAGCTAGAAGATCAAGGTATAGTAGTTGACCTATTTGCAGCCATACTAGCCAGGTGGTGCACCAGTACTTGGCTACTATACCTGAAGGATACAGGAAAAGAATTGTTGTAAGATTCGAGACAAGTGTTAAAAATTCTTGAAATATATAGACCTTTTGAATAACTATTAAATTGATACAGTTAGAAATATTCCATAGGACTAGGCATAAACCACTTCTTGAAGCCTTGTAGATATGATCGTATGAGGAGTACATTGATAGACAAGACCTAATAAATAACAAGTCATACAACCTAGAAAATAACTATAAGATTTTAACTACTAGTGGAATTCTTGTAAGTTGGGTAGTGTAAATGAGCTTAGGGATAAAATAATAGTATATAAATGACAAGGAAGAAAAGTGTTAGGATTGTTGATCATAACCTTTTAGAAAAACCATTAGTTAGCGAGAAGTGATAATGGCTATAGTAAATTGTGGACAAATTGTGGGTTGGTTTTTAATTTTGAGGACAAATTTTTTTGTAAGTTGGGTAGAATGTAATCACCCTAAAATTTTTAGCTAATTAAAAATAATAATTAGAGTATATTGTGTGTGTGTGTGTGTGTGTGTCTCTCTCTCTCTCTCTCTATATATATATATATATATATATATATATTTCATAATATAATGAGGCTTCAAAATGGCTCAAAAGTGAGTCGTCTAAGCCGTTTGTAAATACTCAACAATTTATTTAAAAAAAATATTAAGTAAAAAAAATTGTTGAAAAAAATTTGTTATAAATAACGTTATAAGGAATCGAACTTGACCAACCAAGAAAAATGCCTCCCACCTTAACCACATGAGCTAGAAATATGTTTGATTATAGTTATATAATATTATATAGTTAAACAAATAGTTAAATTTATTTAATTTTTAATTTTAATTTTAATTATGTGAGGATATAGGTACATCTTAGATGGCTAGTATTTTTAAGACATTTTATAAATAGTAAAAATATATCTATAATAAATTATAATTAGAATAAATTTAAACAATTTTATAATAATATTAAAATTTTTTATTTGACATGCAACGAAGCGTGCATTTTCTAGTATATATAAAGGTGCATATACATGTGTAAATAATAGTCTGATACTAGTTCATGATAAATAATAATAATAATAAGTAATAATAGCAACTTTAATAAATTAAGTGGTAGGAACATGCAGGAATCGTTAATCTAATTTTCTAGTAATTCTTGGAAACAAATAGAATTATTATTAAGTTATTATAGTTCAATAAAATAATAAAAATATTATTATTAATAAAGAATAATAATAATAAAATAATAAAAATATATGATAAAAATGGTCATAATAATAAAAAAAATTACATGTGAAGGTAGAAAAGAATTAATAGTTTGCAAGGAATTAGAATAGAAAAAGGAATTAGAAAGGAAAAAGAAATAGTAAAGAAAAGAAAAATAAATAAAAACAAAAAAAAAAAAAAAACAAAAAAAAAAAAAAAAACAAAAAAACAAAACAAAATCTCGCGAGATGAAAAACCTAGCCATACCCATTGGACCCACCCTCCAAATGGTCGGCTGAAACCGAAGCCTTCAACCCTAGTTCAACTCGATCAAAACCCTATCAAATCTTAACCAAATTCGATGAATTTCTTCTTCTTCTAGAAACCTAGTCATATTCTCTTCCAAATGGAATATAACCCAACCCTAGTCCTAACTTAAACAAGGTACAATCCTAAGTGGACATCAGATGAAACCCTGAGTACAAATACTGAAACCAAAATCTTATTTCTCTTCCCCACAACCATATAGACCTCCAAACTCGAAACCCTAAGTTCTGGGAGATTTTCTTACGTCCCCCCCACCTGGAAAATCACTTGCACATGCCGGAGAGTCATCAGAGTGAGCGCAGCAACCCCGAGAACCCCGATTCGTCCAGTCGCACAAAGCAGCCAGGTACCCATGTTCATCGTCCTGTATCTTCCATTATACTCGACCATTTTTCGATCCGTAAAGTTTTCCGAGTAGAATGCTTAACCCTATATAGGAAATTTTTGGTTTCTAAGATTTATATGATGATTTAGTCGATGCAAACTTAGCTTCAAAACTCAAAAAACTGACTGAATATATATGTTAAATACGATATTTTACGTATTAAAACCCTATTTCGGAAGTCGAATAATTGCCAGAATATTAGGTAATTTAGAAAAGTAATTGTATAAACATGTAGACAACATAAACATGTTCAAAATGACCCATTATTTTTATATATTTGATCGTTAATTCTATATTAAAATATCAGTTAAAAATTACGAAAAACTTGTTTTAAAAATATTGAAAATTGTCTATACGGAGTTGGTCCCGACAAACCGGACTACCTCATCGTGTACCAATTGTACTAAAAGGCGCGTACGATATTTCTTGATATGTGGGCTTTGACAAAATTTGAATTTGTCGCGTGTGCGCGACGAATTGGACCCGTATCCGTAAAAAGTTCCCGTATCGGCACTTTTGTAAAATATCTAATAGTTTGTACTCGTTCATCGGATCACAAGAAAACTTGCACAGCTGAACTCATAATGTTTGTCTTGTCCTTTGACCCGAGTTTCGTTCGATTTTGAGACAGTCGACAAATCACCGTTTCGTGAGCCCTACGATTCGATTCAACAAGCAATTTTTGTGATCTGCTCTCCGGAATCCAAAATTGGATATACCGTTGAGTTCGTATCTTCGTTTAGGATTCATTTGATCTATAAAATGTTAAATTTAGAGACCTTAATTCCAACATATTTGTCGGTGCAAAGTGGACTACATGTGGATACCGATTTGATTCAAAATTATCGTTTTGCCCCTGTGTCCAAACTAGACGAATGAGTAATATTTTCTGACTATCTGACTGATTTAGAAAATATTGGTGATGTTTATTTTAGTAACCGGAGACTTCTGTTCTGCTTCCACATTTTCGCTTTGCCGGGTAAGTCGTCTTAACGTTGTTTTACCACTGAACCGCTTCCTGACAAGTATACCTTGCCACGATTACTGCTTATTTACATTCATTCAGCTATTTTATTTTTGTCATTTATTTTTATTTATTTATTGTATTAAATTGCACATCTAAGAAGGACATGGGTGCGACGATGGAATGTGTCGTTTACTTGTCTTTTGATTATACTATGCATATTGACATAGAGTTATGAGACTACCCCATAATTTGGAGGTATCTATATATTTCATATGGCCATGCGTGTTCCACGAGTGTGTCTCATGTAGATCACGGACTTACATATTGACTGATTATCGGTACGTATGGGATGTACAATAGGACATAACGGCTATTAGAGATGCATACTAGAAGATTTGACAGTTATTTAGAGGTATCATATTATGGATACGACATTGATAGGAGCATGGGGTGGAGAGGACAATGAGTAGGCGTATGTGATGCTTTGCATATTTTCTTTTGTAACTCGTACTCTCCGTCGGAGATACGAGGTGATATGACCCTATAATAATAATAATAATAATAATAATAATAATAATACTAATTATTATTATTATTATTATTATTATTATTATTATTATTATGGCGGCCTCTGACGTTCGATGGGCGTTATGCACGTTTGGCCCCTGATTTTCTAAGGGAATTACGTCGATCCTATTTTTTAGCCAGATAGCCCATGTGTTGGAAAATTGTTCTCAAAAGAGCATTTCACATAGAATGGCTACGAGACCATTTGGATGTTTATTTCAGTATTTATTGTGGCATATTTTTATGTATCTTGTTATGTTCCTTCGAGGACCTGGTTTCTTTCCAGGTGTAGACGACCCGGACTATCCGCAGGAGTATGGACCCGGACCTGACTCTTCGTTCACAGTTGAGGAGGTCTTACCCTCCGAGTATATCTGACTTCTCTTAGTTGATGGACACTTTTAGTTAATACACTCTTTTTATTTTTCTTATTTTACTTTGGAGGTTGGACTCCGTTATCATTCTTAATTTTGATATAGTTATTTTTGTAGTAAATTTGTCTCCACCCGACTATTATTTCTCAGACGACTTCGTACTTGATTTATTTGATCTATTTGATTAGTATTTCCTTTACTTGCTTCTGTGGATGAGATTTAGTTATGTCTGTGACTTGTGACAATTATATACCACTTGTGAGCTATAGTTCATATTACAACGTTCATGTGTATTCGTAGGTTCCATATATTGGAGTAGCCTATGTATACGTACCAGCTGGCATTATTGCGTATATTAGTCCTATGTATTTTGGGACTTGGGCATGACACTAATCCCTAAGAAAGTGCTCAATAAACAGTGTCAGTTACCATCATTACCACCACTAATTATGGAAAAACCGTCCACTAATTATGGTGGTTAATGCCCATTACCCTCCCCCCCCACTAACCGAGGATTTAATAGTCAATTTCTAATGACAGTTACTCTCACGTTTGACTGTTGTGACCACGTTACTAACGCTAACAGCGACATCTTGAGCCTGATGCGTACGTGCGAAGTGCAAAGTGCGTCAGCAAAGCGCTATTTTGCGCTCTTCGCCCGAGCCCGAGTTCGAGTCGCTAAGCCCTTACGGGGCTTAGCTCCTAAGAGAAATCCCAAAGAGAGTGACAAAACATATATGTCTCATTGAGGATTTAGACCTTGCACCACTAGAAAAGTTCCACCATCATGACACCCATATGGTTGACCCCACACCCCATGTTCATGTCAATACAAGGGAAAGTCTTATAATGAAATACCCACTTGGGGATCCAACCGATGTGGGACTAAAATAATGCTTCACAAGTAAAAAACTTCAACACTTTTGTGGCTGTATAAGTTGGGGACTATAACCTTATATATATATATATATATATATATATATATATATATATATATATATATATATATATATATATATATATATATATCATAGGTTTTACATAATTCTAATTTGGCCCCTCATCAAATTAGATTTATCTCTATGGTATCTACACATTATCTCCTTGTCAATTATACCCTTAAGCATATTTTCTAATTAGACCACTTTAATTTGACTTAATTATTTATATAGCACAACATAATTAATTTTATATCTGTGGTCCCTAATTATTGGATAATTCCAACGAAAGGATTTCCTTGACACCCTTGGGTTGACATGATTCGATGTCTTCGCTCAAGCCGGTGCATGCATTGGAGTAGGGGTCGTTGTGGCCTGCCAGAATAATCTATGGCGTCTGGCTATTGGCAAAGACATTGAGAAAGGCCAGGTTCACGAAGCCGTAGTTTTTGGTTATGTAGGTTTCGGTTAGAGTCCCTTCGTTGCCATTTCGGCCCCAATAGATGTCTATCTTACCAGAATGAGAATGGGCAACTAGGGAAGAAAGTAGGTGGAGCCGGAGAAGACCTCCATTGGCATGAAAGGACTTGGCCATTTGATGTTCTTGTGGAATGTTTAATAACTTTTTTGGTGCAATTAGCAACACTGCAAATGGCCCTTTTATATGAGAATGGGATATTTTGGCTTGATGTAGAAAGAAATATAGATGATTAACAATTTTAGGAGAGCGTGCCATTGTGGTAATGATGCTGAAATAGAACTTATAGAGAAGGGACATTATTAGGTTTCACTTCAACTCAATAATGACATTTCTATAGAATGTCAGCTTTGATTGGTGATGGAATGACCTTTCTATATAATGTTTCATGTTTTTTTAACTTGTTATTTGTTAGTCCCGAGGCTTAACCAAATATGGAAGAACTCATGTTCGAGATCAGAGGTTCACACAAAAGTTCTCACTCTGACTATTCTCGATTTCCACGAAGAACTATACAGGAATTCTGATTACAACTTGCTCTCAAGATTACAATAGAATCAGAATTAACCAAACCTCTCGTTCTTTCTTGCAATCATAGTTGCAGAAGGACATAACAGAGTTACAATAAAATGATAACTGCCTTCATTTTTCCTTAAAAATGCAGTTGCAATCAGACAGAATGAACCAAGAAGAAAAAGGAGAAGATGACAGAATAAAAAATTATTCTTGCTGGGGCGGTGAAGACCACCGTTGCTCAAAGCAAGATTTGTTCTCTATCTACAATCTGCTCCCAGGAGCCAGCAAGTTCACAAGAGAACTTCTGGAACGCTCGTAGTCACCTCTTTGTGTGATTCGAACGGACTCCTTTAGACTCCTCTTTCTCAAATTTTGGTGTCTCTCAAAAAGAGTCTATAGGGATCTTTATATTGGGAATGATGGAAGCCCATCCTACTCTTCTTTTCGATATGGGACTAAAAAGATAATATACAAAATTGATATCCCACAATCGCAGCCCAATGCATAGCCAGCTCAGTGTCCGTTCAACACTCGCTCAGCACACGTCCAATGCCCGTTCATGCAACATGCACATGCAACCCGAGCATAAAACTTGCACATAAAACGAGCGCACGAGCACCTTGCTAAGTGCAAAGTACACCAACAAAGCACCACTTTGCGCCCTTGAGCCCGAGTCTGATTCGCTAAGCCCCTTTGGGGCTTAACTCCTATGAAAATAATTTTAAAAGCATGATAAAAAGCATAAATATTTTCATGAGAAGTTAATCATTTTTTCTTCTAGAAAAACACCCCCAAATGGCACCTATGTGCCCCACCACACCCCATGTTCACATCTCAACTCATACAAAGTATTATATTGAGATACCCACTTGGTGGTGTAGCCAATGTGGGACTATCTTTACTAGTCCAAAGAAAAAAATACCAACATTATTTTTGTCCTTGGTGATGTAGGTTACGAATTTGATACTTGCGTGCTAAGCTATATTTTATTTTGAATATTATACTTTCTATTGAAATTATGTTGCTGGTTGTTGCCATTGTAATTCTCATATTTTATTAAAAAATTATTAACAAAAAGTGAAGGGAGGTAACAATCATTAATTACCAGAGTGTCATTAATTTCTACTGTTTTGCTTAATGTGTGATAAGACTCTTATAGTCTAAGAAAACTTGAGAATGGTACTTGGTTGCAAGAATTTAAACTATATAGCCAGGACACAAGTCTACATACTCGACAACTTCACTACAGAAAAACTATTGATCAACGATGCACCATGGCGATAGATTGCGTACATCGCTGATCAATGACAAACCGTCGCCTAACTAACGACTAATAAGTAATAATATTCCGTTGTCGCCCTACACTGTAAATTTTTTGGGTCTTTATTTGCCATAAATTATTTTAGTATCATAGTTGCTTGATTTTTCCTAAAGGATTGGGTAGAAGAGAGAACGATGATTTTATCATATAACTCTTTATTTGTCTTTTATATATATATATATATATATATATATATATATATATATATATATATAATTTTGAATATATTTAAGTATCCGAGTCACTGTTAGTATGCATGTATTCTAGTGAAGAAGAAATTTTTTTGTCATACTGTGGTTAAGTAGTCTAAAATTAGATGGATTTGTCTAAGAAAATTCAATATTTTGCTGTAGTTAAGAATATTGTATGTCTATTCTTAATTTGGAGCATCTGCGTGGGACTGTTAGTGGGTCGAGTAGATAGATTGGATCTCTTATAATCTGCAATGACCCACTCGGTATGGTGCATTGGACTGGTTGGTTGGATCGAAAGGCTTGGTTGTACTTGGATTCATGCAAAGAAATTATGCAGAGATCTTGGTGTTCGAGATGAAAGACTATTCTTAATGGTGGATGATTTTGATCATTCTCTTCTTTACCTTCACACTTAATAAAAGATACTACTAGTCTTTATTTCAATATTATTGATGTTAACTTGCAAAATAAAAACCGGAATATTGAACTATTATTATAGACATGGAGAATATACTGTTGTTGTTGTTATGTTATCATAATGATTATAGTACTGTTATTATTGAATGTGGAATGTTGTATTATTGTTAATGACATATGAAAATTATACTATTATTGTGGATGTTTGCAATATAGTAATGTTCTACAAAGAGTTAAAAATTATGTGGAAAAGGCTTGGGGCTGTTGAGTCGTCAAGATAAAAACTATGTAATAGAAAGTATGGAAGTACGAGCAATAACTCGAGGAATGTGGTAATAGAAAGATAATGTGTTGCTTAGTTATTTCAGTTTATATAACATTCATATATCTTATACTTGAATTTTCCACGCATTTGCATGGTTGTGGACCACTTGAGCATAGAAAATTGGATTTCTAAACCGTTATCGGGACACCGGAACCATGTCAGCATTAGGGGAACAAGGATAACAAATGTTGAGCACAAGTATTTTGGGACCATCGGTGTGGCTAGCTGCCGCATATAAAAGGATCATCATCTTACCATGGATAGTCCAAGATGGTGTGTCATTAGTGACTTTCATATAGATGGGCTGTGTGTCATTAGTGACTTTCATATAGATGGGCTGTATGCTAATGCCAATCTGCTTGCAGGTTTATCAGATTATTTGTAGGAACAAATGTATGACATATGTATACTTTATGTAGGCTAACAATTGATGCAGGGACACACTTATGACTCATTTATACATTATAAATGATAACATAGTTAATAGTATTGGGTAAGATTCACAGTGTAGATGACATATTTATGTCCATGTATATCTGCTTATAAAACTATTAACCGATGGCACTTTTATCATATATATATATATATATATATATATATATATATATATATATATGTATATATATATATATATGGAAAAAAGTAAATATTATTAATGATCATGGCTGACACGCCATTGCATTACAAATACATCACTTTTTTATATCCACAAAATAGTTCACTTGAATTATATTTCCTCTCCTCCTTGTAGTAGAACATCCCCCTCCAAGCTTGCAGCTATGCTAAATTATGAACTGGTTGTCTTGTCAAATATCTAGTTATTTCATTCCCTCCAAATATGCCACACCGTACAGGCTATCCGTAGTCTGGCATGTCTGAACCAATTTCTCCCTCTATGACGTATATCAAATATCGTCAGAATAATCTCCTTTAGCTTCACATCCTGCGTAACCGGGATACCCAGTTTCCATTGTTGTGTCCGCCATATATATAAACTTCATTCACATGTGAAAAATAAGTGGTAATATGTTTCCTCATGTCCCGTACATAGGACACACCTGTTGGAGTCTATATTTACTCTAAATTTGTGTAGGCGATCATCTATGAGTAGCCTTACATTCACCACCTTATACATGTGAAGTTGGAACTTAGGCGCAACTCTTTTTATCCAAATAAACTCCATCCATGGCGCATTTGCCTCCTTTTGTTGAGTACCTTCGTATACTTTCGGAAGTGAGAACCCACCATTCCGGCCTGTATCCAAACTCCATATGTCTTCTGCCTCCATCTTGCTTATCTTCATGTTCTGAATGTGTGTGATAAGTAGCCTCCTATCTTGACTTTATAGCGGTATTCATTTTTTGTCCGCCAGCAGTACTGCCACCCTTTCACCCCGGCCTAGCTTTCGTACGTCTGTTCGCTATTACAAGTGAGTTTGGATACACTTTCGTTTAATAACAAACAAATGTACAAAAAAATTTTTACCAGAAAATCTAAGTACAATATTTAATCTGGGTAGTGTGACGATAGAGATCGAGCGCTGTAGTGGCTCCTTTACTCCGTTAATAGTCTCACGAGGAAATAGGGATGCTCACTTCTCTTCTCTTCTCTCTCCTGAGCTCGTGCACTTACGTAGCTTCACCTTCGTATGGTCTCTGAAGCAGAAAGAATCAGTCCTTTGGAACGTCCAAGTTACTCATATTTATAGCCATCATGCTGATGGACTATAGATGTCGAATATACTCCTATTTGGTGGCCACAGGGGGCTGCTTCAACAGAATGTGGTTGCAAATATACCTGCATACCATAGGCAGGCTGCCATACGGCTTCGGTTGGGATCTTCTTTTGATGAGATCTTGGGGTTATTTTCAACCTGTTGTGTGCGTGACTTGGTCAGCTAGACACGTAGTCAGCATTGATCATGCGAGAAATCGTCTTTAGTTGTAACGAAAAAATTCTGTAAGTCGAGAGCCACATAACAGCTTGGCTGCATAGCGTTGTGGCCGCATATGTGCTCTCGCTTAGTCTCAGTCAGATGGATACCGTGGCCATACGATATTGTGGCAGCATACGTGCTCTCGTTTGGCCTTGGTCTGATGGACACTCTGGCCGTATGATATTGTGGCCGTATACATTCTCTAGTATGGCCTTGGTCGGATGGACAATCTGGCCACATGATGACGAGGTCACATGTGTATGTAGCTGCATACATACTCTCGTTTGGCCTTGGTCGGATGGACACTATGGCAGCATGACCGCATTGATACGTGGCAGCATAAGCACATGGCGTATCGCGTTTGACGATGCCATTAATGATTTGATGTGACTTTTTATCTTTTTCTGAGCCGCCATCTTCACGAGTCTCGAAGCATCTCAGTGTGATAAGTGATGTGTCAAAGAGTCTGACAGAAATCAAATGATGTGTCAGGGGGGTCTTATGTGGCCCCCATTCTCTATGGTCAATCAGGTCACATATGACCCCTCTCCGGCTAGTTTTGTACATGCCGCATGTGACTCTACTGCGGATAGGTTTATCAGGCCGCATGTGGCTCCTCTGCAGCTAGGTTATTTAGGCCGCATGTGGATCCTCTACGGCCTGTTGAGGGGGTATGACCTTTATGTGGCCTGCATAATTTTTCATGCTTCTACAAGACCCCCTTCAAAGCTTCCAAAAATGACAAGTTTGGAATACTTTGAATAAGAAGCATGGCCGAGCGCTATTGGCCGGATATGAAGGGCATGCCACATAGTCTCATGGCCGCATGGTTGTCTCTGCCAGGCTGTCAGATCTTCATTAAATAAGGAGATTTTAGCTCAGTTTTTGACCAGATCTTCTCAGGATTCTGAGCCATTTCTTGGTGCGGTACTCGAGGAATTAATTTTTAAGGAGATTAAAGAGGATTATGCGAATCGAGGCATCAGGTTCATCCCATTAACCGCTTGGTTCATTACCTCGATCTTTTTACGCAATTTTGGAGCCTATAAATAGGCAGTCAGGAGGATAGAGATAACTTTATCTCTTTGCTTTCTTTTTTTTTCTCTGCGAAGGATGCCAAAGGCTATTGCCCTTCCTGCTGAGGAGTTTATCAAGGGCGGCTTGATCCGTGGCCTCCTGATTTTGATATTTTACTTGGAGGTAGGGAAGCACCCCACTTTTCGTATTGGGCTTCCAAGGACACAGAGACACCAATACACAGTCTCGCTGTATGGACGAGAAATTATCTAGAACACGTGCAGACTCTTTACACAGCCTTGGCGCAAGGATGAGATATCATCACGAACATGCACGGGCTTTTCACATGAGTCTGGTCGCATGGAAGGGTAACCAGAATGTGCCAGCTAAGACTCTGCTGCATGGATGAAGGCTCGACCTGGACATACGACCACCATGACTTTGCCTCATGGATGAAGGCTCGGCCTGGACATGTGACTACCATGACTCTGCAGCATGGATGAAGGCTTGACCTGGATATATGACCACCATGACTCTGCCGTATGGAATTTAAATTATCTTTGTTTGCTAATGCCATATATTTTCCTTGTAAATGCTTTGTTCTCTCTCGTACTGCCCACTATAGAGCATGGAAGGATATCATAACACTCGTTGTACGGGGTGAACACCAACCTTATGCGTTAGTTTGCCAAGAACAGATCCAAGAGACGAGGACAGTTTGCCAAGAACCGATCCAGGAGATGAGGATGAACATACTGCATCATGCGCGAAGATATCCTTGTTCATGCAACATGCTAGTTGTGTTTCTCCCCTTTATGCAGTTTGCTACCGGCTGGGGGCTTGCGGTGTCGATGACATACTTTGGATTAATTGTCATTCCTGTCTTAGGTCTTTTCGTATGGTTGAAGAGAACCTGCTCCTACTCCTCTCTTGCTATCCATCAGTATGGATTATTTTCCATATACTAAGGTTTTCACTGTGGAGGTATGATCCAGAAAGCATTGAGTTTCGCTGTCGGCTTGACTTGTGTCAGTAACCATAACAACGCGAAGGGGCGTCTCTAATGAAAAAGGTTCGCATCAGCGAGACTTCATGGAAACCCTTAAAATAGGTTTCCATCATATGTACTCATGACCTTGAATACTAATAAAAAACCCTTAAATGTAATGGATTTCTATCATATGTACTCATGATCTTGAATATTAATCAATAAAGTCTCTTCTTTTTTAAAATTTCTTCTTTATATTTTTTACATTATATGTTGTGGACTTTGGGTATTGTACTAGAGGTAATATGGACGTAGCATAACACCGTAGTATTTCACGGACATCCCACTGGGGGATCTTTGGTGGAACTATTACTTCCTGCACACTTGAGTGCAAGTAATAGATTTCAAACAAGCCTTGCCAGAGGTAATATAGACGTGGCAAGTTTTGTGGACTTAACACTGCTGACGTACTTAGAGTTAAGTACGGGTGCTAAGTTTAGAAGATGATCGATATCAGAGGTAATATGGACATAATGACCGATAGTCAAGTAGGTTGATTTGCTCAGAGGTAAGAAAGATATGGGAAACCCTACTGGGGAGGATGTGAGGATGATAGCTTAGAGGCAAAGTGGACGTGAGCTAATCGATAGTCATACCGAGAGGTTAGGTACAATCCTGATATTTTTGTGGAAGGAAAAGGAAACGAGCCAGAGGGAATGTGGACGTGGTTGTTTTCTTTGGATGGATAACATAGACATCTCATAGTTCAGAGGTAATATGAACGTGAACTGTTTGCTTCCATCGAGGACATCCCGCTGGGGGATCTTTTAGTAGACTTATTACTTCTTGCATACGGGAGTGCAAGTAATAAGTTTGAGATGAAACCCTATCAGAGGTAATATGAACGTGATAGGTTTTGTGGACCCATTACTTCTTGTGCACCTGAGTGCAAGTAATAAGTTTAAGACAAGCCCTGCCAGAGGTAATATGGACATGGCAGGTTTTGTGGACTTAACACCGCTGGCATACTCAAAGTTAAGTACGGGTTATAAGTTGAGATGACAACCGATATCAGAGGTAATATGGACACGATAATTGATAGCCAAACTCGAAAGGTTTGCTCAGAGGTAATACGGATATGGCAAACTCGGCGTAGGAGAAATGCTAGGACAATAATTCAGAGGTAATATGGACGTGGACCTATGTCCGAGAAACTCACCGAGGGGTGGTTTGCTGAGTGTGGTCCATCCAAAAATATAGGTAGACCTGAGGGTTACTCCACTGGGGAGATCTCCAGGACGATAGTTCAGAGGTAATCTGGACATGGCTAGCGTCTAACGAGACTAGTTTTTATTTTTGAATGGTCCCTGCGGGAGTACGCAGGTAGACCTAAAGACTGCTCCGATAGGGAGCTTTTGGGGATCCATTATCCGTTGCGTATCTATGACTCCTGAATACCGATAATGGTATGTTGAGGAAGGGTAATGCCATACCTAAGCACTCGCTGGGGATGAACAACAAAGGGTAGGAACCCCGTACATCTTTGTTGTCCTGATGGGGATAGAGAGAAGTATAAGCCTAGCCATAGACATTGTACTTTTTTAGGAACTTGTTGTTTATGGGCATCATGAGCAAGTAACCATTAGGTTTTTTCAGTCGGTAGGCACCGTTGGAGAATACAGATTCTACGACGAACGGGAATTTCCATTTGGGTTAGAGCTTGTCGGCCATCTTATGGGTCATAACCATTGGCCTTCTTACTGTCAGGACGAGGTCACCCACTTGGTAAGTCCTCTTCTTGACCCGTTTGTTGAATACTCCTGAAAGGCGCACTTGTTACAGCTTAATGTGTTGTTGAGCTAAGAGGCGCTTCTCGTCGAGTGCTTCTAACTCTTATAGCTATTGGCGGTGATTGCCATCGACGGTTAGCCGGTTGGAGAGAGCCACTTAGAACGAGAGAATTTGGACCTCGAGGGGGAGGACTGCTTCGCTCCCGTAGACCAAGGAGAAGGGCGTGCTACCAGTTGACGTCCAGACCATTGTCCGATAAGTCCAGAGATATTCACCCAGCTTCTCATTCCAGTCGCGCTTATTGGATGATACAAACTTTTTGAGTAGCTTTATTATGGTCTTGTTGAATGCTTCCGCCAGACCATTTGCTGCTGGATTGTAGGCCATTTAGGCTATATTCTGAATTAAGTTTTTATCGCAAAACCAGTAGAAAGCGTGACTTAAGAATTATGGACCGTTGTCATGGATGATCCTTCGTGGCAAGCCGAAGCGGTATATAACGTGATGCTTGATGAAGCTGATCATGTTTGATGTTTTGACTTTAGCGAGTGGTACAATTTTTGCCTACTTGGAGAAGTAGTCGGTAATAGCGAGGTTAAACCGACGTTCCTTAGACGAAGGTGAACTGATTGGTCCTATGATGTCCATGCCCTAGTCTTTGAATGGCCAAGACACAACGGTCGGGTGTAGGAACTCCGGGGGCTGGTGGATAAAGTTTGCGTGCATTTGGCATGCTCGGTACTTCTTCGCATAGTAAACAGCCTCAGCTACCATTGTCGGTTAATAGTAACCCATTCTCTAAAGACGGTTATGTAGCTTGGGTCTGGGCTGATGGGCACCGCATACCCCCATCATTAGCCTCATGGAGGGCCTTCTTCACTTCTGCATTCGATAGGCATCTTAGCAGAAGACCGTCGTAGAAACGATGATACAATATTTTGGTAGCCGTATCGTAATAGAACCAGAGGGAACATCTTCTTATGGAAGTGGCTTCCTTTGGGTTCTTGGAGAGAATTCCAAAGAATGCATAGTCGATGAATGAAAGTCTCCAGTCTTGGGAGTCGGTGCTTGTCTTTACTGAGTAGATCAGGAAAAGACAAAGCTTGTTCTTTGGGTATACCAGCTCCTGACCGACCACAGTAATCAGTTCATGAGTATTGACTAGAACAACTAAATAGGATGTGAGGCCAGCCAGGGTGTCAGCCTCGATATTTTGTAATCAAGAGATGACTCCATGAATAACCCCTCGAAGGTGGAGATAATGTCGAGCGCGTCTTGGTGGTAGGGAATCAAGTCTTCATTCCGAACTTCGTACTCACCTCGGACTTGATTGACTATCATCTTGGAATCGCCGTAGGCTTCCAGGTAGTCAACTCCCACTTATTTAGCGAGTTGGAGCCCAATTATGAGAGCATTGTACTCTGCCACATTGTTGGAGCATGGCTCTATGAGGGAGTAAGTGCAGTTGATGACCAGATCATGTGGGAAAATTATTATTATCCCGATGCCAGTGACAATATCGCCTTTGGGCCCTGTTCTTGAAGTACCATCAAAGAACATTAGACAAATGGCTTCTGTGCTTGTGGTCATGTTTGAGTCTGCTACTTCGTCTGGAATCTCCTCGTAAAGATTTGAGATTTTGGGTACAGGGTGGGCTACAAGGAAATCTGCCAATGCTTGGCCTTTGACCATCTTTTGTGGGACAAATACCATGCCAAGTAATACCGAGTCGCCCATGTGGCTGAAGGACCGTAAGGCAACTCTAGAGGGGGGTGAATAGAGTGCAGCAGAATAATCTACCCAATTAAAAATTAAGCAGAATGAAGGCAGCTACTAACTAACAGTGTATATGCAAGACAGTAATAAAATAAGAGTAAGAGTAAGAGAGAGCAAACGCAAACACCACAATGTATACTGGTTTTCCTCTGAGAGGACTAGTCCAGTCCCGAGAACTCTTGCTCGAAGTTTTATCCACTATAATCACTAATAGTGAATCACAAGCTTTGATCCGAAGGCTTGCCACTTCTTTACACTACTAGATTTGATCCAAAGTCTCGTAACTTCACACACAACGAGTTTTGATCCGAAGGCTCGCAACTTCACATAGAAGAGGGGCTTGATGAACCAAGCACTTTACAACTCTGAAGACTTCTAGACCGAGACCGCACTTGGCACTAGGAAGGCTAGGGAGTTGATCTCGGAGATAAGAAAGTTTAGGCTCTGAGGGTTTACTCACTATAGGATAGAAAGATTGAGGATGTTTGAGTGTGTAAGAATGAAGAATTCTAATCCTATTTATAGGGTATAGGCAAATAGAGTTTGGCCATAATTCGGATGGGGTTTAATTCAAATTTCCAACCGTTGGGCCAAAAAATCAGGAGCTAATTGAACTAGTTGATTTCATACCAAAAGGGTAACCGAGTTTGATCCGAGTTTGGGGCAAATTCGGTCCGAGTTTGTTCTCTTAGTATGGTAGACTTTGTAAATGAATATGACCTGATTTGGTGGATAGGTTCTTTAGTTTATTTGAGTGGACTGGGTATCTACGTATATGTACTTTGATTTACCAGTGTGACTTAGCTTACATCAATCCTAGACTCAAATAAAATATCAAATAATATATGAAAACCAAGAACACTGATGACGCCAAACTTCTGAAATATCTGCTGACTTGAAGACGCTTTTTTCTTGACGACAGTTGTCCAACGGAACCCCCGGGTGCGAGGCTCCAGATAAGTCATATGGTATTGGATGAAATATTCTGGTATAACGTCGTCTTTGGCTCATCAACATATAGCATATGTCCATTGCTGATCTTGCTTATTGCTTTCTGCAAGTACATGTTAGACGAACAAGAAAATATACAGAAGCAAATAATACATATCTGGACAATGCTGAGTTTAAGTAGAAGATACTATAGTAATTGATCAATTGCCATAATGCTAAGCTTAATCGATTAACCATATTCAAAAACTCAACAAAAATATTGGGCCAAAAATCTCCCTCTTTTTTATTATGGCAAATCAGTTAATTTTAAGACATATATAATCGATGTATATATCAAAATTAATAAGCACAAATCACTATATATATACTACTTAAACATATACTTAAACTTACTTCTCCCCATTGACATGATAAAAAAGAAGCTCCCCCGTAATAGGAGATATCGATACAAATCTTTACCAAAGCTTCTACATGTGCATAAGCTCCCCCGTAGTACGACGTTGGGGAATATACACATATTTGACATATTTCTCCTCCTTTGTCAAAATATATTGTTTTTGGCTCCCCCACAAATGAAGTGTATATCATGAAGACAAGGTGAGTAACATAAAGCATATAATATGATCATGTGGTAAATTAGGAGTAAGTAGCTAGAATATCACCATATGTAGAATAATGACATG
This sequence comes from Iris macrosiphon, assembly GCA_036927795.1. Taxonomy (NCBI): domain Eukaryota; kingdom Viridiplantae; phylum Streptophyta; class Magnoliopsida; order Asparagales; family Iridaceae; genus Iris; species Iris macrosiphon. The sequence continues at coordinate 37,036,122 of JAYESA010000011.1, forward strand.
CATATCATAACCATATACTTACCAATTGGAAACTAGATACCAATTGTAGGAAACTAGATGCAGTACATTAATATAGAAATATTGGGTAACAATAATACAAGAGAAGCATAAATAAATATTAGTCATATGCAAGAGACAGTGAAACAACTTCTCTTAGATATCCCAATCATAGTCTAGCATCCAATCATGTAGTAGAAAATAAAATATCCATATCATTGCAACTAGTCATAAGTCTAAATTTAAATTAAAACTAAGTCGCATAGTTTTCAAACAATTAGAAAAACCCAGTAGTGCTTACTAAAAGTCATAGTGTCACAGTCTATACTAAAAATTGTCAACTTTAAATTCAAGGAGTAGGACTCAGATTCACATATGTATTATGAAAATAATTGCAAATAAACCTTAATAAATTATTATTCAATAAAGGGTTGATCATTTTGGGTTAGCTATAGGGGCCGGATCCCAACTAGCGGTGGTCCGAAGACACTTAAGTACCGTATCGCTTAGGCTATTTATGCCTTTCTGACAGAAGGACCATTTCGGCTTATAACTAAAAATAATCTTAACTTTAAAGAACTTAGATTTAATAGGTATATATGCTAATTATAACATCATACAACATTGAAATCTAGAATCCTAATTCTTGATGAATAAAGTTTACTAAAATATATAAAGCATGCATAAAAAATTGTATCAAACTAATAGAAAGTAAATAACTCTATAGTGTGAACTAATCACTGAGGCTAATCAACTAGTCATGCTGAATAGAAATAATTACAAGAAAATTAACTAAGCATGCCAGTATCACATCTCTCATTAATTTAAATAAATACCAACTAAAAGATATTAATAAGAGATATGCTAGATTCTTTAATTATAGCAATTCAAGAAAAAATCTACTAGCATGTTACCAATGTGGCTCAAGTAGCCATATTTATGTTGGTGCAATTGCTTGATAGATGACCTTTGTAGCTTTGCAATCACCAACATTCTCCTTGATGCTAAATTCTGACACAAAGCGTTCTACCTACATCATTAGGCAGAGACTTTGGTATCCAAGATTTGGATCCATATTTGTTAGTTTTGGGAACCCACTTATACATATTCATATCAACCAATTTTCTAGCCTTACATTGATGTAAAATATATTCTTTTAAACCACAATAATGACATATAGCATAGGCATTTGTGTTGGGTATAGAAGGATGAGTATGTGAAGTGGTGTAACGTATCTTGCGTGAATATTTGTAATAAAATGCATGGTTGTGTGAAGTATGTTGTATTCTACATGCATGATAGTGTGAAGCATTTGGTTTGCTTGCTGGTGTCTTATTGTGATTGCTCTTTTGTTTAGCCACGTATCTCGTATTAGACTGAGTAGTAGGTTATACGACCTGCTTTTCCAATCTAAACTCTAACTTTTTAGAGGTGGTATATAAATCATAATATTTAGCAGTAAGAGCATCAATTCTAAGTGAGGTATTAGAGTACTTCTCCTTCTCCTATTTTAAGTCCTCCTTAAGTTTAGCATTTTCTTGATTACTTTCATCAAAGCAGTCAAGTGCTTCTTGTAATCTAAGCTTAAGTTTGGAGATATAAACAGAATCATCAGAAGAGGAATAATTTTTAGCTTTATTTAGTAGACAAGTAAGCTTTGCATTCTCAAAGTTGATAAGATTTAATATATTTTTTGGCTTGCTTATACTTATCCATAAGCTTCTTGTGATCTTTAAATAAATCATTGAAAGCATCAGATAATTCATTATAAGAAAACTCTTCAAATAAAGGATTATCTTTTACCTCGTTAGCTAATGCCGTTAAGCATACTTTTGCAGCATGCCAAGGGCTTTCTTCTTCCGAATCGCTAGCTTCACTTTCATACCAGATGCTTGTATTTGCTTATTTGTAAGACAAAGATTCTTCTTTGTTTGATCGTTCATATCGATTCTCCTTTTTTTTGCTTTGGAGCAATCTTTCATCATGTGGCATGGCCTTCTGCAGTTGTAGGAAAATGGTTCTTTTTCAAGATCTTTCTTCTTTTGGTTTGATTTTACAAACTTCAAGAATTGTTTGACGAAGTTCCTAGAAATTTGGGCCAGATCCTCATTGTCTGAATCATCGTCGATTTTTCATCTTCAGAAGTATCGTCGGAGGATCTTTTATGATGTGCCTTGAGTGCGATGGCCTTTTTTTTGGGAGTTGACTCTTCTTCGAGGTCGTCGAGGTCCAGCTCATGTGTCATCAACTTTCGCATGAGTGTTTCAAGCGTTATTGTAGTAAGGTCATTTCCTTCAACGATCGTTATTGCTTTTAGGTTCCAATTCTTCGGAAGCCCTTTAAGCACCTTGTGTATCTTTTTATGGTTGTTGTACTCCTTGCCGAGAGAGGATAGAGGATTGAAGATGTCAAAAAATCTTATAAATATCTGAGTGATGGTCTCATTTGACTTTATCTTGAATGTCTCATATTCTTGTGTCAGTCTGCTTATCTTAGACTCTTTCACTTGAGTAGTTCCTTCATGAGTCACCTCGAGAAGTTTTCAGATCTCATGCAAAGTGGTATATGTAGATACTCTATTAAACTCTGTACCGTCTAAGGCACAAAATAAAGTATTAACAGCTCTAGCATCAAGACTGGATTGTTTCTTTTCTACATCAGTATACTTATCTTTAGGCTTATCTATGAGATTACCATCTACAATAATCTTAGCAGGCTTTTTGTAGCCATCCTCAACTATTGACCAAAGGTCAAAGTCTAGTGATCTAAGATAGAAACCCATACGTATTTTCTAGTAAGTGTAGTTGGTTCCATCAAATAGAGGTGGCCTATTTTTGGACTAGCCTTCACCATTGTTTGTATGGATAGATCTAATAGTTGTCATAAGTCTCTTAGGATGTTAAGCCTATATCAAGAGAACTAGCTCTGATACCAATTGAAGGAGCATTTGGGATCAAAAACTAAATAAGAGACTACCTGCTCTGATACCAATTGAAGGAGCAATTGGTATGAGCAATAGTTCCTATATAAAGAGTACCCATTCTAATACCAATTGTGGGTCCAAATGGTATCGATAATATCTATATAAAAAGAGCACCTGCTCTGATACCAATTGAAGGACCGTAAGGCAACTCTAGAGGGGGGATGAATAGAGTGGAGCAGAATAATCTACCCAATTAAAAGTTAAACAGAGTGAAGGCAGCTACTAACTAATAGTATATATTTAAGACAGTAATAAAATAATTGTAAGAGTAAGAGAGAGCAAAAGCAAACACAGCGATGTATACTGGTTTCCCTCTGAGAGGACTAGTCTAGTCTCGAGAACTCTTGTTCGGAGTTTTATCCACTATAATCACCAATAATGAATCATAAGCTTTTATCCGAAGGCTTGCCACTTCTTTATACCATGATATTTGATCTAAAGTCTCGCAACTTCATACACCACGAGTTTTGATCCGAAGGCTCGCAACTTTACACAGAAGAGGGGCTTGATGAACCAAGCTCTTTACAACTCTGAAGACTTCTATACCAAGACCGCACTTGGCACTAGGAAGGCTAGGGAGTTGATCTTGGAGATAAGAAAGTTTAGGCTCTGAGGGTTTACACACTATATGATAGAAAGATTGAGGATATTTGAGTGTGTAAGAATGAAGAATTCTAATCCTATTTATAGGGTGTTGGCAAACAGAGTTCGGCCAGAATTCGGATGGGGTTTAATTAAAATTTTTAACCGTTGGGCCAAGAAATCAGGAGCTAATTGAACTGGTTGATTTCATACCAAATGGGTAACCGAGTTCGGTCCGAGTTTGGGGCAAATTTGGTCAGAGTTCGTTCTCTTAGTATGGTAGACTTTCTAAATGAATGTGGCCTGATTTGGTTGATATGTTCTTTGGTTTATTTGAGTGGACTAGGTATCTGTGTATATGTACTTTGATTTGCCAGTACGACTCAGCTTACATTAATCCTAGACTCAAATAAAATATCAAATTATATATGAAAACCAAGAACAATGATGACGCCAAACTTCTGAAATATCTGCTGACTTGAAGACGCTTTTTCTCTTGACGATAGTTCTCCAGCGGAACCCCCTGGTACGAGGCTCCAGATAAGTCATAGGCGGTTGGATAAAATCTTCTGGTATAACACCATCTTTGGCTCATCATCATATAGCATATGTCCATTGCTGATCTTTCTTATTGCTTTTTGCAAGTACATGTTAGAAAAACAAGAAAATATACAAAAAAAATATTACATATCTGGACAATGCTGAGTTTAAGTAGAAGATACTATAGTGATTGATCGATTACCATAATGCTAAAATTAATCTATTAGACATATTCAAAAACTCAACATAAACATTGGGCCAACAGTGGCTAGGCAAGTGTTGAGTGCTCCGGGTAATACCAGCAATATCGCCATATAATACCAGCAATATCGCCTATGTGGCTAGGCGAGTGTTGAGCGCTCCCGGTTTATTCATAAGGACCCTGAGTAGATTAACTCATGAAATCACATGATTGGTTTTCACTGCCACGTAATCTCGAGTCTTCTGAATGGCGAAGACCAGAGCGAGGCACTCATTCTCAATGGGGTTATACATGTGCTCTACGTCGGCCATCATTCTACTGAGATAGTAAATGGCCTGTTCGTGACCAGCATTGCTTGTCTGGGCTAGCAGAGCCCCGAGAGAGTGATCCATTACCCGTACATATAGCAAGAAGGGTCTTCCCATAACGGGGGCTACCAATACAGGGGGTTCATAAGATACTCCTTGATGTTATCGAAGGCGCGCTGGCATTCTTCGTTCATGACGAAGGAGACTCCCTTCTTCATAAGATGAGTGAACGGCTGACAATGTCCAGAGAGGTTCGATATGAACCTCCTGATGTATGCCAATCTTCTTTGAAGGCCACAAAGTTCTCTGAGGTTCTTCGGTGGACGTATTTCAAGGATTGCTTTAGTCTTGTCAAAGTTTACGTGGATACCCTTCGAAGTTATGATAAAACATAGGAACTTGCTGTTGGAGACTCCTAGGAAGGATTTGGTAGGATTCATCTTGAGCTGGTGTGCACGCATGAGGTCAAACACAGTCTTCAAGTCCCAAAGGTGATCATCTTTGGAGCGACTCTTGATGACGATGTCATCAATGTAATACTCCACTGTCTTGCATAGATGTTCACGAAAGATGGTGCTCATCGCTCGCTGGTATGTAGCACCGATATTCTTCAGACCGAAGGGCATAACTGTGTAGCAGTATACTCCTATTGGCGTTCAGAACGATGTGTGCTTCTCGTCGTCAGGAAATATCTTAATTTGATTGTATGAGAACCCATCCATGAAGGACATGCACTCGAAGTCACAAGTGTTGTCGATCATTATGTCTATGATCGAAAGAGGGAACTCGTCCTTAGGGCATGTCGTATTTAGATCACAGAAGTCAATGCAGATCCAGATCTTCCTATTCTTTTTGACGACGAGCACGATGTTGGCTACCCAATATGGATGTTGTTCTTCACGGACAAAGCCACAAGCTATTTTTTTGTTGACTTCAACTTTGATGGCATTCATAATGTCCGGCTGGAATCGTCATTGTTGTTACTTGATTGATTTAGCATTCAGCAAGATATTGAGTTTTTGGACCATAATTTAGGGCTCCATTCCTGACATATCTTTGTAACTTCAGGCAAAGACATCGATGTATTCCCTGACGAGTTGTAGCAGGGATTCCGGATCATCATTGGACAAACTCTTGCTAATGAAGATAGGTTTGGGGAGGATTCGTCGCCCAGATTGATTTGTACAACTTTGTTCTTAGTAGGAGGTTCTTGCTGTTCGAACCGTATCTCCCATTGTGCGTCTAAGCATTGGGCCTACGGTTCTACTTCAAAGAGTCCAGTTAGTCCTTGTCGTCTTCCTCAGGGTCAGTGACACCATGTTGGCAGACAACATATTTTTGAGCATCTCCCTGATACGGATATCGGAGTCCCAAGAGGAAGATTCTAAAGAGTGAGAGTCTAACTCATCTTCTTTATCCGAGCCTTCGGGGATTGTGGAAGGCGTGACGTATCCTAAGCCATGCTTGGTCTTATGATAGTAATCCTCGGACTTTCCTGCAAGAGCCTACAGATATAGAGGAATCCGTCGGCCTTGGCCGTAGTTCAAGCCCCTAGCAGCTTTCAGATCATATCCCATCTTCTGGATGAGGTGCTTGGCTCGAGAGTTGTACCGATGTAGTAGCATTTTGTCGGTCTCTGATTCTGGCTCCAGTTCCTCTGAGTCGAAGGATTGGGGACTTTTTACTCTGCCGAAGATGATGAGTTTGTCTTTCCTCTTCTTTGCTGGAACTATGAAGTAAAAATTTTGATTGGAGAAATTTTGGTTTGCTGCATAGGTGGTGGTCACCTGTGTATGCAGGTATCACGCCCCAGTCCCAAAAATACGTAGGACTAGGACACGTAAGCATGCCAGCCGCATGGATATGGCAACTCCAATATATGGAAACCAAATCCATACGTACGCTGTAATATGAATATAAAATCCACAAGTGGTATAAAATGTAATACAAGTCACAGGGTAAAATCTAAATCTCATCCACCAAAATCATATAGAAATAAATAACCAGTATCTATGAAACTAGATCTCAATAAGAAGTATCTAAGGATGATAGTTGGATGGAAACAAATCCACTACCAACTCGAATATAAGAGCAAATACAATATGAGTACAACACCACAACACAATATAAGAATACCAGCTATCCATCATAGCTCGAAGAGAAGATATCCTCGGATCACATGTAACCATCCAAATCTGCGCTCCTGCAATACTCAAGAAAAGATACACCTGGCAGCGGACCAGGTCCTCAGAGGGACGTAACAAGATACAGAAAATACGAGCCAATTTGAATACAGTAAACATGCATATGGTTTGAAAATAAATAAGTACGCTGTACAAGACAATCTATATGAATGCAAATGAGGACAACTTTTCGACGTATGGGCAAGGGTAGTCTACTCGATCTAAGCCTCACAACTCACACACCCGTCTAGAACATCAGAAATCGACATACCTCTGGGGTAGCGACCAGCGCGACTCTACAGAAATCGACATACCTCTGGGGTAGCGACCAGCGCGACACACGCCCGTAGTGCGAACTATATACTACGGTTTACCAGAGTGGTTAAAAGCCCATACGCCTAATGATTGTCCTCCCATGATACTAGGTGCCATGTGTGTGTCAACATATCTAATACATAGTAATGACTGAAGAAAAACTACACATGCAAGAACTATACAGAAATGAAATAAATAAAAAGAAATATAAATAGCATGCAAAGTACTATAAACAATTTGGCAAGGTATCTTGCCTGGGGTCCTGCTGCTGGTATGAATCCGAGTCCAAGTCACAGTCCAAATAGCCTATGTATTACAAATTTATCACGTCAAAAGATAATTTATTTTAATTTATTTAATTATAGAATAATTACTCTAAAATTCTATTTTAATCTTATTATTCTGATTTTTATGTTAATTCCTAAATTTTGTCCAAAGAAACTGAATTTTATCAACTCGAGACTCATGGCACGCAAATCGAGACGATCTGTTGACCAAAAAGTCAACCGACACAAACTCAACTTTTATGCATGATTTCCTGTAGATTTCAGCGTCAAAAATATGCTGGAATTTACAGCTCGTCCGAATTCAAATTCGTTTGGAAATTATGGCACATACAAATTTTGTATTGTGCACCGATGGTTAAATTCTAACCTAGAAGTTCTACAGAATTAACAGTATATAAATACTTTGAAATAAATTCTGGGAAAAATATATGTCGATGATCTTGACATTAGCTTTCCGAAACTTTAAACGGTTCATGATTCTGATTCCTGGTTCTCCCGGAATCGCGAAAACATCAAAATACGTCTATTTTCGGACATGCTGTACTCTACGAATTTTACAGAATTTAATACTCATAATTTAGAAAAAAAATTTATATAATCAGAAATCTAACCTCATTATCGTTCTAACAAAAAAAACTAGGCCTCGTTTGGAGTCTGAAGCTAGGAGATATCGTCTTTTTAATTCGTCATAACTAGTAGAAAATGAGGCTGAATTTATGACGAATTTTGGCTATTTTTGGACGAAAAAGAGAGGAATTTTGGGGAAGAAAAATATGAAGGATGGGGTATTTATAATGGTGGAGACTATTTAATTAAATACAACTAGGATTGGTTAATTTGGATAGGATTATGATGAATTTAAATAAGGATATGATATGCATGAAGTTGATTTTCTAGTAGGTTCAGGATTTGAATTAATTTAAAATAGAGTTTGAATTTATCTCAATAATTTATAATCTTAAATATAATTAAAGATAATACAAATAATTTATAAAATCTTATTAATATCTATTAACACTAAATTAGCATATATCTAATATTAAGACTATATATATCCAAATAAATCCTAATTAATTTTAAAAATCTAAAATAACCTAAAAATGATTCTAAATAAATATTTATAGTAGTAAATATATCAAGAATTTCATTTGCTAATTAAATAACAAAATACTCTAAAGAAATTAAATATCTATAATAATATAAAATATACACAAAATATCTATTTTGGGTGAGGGAGTTTACAATCTATCCAACTTAAAATAATTTCGTCCTCGAAATTAAAATAAGGCATAATTTGTTAAATCCTTCACATTCATACATAAGGTACGTCAATCGCAATCTCTTCCAAAATTTAAATAACAAAATCTATTCAAATCTATCGCGATCACTTCAAAATTAAGATAACCACTGTTTAAATCAAAATTCAACCTGTCGTAATCTCTTCTCGATTTTTAAATAATCAACATCCAAATCTAACTCAAGTCTATATGACATCCCACATCAAAATTTATATCATAATTTTCAACTATCGTAATCTCCTCTAGACTTTGAACAATAAACAATTCTAATCAAATCTTATTCCTATTCTCAAATTAAGAATTTTGTACTCTTCAAATATTTAAACTCAATTTACATCCTCAATATTTCAAATAGGTGACCCAACAATCAAAATTAAACTTTTAATTCAAATCATCAAATTGTAAAATTTAAATCTAATTCACCAGTTGTTCAAGTCTAAAATTCTATATTTATCCTAAAAATTTAAATCGATGATTCATCCTTCAATATTCAAAATTTAAATCATGTGCTCAAAGTATAAATATTGGGTCCTCAATATCAATATTTTTAAAATTCATTAAATCCTCATTATCTTAATCCTTCTTTTAAAATTCTCCATATTTAAAAGGACTTAATCTCTCAATCTAATCCTACTTGATCACAATCTAAAAGAATTCTTCTCAAGTTTAATAATACAATTTTTACCCAACTTAGAATTTACCCATCTATCACATAAGGCTCTTACACTTAAGAAAAATATTCCTCAATTTATTTTCTCATGTCATTCAATCCTCAAAACTTTAATACCAACTATACCATATGTGATATGCCCTTAATCAATTATAAAAGATAGTCACCAAATAATGTGATTGGCCTATGGGGTATATCTTGTACTATCCGTTATCACTTATATCCAAGCACGAGATTTCGTCTTTCCGAGACAAGGGAAGACGGAAAACAACGGAAAAGAGTTCAAGGAGGGGTAATAGAATGGAAGTATGGGAATCAAAGCGTTTAAAGAATTCAAATGGGAATTGTTAAGACAGTTGTGGATTGAAATCTTAATTTGGTAATTTTCTATTCGCATGCTCACATCGGTGCAGTTATGTACTTGATATGATATGATTTATCGTATCTAGAGGGTAAGTATATTTGTCTACTGGTCCACTATACATCTCAATCCACGTAAAATACTATTACGAAGGGCGAATCAAGCGCATTATGGCTAGCTAGACCATAATACACTGATTCTGATTAGACAATTTGTATTAGTGTGGTTGATCAGGCCCCAATAACACATATGTCATGAACAAGCTCGATATAAGATTAAGCTTGCAAAAACTAGGCTATAATAGCAGCATAATTCAAGGTAGCACAGAAAATATAACGCTGGATTATGATGTGAGAAGTTATAAAATAATTCAAGTTCGCAAAAGCAAAAATAACATAAGCAATAATAATAAAAGACTCTACAATCTCTACAGTTATCATACAACCTCCTTATCTAAGTCGCTAGTCGACCAAATAGGACAAGGACCTCTAAATTCTATGGTCTGAATAAACACTGTCGTCTTTTGCTAGCATGCGATAAATATCATTCGGTTATACTTTAATTAATAGGTCAAAAGACTATGTGATACTAGGTGTCAAACATTATGGTAAAACTTCTAACTAACTCTAGTAGTGTCTATACTACTCTCAAGTCTTCTTAATACATCAAGGGGTAATGGTATAACAATCTAAAGATAAGGAATTCTAGGTTCACTAGATATTCTAAACTTAGTGGTGTGTCTATATTCTCGTTGTATTCTTAATAGGTGTGCTACTCTAATTATCATCCTAATAACAGGGGTTCCTATATTCTAGCAGAAGACTATACTCAAGGAACTATTAGGGAAGCACATGAATCAAGCAGGATATAATTGTTTAAAATAGAACAGATGGGAGGAGATTAATCACAGTCAATTGTGGATGAGATCCTATACTCTAGTCCTAGGGGCAGGCTTGTTCGGTACAGTAACGTAACCGAGACAATATGCTCTCGACCTGCATGGGCCACCACAAAAATATGTCACGCCCCAGTCCCAAAAATATGTAGGACTAGGACACGTAAGCATGCCAGCCGCATGGATATGGCAACTCTAATATATGAAAACCAAATCCATACGTACGCTGTAATATGAATATAAAATCCACAAGTGGTATAAAATATAATACAAGTCACTGGGTAAAATCTAAATCTCATCCACCAAAATCATATAGAAATAAATAACCAGTATCTATGAAACTAGATCTCAATAAGAAGTATCTAAGGATGATAGTTGGATGGAAACAAATCCACTACCAACTCGAATATAAGAGCAAATACAATATGAGTACAATACCACAACACAATATAAGAATACCAGCTATCCATCACAGCTCGAAGAGAAGATATCCTTGGATCACATGTAACCATCCAAATCTGTGCTCCTGCAATACTCAAGAAAAGATACACCTGGCAGCGGACCAGGTCCTTAGAGGGACGTAACAAGATACAGAAAATACGAGCCAATTTGAATACAGTAAACATGCATATGGTTTGAAAATAAATAAGTACGCTGTACAAGACAATCTATATGAATGCAAATGAGGACAACTTTTCGACGTATGGGCAAGGGTAGTCTACTCGATCTAAGCCTCACAACTCACACACCCGTCTAGAACATCAGAAATCGACATACCTCTGGGGTAGCGACCAGCGCGACTCTACAGAAATCGACATACCTCTGGGGTAGCGACCAGCGCGACACACGCCCGTAGTGCGAACTATATACTACGGTTTACCAGAGTGGTTAAAAGCCCATACGCCTAATGATTGTCCTCCCATGATACTAGGTGCCATGTGTGTGTCAACATATCTAATACATAGTAATGACTGAAGAAAAACTACACATGCAAGAACTATACAGAAATGAAATAAATAAAAAGAAATATAAATAGCATGCAAATTACTGTAAACAATTTGGCAAGGTATCTTGCCTGGGGTCCTGCTGCTGGTATGAATCCGAGTCCAAGTCACAGTCCAAATAGCCTATGTATTACAAATTTATCACGTCAAAAGATAATTTATTTTAATTTATTTAATTATAGAATAATTACTCTAAAATTCTATTTTAATCTTATTATTCTTATTTTTATGTTAATTCCTAAATTTTGTCCAAAGAAACTGAATTTTATCAACTCGAGACTCATGGCACGCAAATCGAGACGATCTGTTGACCAAAAAGTCAACCGACACAAATTCAACTTTTATGCATGATTTCCTGTAGATTTCAGCGTCAAAAATATGGTAGAATTTACAGCTCGTCCGAATTCAAATTCGTTTGGAAATTATGGCACATACAAATTTTGTATTGTGCACCGATGGTTAAATTCTAACCTAGAAGTTCTACAGAATTAACAGTATGTAAATACTTCGAAATAAATTCTGGAAAAAATATATGTCGATGATCTTGACATTAGCTTTCCGAAACTTTAAACGGTTCATGATTCTGATTCCTGGTTCTCCCGAAATCGCGAAAATATCAAAATACGTCTATTTTCGGACATGCTGTACTCTACGAATTTTACAGAATTTAATACTCATAATTTAGAAAAAAAATTTATATAATCAGAAATCTAACCTCATTATCGTTCTAACAAAAAAAACTAGGTCTCGTTTGGAGTCTGGAGCTAGGAGATATCGTCTTTTTAATTCGTCATAACTAGTAGAAAATGAGGCTGAATTTATGACGAATTTTGGCTATTTTTGGACGAAAAAGAGAGGAATTTTGGGAAAGAAAAATATGAAGGATGGGGTATTTATAATGGTGGAGACTATTTAATTAAATACAACTAGGATTGGTTAATTTGGATAGGATTATGATGAATTTAAATAAGGATATGATATGCATGAAGTTGATTTCCTAGTAGGTTCAGGATTTGAATTAATTTAAAATAGAGTTTGAATTTATCTCAATAATTTATAATCTTAAATATAATTAAAGATAATACAAATAATTTATAAAATCTTATTAATATCTATTAACACTAAATTAGCATATATCTAATATTAAGACTATATATATCCAAATAAATCCTAATTAATTTTAAAAATCTAAAATAACCTAAAAATAATTCTAAATAAATATTTATAGTAGTAAATATATCAAGAATTTCATTTGCTAATTAAATAACAGAATACTCTAAAGAAATTGTAGCAGGGATTCCGGATCATCATTGGACAAACTCTTGCTAATGAAGATAGGTTTGGGGAGGATTCGTCGCCCAGATTGATTTGTACAACTTTGTTCTTAGTAGGAGGTTCTTGTTGTTCGAACCGCATCTCCCATTGTGCGTCTAAGCATTGGGCCTACGGTTCTACTTCAAAGAGTCCAGTTAGTCCTTGTCGTCTTCCTCAGGGTCAGTGACACCATGTTGGCAGACAACATATTTTTGAGCATCTCCCTGATACGGATATCGGAGTCCCAAGAGGAAGATTCTAAAGAGTGAGAGTCTAACTCATCTTCTTTATCCGAGCCTTCGGGGATTGTGGAAGACGTGACGTATCCTAAGCCATGCTTGGTCTTATGATAGTAATCCTCGGACTTTCCTGCAAGAGCCTACAGATATAGAGGAATCCGTCGGCCTTGGCCGTAGTTCAAGCCCCTAGCAGCTTTCAGATCATATCCCATCTTCTGGATGAGGTGTTTGGCTCGAGAGTTGTACCGATGTAGTAGCATTTTGTCGGTCTCTGATTCTGGCTCCAGTTCCTCTGAGTCGAAGGATTGGGGACTTTTTACTCTGCCGAAGATGATGAGTTTGTCTTTCCTCTTCTTTGCTGGAACTATGAAGTAAAAATTTTGATTGGAGAAATTTTGGTTTGCTGCATAGGTGGTGGTCACCTGTGTATGCAGGTATCACGCCCCAGTCCCAAAAATACGTAGGACTAGGACACGTAAGCATGCCAGCCGCATGGATATGGCAACTCCAATATATGGAAACCAAATCCATACGTACGCTGTAATATGAATATAAAATCCACAAGTGGTATAAAATGTAATACAAGTCACAGGGTAAAATCTAAATCTCATCCACCAAAATCATATAGAAATAAATAACCAGTATCTATGAAACTAGATCTCAATAAGAAGTATCTAAGGATGATAGTTGGATGGAAACAAATCCACTACCAACTCGAATATAAGAGCAAATACAATATGAGTACAACACCACAACACAATATAAGAATACCAGCTATCCATCATAGCTCGAAGAGAAGATATCCTCGGATCACATGTAACCATCCAAATCTGCGCTCCTGCAATACTCAAGAAAAGATACACCTGGCAGCGGACCAGGTCCTCAGAGGGACGTAACAAGATACAGAAAATACGAGCCAATTTGAATACAGTAAACATGCATATGGTTTGAAAATAAATAAGTACGCTGTACAAGACAATCTATATGAATGCAAATGAGGACAACTTTTCGACGTATGGGCAAGGGTAGTCTACTCGATCTAAGCCTCACAACTCACACACCCGTCTAGAACATCAGAAATCGACATACCTCTGGGGTAGCGACCAGCGCGACTCTACAGAAATCGACATACCTCTGGGGTAGCGACCAGCGCGACACACGCCCGTAGTGCGAACTATATACTATGGTTTACCAGAGTGGTTAAAAGCCCATACGCCTAATGATTGTCCTCCCATGATACTAGGTGCCATGTGTGTGTCAACATATCTAATACATAGTAATGACTGAAGAAAAACTACACATGCAAGAACTATACAGAAATAAAATAAATAAAAAGAAATATAAATAGCATGCAAATTACTGTAAACAATTTGGCAAGGTATCTTGCCTGGGGTCCTGCTGCTGGTATGAATCCGAGTCCAAGTCACAGTCCAAATAGCCTATGTATTACAAATTTATCACGTCAAAAGATAATTTATTTTAATTTATTTAATTATGGAATAATTACTCTAAAATTCTATTTTAATCTTATTATTCTGATTTTTATTTTAATTCCTAAATTTTGTCCAAAGAAACTGAATTTTATCAACTCGAGACTCATGGCACGCAAATCGAGACGATCTGTTGACCAAAAAGTCAACCGACACAAATTCAACTTTTATGCATGATTTCCTGTAGATTTCAGCGTCAAAAATATGCTAGAATTTACAGCTCGTCCGAATTCAAATTCGTTTGGAAATTATGGCACATACAAATTTTGTATTGTGCACCGATGGTTAAATTCTAACCTAGAAGTTCTACAGAATTAACAGTATGTAAATACTTCGAAATAAATTCTGGAAAAAATATATGTCGATGATCTTGACATTAGCTTTCCGAAACTTTAAACGGTTCATGATTCTGATTCCTGGTTCTCCCGAAATCGCGAAAATATCAAAATACGTCTATTTTCGGACATGCTGTACTCTACGAATTTTACAGAATTTAATACTCATAATTTAGAAAAAAAATTTATATAATCAGAAATCTAACCTCATTATCGTTCTAACAAAAAAAACTAGGTCTCGTTTGGAGTCTGGAGCTAGGAGATATCGTCTTTTTAATTCGTCATAACTAGTAGAAAATGAGGCTGAATTTATGACGAATTTTGGCTATTTTTGGACGAAAAAGAGAGGAATTTTGGGAAAGAAAAATATGAAGGATGGGGTATTTATAATGGTGGAGACTATTTAATTAAATACAACTAGGATTGGTTAATTTGGATAGGATTATGATGAATTTAAATAAGGATATGATATGCATGAAGTTGATTTCCTAGTAGGTTCAGGATTTGAATTAATTTAAAATAGAGTTTGAATTTATCTCAATAATTTATAATCTTAAATATAATTAAAGATAATACAAATAATTTATAAAATCTTATTAATATCTATTAACACTAAATTAGCATATATCTAATATTAAGACTATATATATCCAAATAAATCCTAATTAATTTTAAAAATCTAAAATAACCTAAAAATAATTCTAAATAAATATTTATAGTAGTAAATATATCAAGAATTTCATTTGCTAATTAAATAACAGAATACTCTAAAGAAATTGTAGCAGGGATTCCGGATCATCATTGGACAAACTCTTGCTAATGAAGATAGGTTTGGGGAGGATTCGTCGCCCAGATTGATTTGTACAACTTTGTTCTTAGTAGGAGGTTCTTGTTGTTCGAACCGCATCTCCCATTGTGCGTCTAAGCATTGGGCCTACGGTTCTACTTCAAAGAGTCCAGTTAGTCCTTGTCGTCTTCCTCAGGGTCAGTGACACCATGTTGGCAGACAACATATTTTTGAGCATCTCCCTGATACGGATATCGGAGTCCCAAGAGGAAGATTCTAAAGAGTGAGAGTCTAACTCATCTTCTTTATCCGAGCCTTCGGGGATTGTGGAAGACGTGACGTATCCTAAGCCATGCTTGGTCTTATGATAGTAATCCTCGGACTTTCCTGCAAGAGCCTACAGATATAGAGGAATCCGTCGGCCTTGGCCGTAGTTCAAGCCCCTAGCAGCTTTCAGATCATATCCCATCTTCTGGATGAGGTGTTTGGCTCGAGAGTTGTACCGATGTAGTAGCATTTTGTCGGTCTCTGATTCTGGCTCCAGTTCCTCTGAGTCGAAGGATTGGGGACTTTTTACTCTGCCGAAGATGATGAGTTTGTCTTTCCTCTTCTTTGCTGGAACTATGAAGTAAAAATTTTGATTGGAGAAATTTTGGTTTGCTGCATAGGTGGTGGTCACCTGTGTATGCAGGTATCACGCCCCAGTCCCAAAAATACGTAGGACTAGGACACGTAAGCATGCCAGCCGCATGGATATGGCAACTCCAATATATGGAAACCAAATCCATACGTACGCTGTAATATGAATATAAAATCCACAAGTGGTATAAAATGTAATACAAGTCACAGGGTAAAATCTAAATCTCATCCACCAAAATCATATAGAAATAAATAACCAGTATCTATGAAACTAGATCTCAATAAGAAGTATCTAAGGATGATAGTTGGATGGAAACAAATCCACTACCAACTCGAATATAAGAGCAAATACAATATGAGTACAACACCACAACACAATATAAGAATACCAGCTATCCATCATAGCTCGAAGAGAAGATATCCTCGGATCACATGTAACCATCCAAATCTGCGCTCCTGCAATACTCAAGAAAAGATACACCTGGCAGCGGACCAGGTCCTCAGAGGGACGTAACAAGATACAGAAAATACGAGCCAATTTGAATACAGTAAACATGCATATGGTTTGAAAATAAATAAGTACGCTGTACAAGACAATCTATATGAATGCAAATGAGGACAACTTTTCGACGTATGGGCAAGGGTAGTCTACTCGATCTAAGCCTCACAACTCACACACCCGTCTAGAACATCAGAAATCGACATACCTCTGGGGTAGCGACCAGCGCGACTCTACAGAAATCGACATACCTCTGGGGTAGCGACCAGCGCGACACACGCCCGTAGTGCGAACTATATACTACGGTTTACCAGAGTGGTTAAAAGCCCATACGCCTAATGATTGTCCTCCCATGATACTAGGTGCCATGTGTGTGTCAACATATCTAATACATAGTAATGACTGAAGAAAAACTACACATGCAAGAACTATACAGAAATAAAATAAATAAAAAGAAATATAAATAGCATGCAAATTACTGTAAACAATTTGGCAAGGTATCTTGCCCGGGGTCCTGCTGCTGGTATGAATCCGAGTCCAAGTCACAGTCCAAATAGCCTATGTATTACAAATTTATCACGTCAAAAGATAATTTATTTTAATTTATTTAATTATGGAATAATTACTCTAAAATTCTATTTTAATCTTATTATTCTGATTTTTATGTTAATTCCTAAATTTTGTCCAAAGAAACTGAATTTTATCAACTCGAGACTCATGGCACGCAAATCGAGACGATCTGTTGACCAAAAAGTCAACCGACACAAATTCAACTTTTATGCATGATTTCCTGTAGATTTCAGCGTCAAAAATATGCTAGAATTTACAGCTCGTCCGAATTCAAATTCGTTTGGAAATTATGGCACATACAAATTTTGTATTGTGCACCGATGGTTAAATTCTAACCTAGAAGTTCTACAGAATTAACAGTATGTAAATACTTCGAAATAAATTCTGGAAAAAATATATGTCGATGATCTTGACATTAGCTTTCCGAAACTTTAAACGGTTCATGATTCTGATTCCTGGTTCTCCCGAAATCGCGAAAATATCAAAATACGTCTATTTTCGGACATGCTGTACTCTACGAATTTTACAGAATTTAATACTCATAATTTAGAAAAAAAATTTATATAATCAGAAATCTAACCTCATTATCGTTCTAACAAAAAAAACTAGGTCTCGTTTGGAGTCTGGAGCTAGGAGATATCGTCTTTTTAATTCGTCATAACTAGTAGAAAATGAGGCTGAATTTATGACAAATTTTGGCTATTTTTGGACGAAAAAGAGAGAAATTTTGGGAAAGAAAAATATGAAGGATGGGGTATTTATAATGGTGGAGACTATTTAATTAAATACAACTAGGATTGGTTAATTTGGATAGGATTATGATGAATTTAAATAAGGATATGATATGCATGAAGTTGATTTCCTAGTAGGTTCAGGATTTGAATTAATTTAAAATAGAGTTTGAATTTATCTCAATAATTTATAATCTTAAATATAATTAAAGATAATACAAATAATTTATAAAATCTTATTAATATCTATTAACACTAAATTAGCATATATCTAATATTAAGACTATATATATCCAAATAAATCCTAATTAATTTTAAAAATCTAAAATAACCTAAAAATAATTCTAAATAAATATTTATAGTAGTAAATATATCAAGAATTTCATTTGCTAATTAAATAACAGAATACTCTAAAGAAATTGTAGCAGGGATTCCGGATCATCATTGGACAAACTCTTGCTAATGAAGATAGGTTTGGGGAGGATTCGTCGCCCAGATTGATTTGTACAACTTTGTTCTTAGTAGGAGGTTCTTGTTGTTCGAACCGCATCTCCCATTGTGCGTCTAAGCATTGGGCCTACGGTTCTACTTCAAAGAGTCCAGTTAGTCCTTGTCGTCTTCCTCAGGGTCAGTGACACCATGTTGGCAGACAACATATTTTTGAGCATCTCCCTGATACGGATATCGGAGTCCCAAGAGGAAGATTCTAAAGAGTGAGAGTCTAACTCATCTTCTTTATCCGAGCCTTCGGGGATTGTGGAAGACGTGACGTATCCTAAGCCATGCTTGGTCTTATGATAGTAATCCTCGGACTTTCCTGCAAGAGCCTACAGATATAGAGGAATCCGTCGGCCTTGGCCGTAGTTCAAGCCCCTAGCAGCTTTCAGATCATATCCCATCTTCTGGATGAGGTGTTTGGCTCGAGAGTTGTACCGATGTAGTAGCATTTTGTCGGTCTCTGATTCTGGCTCCAGTTCCTCTGAGTCGAAGGATTGGGGACTTTTTACTCTGCCGAAGATGATGAGTTTGTCTTTCCTCTTCTTTGCTGGAACTATGAAGTAAAAATTTTGATTGGAGAAATTTTGGTTTGCTGCATAGGTGGTGGTCACCTGTGTATGCAGGTATCACGCCCCAGTCCCAAAAATACGTAGGACTAGGACACGTAAGCATGCCAGCCGCATGGATATGGCAACTCCAATATATGGAAACCAAATCCATACGTACGCTGTAATATGAATATAAAATCCACAAGTGGTATAAAATGTAATACAAGTCACAGGGTAAAATCTAAATCTCATCCACCAAAATCATATAGAAATAAATAACCAGTATCTATGAAACTAGATCTCAATAAGAAGTATCTAAGGATGATAGTTGGATGGAAACAAATCCACTACCAACTCGAATATAAGAGCAAATACAATATGAGTACAACACCACAACACAATATAAGAATACCAGCTATCCATCATAGCTCGAAGAGAAGATATCCTCGGATCACATGTAACCATCCAAATCTGCGCTCCTGCAATACTCAAGAAAAGATACACCTGGCAGCGGACCAGGTCCTCAGAGGGACGTAACAAGATACAGAAAATACGAGCCAATTTGAATACAGTAAACATGCATATGGTTTGAAAATAAATAAGTACGCTGTACAAGACAATCTATATGAATGCAAATGAGGACAACTTTTCGACGTATGGGCAAGGGTAGTCTACTCGATCTAAGCCTCACAACTCACACACCCGTCTAGAACATCAGAAATCGACATACCTCTGGGGTAGCGACCAGCGCGACTCTACAGAAATCGACATACCTCTGGGGTAGCGACCAGCGCGACACACGCCCGTAGTGCGAACTATATACTACGGTTTACCAGAGTGGTTAAAAGCCCATACGCCTAATGATTGTCCTCCCATGATACTAGGTGCCATGTGTGTGTCAACATATCTAATACATAGTAATGACTGAAGAAAAACTACACATGCAAGAACTATACAGAAATAAAATAAATAAAAAGAAATATAAATAGCATGCAAAGTACTATAAACAATTTGGCAAGGTATCTTGCCTGGGGTCCTGCTGCTGGTATGAATCCGAGTCCAAGTCACAGTCCAAATAGCCTATGTATTACAAATTTATCACGTCAAAAGATAATTTATTTTAATTTATTTAATTATGGAATAATTACTCTAAAATTCTATTTTAATCTTATTATTCTGATTTTTATGTTAATTCCTAAATTTTGTCTAAAGAAACTGAATTTTATCAACTCGAGACTCATGGCACGCAAATCGAGACGATCTGTTGACCAAAAAGTCAACCGACACAAACTCAACTTTTATGCATGATTTTCTGTAGATTTCAGCGTCAAAAATATGCTGGAATTTACAGCTCGTCCGAATTCAAATTCGTTTGGAAATTATGGCACATACAAATTTTGTATTGTGCACCGATGGTTAAATTCTAACCTAGAAGTTCTACAGAATTAATAGTATGTAAATACTTCGAAATAAATTCTGGGAAAAATATATGTCGATAATCTTGACATTAGCTTTCCAAAACTTTAAACGGTTCATGATTCTGATTCCTGGTTCTCCCAAAATCGCGAAAACATTAAAATACGTCTATTTTCGGACATGCTGTACTCTACGAATTTTACAGAATTTAATACTCATAATTTAGAAAAAAAAATTTATATAATCAGAAATCTAACCTCATTATCGTTCTAACAAAAAAAACTAGGTCTCGTTTGGAGTCTGGAGCTAGGAGATATCGTCTTTTTAATTCGTCATAACTAGTAGAAAATGAGGCTGAATTTATGACGAATTTTGGCTATTTTTGGACGAAAAAGAGAGGAATTTTGGGAAAAAAAAAAATGAAAGATGGGGTATTTATAATGGTGGAGACTATTTAATTAAATACAACTAGGATTGGTTAATTTGGATAGGATTATGATGAATTTAAATAAGGATATGATATGCATGAAGTTGATTTCCTAGTAGGTTCAGGATTTGAATTAATTTAAAATAGAGTTTGAATTTATCTCAATAATTTATAATCTTAAATATAATTAAAGATAATACAAATAATTTATAAAATCTTATTAATATCTATTAACACTAAATTAGCATATATCTAATATTAAGACTATATATATCCAAATAAATCCTAATTAATTTTAAAAATCTAAAATAACCTAAAAATGATTCTAAATAAATATTTATAGTAGTAAATATATCAAGAATTTCATTTGCTAATTAAATAACAGAATACTCTAAAGAAATTAAATATCTATAATAATATAAAATATACACAAAATATCTATTTTGGGTGAGGGAGTTTACAGCAGGTGCAAGCCTAGACCGTGTTCGAGGGAATATAGTGTATTGAGACATGTAACATTCGAGTAGTTCAAAGATAGTCCTTTATTGATAAAATAAGGTTTCTCGTCTTCTGGAATTACATCATCGAGAGAAGAAATATTAGTATGAGCAGCTACGTACTCCTCCAGTTCATCCTTTCCGAGATCTACCACCAGTGCGAGCGACGGCTTTGGAGGTCTCCTGCACAACTTTATCACTAGAGGTTCGGAAGTCATAGTAGGTGCTGGATCTTCCTACGGTGGTCGACTCGGTCTATGGAGGTGAACGACCAGAGGTTCAGATACTTTCCTCTGCAGTTTCACACTGAGGGGAGAAGCTGTGTCGGGAGCACGTGCTTTGAGATGGACTCTCAAGGGCTCGTCCAATGTTTTTCTAGTATCTTCCTCATCGTCGGCATTATTGCCACCTTCATCTTGGTGGACTTGCTTGTAGAGGATTGAGTCAGAGTAGTAGGCCTCGACCCCTTTAAATGGATCAATGTCAGCAAATTTTGTCTTGACGACGCCGTGATCGTCCACGTATTTCAAGCTCTGGTACAAGGTTGACGGTACGATCATATACTGATGTGTCCATGGACTTCACAACAAAATGTTATAGGATACGTCTATGTCTATGATATAGCAGGTGACCTCTATTTTTAAGTCACCGATATGATATTACAAAATAATCTTGCCCAGAGGGTAGCTCCTCCCAGCGTTGAAGCCAATGATGGCATTATTGGTCGCTTTCAGGCGATGCATCGGGATGCCCAGAGTCTGAAGCAAACTTCGTGGGAAGATGCTGATTGACGAGTCGGGGTCGATATATATCCGGTCCACCTTGATAGCACCGATGTACCCTGTATAATATAGAGAACGATTGTGCCAATTGTTTTTTAATATATCTTATTACGAGAATGTGATGTTGGGTATCGCCTCCACTATATTATTATTGTAGGAGCATGCGACAGGATCCTCAGCTGACGGCTTAACCTGTGCCAAGTAGGTATCAGTATTCTGCAATGCCTTACTTAGAGCAACCCAAGTGTCTTTGGAGAGTCGGGGAAGCTCGAATAGTGACAACTTCACTGGAGTATTGGCGAGATATGCCAAGATTTCGAAGTTGTAGGGCTTCTCCAACCTCTGAGCAGTATCTTTATGCAGCGGTCTGTCGAAGCAAGTTTCTTTCTGCTTGGACTTGTCCGCTGCTGGAGGATAGGATGGACCCAGATTGGATATGATGATTGGGAGTGCACCATCGTCAGGGATATCATATTTTTGTTGGTACGCCAGTCCTAACCTCATTGTTCCTACTATAGCTTCTTCGGAAGGGATATAAATCGTGTAGCAGAACTTGAACTTTTTGCCCTTGAACGTGGTGGCAGAAACAATTGTCTATTGCATCAAGTCTGGATCAAGATTGGGATGGACCTACATGACCTCCCCCCGTGATGTGGTGAGAGGTATCAGCCCGACTATTTGGTCACTAGCTGGCAGGAGATTGACAACCTCCATTGTTGTCCGGGGGATTGGGATTACTCCGACTTGGGCATTTGTCGTCGAAAAGTTATCGAACTGGAGAGATACCATGTTTGTGGCAACTGTCTTGTCATCAAAGTCTAAAATAAGGGTCTTAGTGTCAAACAGCCGCTGGATGTACCCCTTCAGTGTGTAGTAGTCCCGTGTCGCATAATGGACGTAACGATGGTAGTGGCAGTACTTCAGATTATTCACCTCGGCTGCCTCAATAGGGCATTTGACGTCAGGGATCCAAAGCTTATTTTCCTGTATTGGTACGTCAAAGATTATCATGACATCATCGTCTTCTTAGGAATAGGTTTCCTTCGATTTTGGAGCCTCTGTGGGCTTTTGCTCGGGCTTCTTGGCTATATTGGCGACCAGAGCCTGCTTTCCTTTGCCCTCCCGGGCGTTATTGCCAATGTTGTTGTTGCTGTTATAAGAGCACTTTTCCCTATCATCAGCGACATGGATCTGTATTCCTAAGAGGCGGGTGTCCTTCACCTTCTTCTCAGCACCGACAATATTTATGATGAACGCCGTCCAGTCTTTAAACTACTGTAGAAAGGAGATTCCTCTGGCAGGTGTCCATCATCGTGGACTCAGGGTTACCAGGGTTAACTTCAGTACCGCTTGCCTGTATCTCTCGATGTATTCCTGTATATACTCTTTCCCCCTCATGCGATGTCCATTAACGAGGATATCGTCATATCATTTCTTTCATCATTGAACCAAGCAAGTAAAAGGCCTTTGAGGTCGTCGAACGACAAAATACAGTTGTCCTGGAGGCTGCAGAACCAATCAAAGGCTATTCCAGACAATGCCTCGACAAAGAGCTTGGTTAAGAGGGCGTCATTACGAGATAGATGCTCCATTTCTGTCTTAAAGTAACTCATAAATTGACGAGGAGATGTCTTCCCATCAAACGAAGTCAAGTTGAAGGGCTTGTACTTGGGCGGATACGATACGTCTCGATTACCGGATCCCAACCTCTTGCAGTGAGTCTCGATTGCCCATAGAGTCTAGGCAAGACCAGATTTCTCGTACCTCCTGTATTGCTTCCTGAGCTTCATCGACTATGAAAGGAGTAGACGATCCGGGTAGGGGATGGTTACCGCCAGCGGGTGGACCAGTTGTATTGGAATCCCCGTTGGTCCCAGGGTCCAGGATTGCTTGACCAGAGGCCCTCGTTGGTTGTGGGGCCATATTTGCCTTGATTTCTAACATTGTCTGGGTCAAGGCTTACATTGATGCGCTCATGGTCTACATCATGGTCTCGAGGGTTTTGAGGCACTGTCGATCGTTGGGGCCCTCGTGATCGTCCTCTTCCATGTATGATGTTCTCACATGGGGAGAAATGGATGGGATTGTGGACGTCACACTTTTTGTCTCAGACTCTTGTCGTAAATAATCATCTAAAAAAGCCGTTATTATTGCATCCTCTTCAGACTCGGAGGGAACACAACCCCCATTATAGGAAGTTGCGTCTACTTGACGAGGGTGGATACCCCTAGGGACCTCAATATCTATTCCTTAGGAATCACCATCTTCACGAAATGCTGAATTATCATAGAGGTCCGGGGGATTACAATCCCCACCTTGCGTAGCCACTTGGGTCCTGAGGAAGAACTATCCCCAGTGGCTAACCGCTTCTTCTTTGAGCGGGTGCCAAGAAAATACCTTCAGCGGGTTTCGGTGGCTGTCCCATTTGGGCCCGTCTCCTTGGCCTGCTGGCTGAGATTGACGGACTGGAGGTGCTGGACCTTTGACTTCCCCTTGTGGAGGAGGCCTTCCGAGCAGAATAATATAAGGTAAGGGGCAGCTCCTCTTCCTCTGGTGCTTATACTTGTTCTCCGGGTTGCAGCCGGGTGGGTGCCCTTGGTTGCAGCCGCTGAAATACCGACTGCCTTTTTATAGGTACTCCTATCTTGTTACAGCAGTAGTTGATGATAAGGTTGGCACAGTGATGCCCTGGGGATAACACTTCATATGCCGTAGTTATTTCTCTTATTTTGCGCTTGTGATTAATTATGTTGCTCAAGTCAAGAGTGGGCTGACTCACCTTTGCGCCCTTTTTATGGGCCTGGGTAGACCGACCACATGGGCGCGTAGGTGTTGATTTTTTTTCTGACCTGGGGTTCATACAAGAACTTGCCCCAAGTTGCCAACGGAAGACTCTTTAGACCATCCATGTCCGATTGCCTCTGTGGGCTGGATGCATGGGCAGTTTTGTATGACTTTTCGTCAGGGGCACGTGTAATAAGTGGCGCCTACTGATGGTCGATCCAATGAGTAATCGCTTGAGCTTGGCGAGCTCATATTGCCGTAGAATTCTTCGTCCTAGCACGCGTCGATGCGTTGTATGAAGATTCCAAGTTCACATCTTTCTCTTTTTCAGCTAGGCGCATGGAGTCAGCGTTGCGTGAAATTTGGTTGAAGACGAAACTTATGTAGCTGTCCTGGCTGTATGTGGCCATTTTCCTACGGTTTTCGACCGGTGCTGTATGTGGAATTTTGCCTGCGGCTGCCGACTTATGGAGCTTTTGTTGTGGCCGCATAGAACATGCCTCAACACCCGAACTTATGGCATCATAGTATTTTCCTTTGTCAAACTAGGGTGTTGAGCATATTTCTTTACAGCCCCGAATGCAGCATGGACATGATCAACCTAGGTGGATGCATAGTGTGCGTCTTTAACAACAGAGAGAGAAGCGGGAAGCACATGCTCCACAGTGGCCTTTGCTACCCATGTCCTGCGGGTCTTCTTAGGCTTTGCTAGCCTTGGAGAAGGACTCGCGTTGTCCCCGAAGAGCATTTTCTCAAACGCTTGTTGGTCGAAGCGCACCACAAGCATCCTCTGGGTGGATCCAAGTTTGGCCGCATCAGACTGCGTCACTGTCTTCTCATCAAAGGAGAAGGACCTCCCCAGGAGAGTCGCCATCTTGTTCACCATTTCAAGTGAGTTTGGGTACACTTTCATTTAATAACAAACAATCATACAAAAAAATTCTAAACAAAAGATCTAAGTACAATATTTAATCTGGGTAGTATGACGATGGAGATCGAGCGCTGTAGCGGCTCATTTACTCCATTGACGGTCTGACGAGGGAATGAGGATGCTCTCTTCTCTTCTCTTTTCTGAGCTTGTATGCACGAATGTAGCTCCACCTTGGTATGGTCTCTGAAGCAGAAAGAATCAGCCCTTTGGAACGTCTAAGTTGCTCCTATTTATAGCCATCATGTTGATTGGCTATAGGTGCCGCATATACTTCTGTTTGGTGGCCGTAGGGGACTCCTTCAACAGAATGTGGTTGCAACTGTAGCCGCATGCCATGGGCAGACTACCACATGACTTCGTTTGGGATCTACTGTTGATGAAATTTTGGGATTATTTTCAAACCGTTGTGTGCGTGACTTCGTCAGCTGGACACATAGTCAGCACTGATCGTGCGAGAAATCGTCTTTGGTTGTAACAGAAAAATCTTGTAAGTCGAGAGCCGCATAATATCTTGGCCGTATAGCATTGTGGCCGCATATGTGCTCTCACTTAGTGTCACTACCACATTTTTAGATGAGGGGTTTTTGGTCATTTAGCATATTTATTATTTAGTAATTAATATTTATTTATATTGTGCTTGTGCTAATTATTTATAGTTATTGGGCTAGCCTTGTCACTCCCACATTTCAGAATAGGGGTATTCTCGTCTTTTCATTTATTTAATTTAATGTGTTAATATTGCATGATATTTATTTATATTTAATTGCTGTAATTATATTCGATTTATGTATCTTACCGTTGCTTCGATAATTGGAGCACTACACTAGCCATTGCCTTTCTACAAATTTTACACACTTGTCCTAGTCGTGCTAGTCTTCTATTTTTATCCTTGTGTAACTCATAACTATGCCCTGTTGTGTTTCACTTTAGTCGCACAACATTCATCGCAAACAATTATATTTAATTCTATATAAATCCAACTTTACATTGTTGTGCGTTCTAATCAAAATTGGAGACACAATCTCGACCCATTTTGTGTAACCCAAATTAAGATAATATTCTAGTTTGAGTCTCCCACATTCATGACACTTGTGTCCCACCTAATTTTAGACCTATATACTTCTAATTAATTTTAGAACACCAATTATATTAGTTTTAATTAAATTAATTCAAAAATTCTACCTTATGTAATTTTCCAATTGTTGGGCACTTTCATGCAAAAGTGTATTGAGGTGTCCACACCCCATTGGACCAATACATGAAGAAACCCCATTTTCCTTCATGTAAATTTTTTCCATAATTTTTGAGTGTATAACACTCAACATCAACCCTCATCAAACCTTGGCCCTCCATTTTGAAACCATGAAATCCTAGCCCTCCAATTTTGACATGAGAAGCCAAGCCTTTTTCCAAGGAGGAGTGTTGACCGGCCTACTTTTTAGGGTCAACCTCAGCACCAACCCTAGTTTTACACACACACACACACACACACACACACACACACACACACACACATATATATATATATAACTTTTTTTTATTTTTCTTCAACCCTAAATTATTCCAGCCGACACCATCCCTCCCATCTCCTGTTCATCACCATCCCCTTCAACCGCTGACTGGAGCCCAGTCCCGCCACCAACCCGCCGGATCGCTGTACCTCGCCTGAGCGACCCCGACTCCGCTGAACTTGCCAAAAGCCCATGCCGGAGCCGACCGCCTGAGCATGCCAGCACCCCGCTTCTCACCGCCTCCCATCAACCAACTGTAGAAGCATGAAAAATATGCTGGATGGCTCTACGCAACATGGTGATGCCGGGCAGCGTAAGCAGGGGACCTCAAGGCCATCAAGAGTGCAACGGAGCTTTTCCGCTAAGCACGGCATAAAAAATGATGGGACCATCCGCGTAAGATGCAGTATGTCCAGGCTACTTCAGCTTAGACGGGGTGCTTCATCGCCTCCATGGCGTAAAACTCTTCCGCTTTCAAAGCAGTGTTAAAGCGTACGAGGAACGCTTCGTCTTCCCCGAAATATCTGTCAAGTCACGTAGTGAACCTGACATCTGACTCATGACAAAAAGTGCTGCACGGCTACCCAGACGATGGCTAGAAAGATGGCAGACCACTCGGGACGTGCCCCACAGTATGATGGCGGATCTCTGCATTTAATGCAGATGATTTAATTAAATATCACCGAACCATCATTTACTGACATCCCCTCAGCGGAGACTGCTTTTACGTGTACAAGGGGATACGCTGCCTTATTTTACACAGGCCAACGTGAACTGTTTACGCTCCGCGGAAGACAAACAGACTGCCACGTCAAAAGCTTCTCTTCGTACAGGGCTCGAGGCACGTCTCTGTACCGAATGCTCAGAACGGTGCCAGGCCTTCGAAACCCGCCTCGGTAATTAATGATGATGGCGGATCTCTGCATTTAATGCGAGAGATTTGATTATATCTCCAAGAGCCGTGATTTCGGCTAAAGACGTCCACATCACCTCGACTTCTAAGCCCATTCAGCTTTTGTGACTGCTCGGCCTCTACGACCACTCTGGCACGTTAAGCAGCGGCTTCTACGCCCATTCAGCTTCTGTGCTCGCTCGGCTTCTACACCTCATCAGCTTCTATGCTCGTTCGGCTTCTATGCTCATTCGGCCTTCTGTACTTATTCGGCTTCTATGCCATCAGGCTTCTACGCCTACTCGGCTTCTATGCCTACTTGGCTTCTACGTCATGGTGACAGACATTGGCTTCTATGCCAACCTCTTCTACACGAAGGATACCTACCTACGTGGCTTCTATGCCATGATCTTCGTAGCGATTATATGCGTTTTGTCCCTTAGTTGGACCCGCATCACACGCTCATTCAAAAGATCATCTATATGCAGACTTTGGTTATTTTAACCGTTGTATAAAAGGGTGCTGTACTTTCCACTACTCGGTTTCTATACCGATTGAGTGGTCATTGTCACCAAAACTCTATAAATAGAGACCTCTATCAACAGAGGAACAGGTCGAGACTTGAAAAGATAGAACAAAGGTCGAACCTCCGAAGAGATCGAACCACGGGTCAAAACATTGGAGATTGAGAAAAGATCGGAGAGTCTTTGAGAGAGAGAGAGAGAGAGAGAGAGAGAGAGAAGCATCCAGAGCTCAGGTAAAGAGTAGCGATCGACGACAATGGCATCGTGCATCCACTCTCTTCCGCCACCTACGAAGCTGCTTTCCGTCTTCTACGGTACTTCTTCACCATCGTGTAGTCCAAGGGCTAAAGTGATCGACTGCAGATCAGGCACCTATAGCAATCTTCTATCCAGATTAAATAAATTGTACTCCTATATCCTCATATAGGATCAAATTTTACAAGTTTGTTTGTAAACCAAAGAAAGCGGGTTTCGTGCAAACCTCGTATTATATACATTTCGTTCTTTCATTTAATACCACAAACAAGATGGCGACTCTGCTGGGGACATCTTTCTCTTCTGATGAGGAAGCGATTGCTCAACACGATGCGGTATCCGTGGGATCCGTGAAGAAGACACTGGTCATCCAGTTCGACCAGTCTGCCTACGAAGACATGCTTCGGACGGGGGGTAGCTCTCACTCTCTCTCTGTACAAAACAACAGGAAGCTGCGCAAGGTCTGGATGCCCAAGACATCCTCTACCATTCTTGTGGACTCTCCGATCTCTCCGACTAATGAGGTTGTAGCATTGCTCCCTCCGTGCCCTGCACGTAAAATTCAGTCTCCCGCTACGCGCGGTACAGACGAAACTTCGAGCAAAGCCTCAGCGCTAACCCAGAAGTATCCACTGTGCTCTACGCGTAGAAACCAGTCTCCCGCTACGCGCGGTACAGAAAAAACTTCGGGCAAAGCCTCAGCGCTAACCCAGAGGTATCCACTGTGCTCTACGCGTAGAAACCAGTCTCCCGTCCGTGGCGGAATAGACAAAACTTCTGATGATGTCTCAGCGCCAAATCGGAAGTACAAAATACGCTCTGCGCGTAAGACAATATCTGACCTCGATGGGGAACCAGATGACACCCGTGATCTCCGTAAGAGAAAGCAAGCAGCGAGCTACTTAACTTCTCGGCATTCACGCCAGCAAGGGAACAATCTACCCGCCCTCCAAATTACGCAAGAAGCTGATGGCCGCTTGAGGACATCCTCAGCCTTACGCCAACCAGAGCGAAGCTCGAAATTACGCCAGGCGAAGTCCCTAAGCATATAGAAGGCTCGATTGACGGAAAGACGCGCTCCTCGGAGATTATCCGCTACCCAGATGGCCAATCTGTTGTGTACGAGTGGCACAAGGGAGACTACGGTCCCCATCGTCTGTATACCTACCACGGCGAACCGAAAGAACGAGCAGCCATCATCTTCTTATTCTGCAAATTCTCCTGACCTGCGCAAATATCTAATCAGAAACGCAAGGGGAGGGGATCTTCCAGCATGGCTATTACGCCTCCTAGCGAGCACTGTTGTGATGGTCACATGATTGTGGTTAATTGCTACTGTTCTAAAGCAAAACGGCCAGTTCTCGACCGGCTGAGCTACTCTCCATCTTTCCTAGAAGAAGAGCCTACGCATGCATCTGTGAACATGGTTTCACATATACCTGGAGGAAACTCAGGCTCAAGACGTCCGTCCTCTAGAACTCCGAGCCGAAGGAGATTCAACATGCTCCTCAGAGACACTGAAGATGGGGTGTTCCAGAACACTCGTTCGAGGTCACAACAACTGACTTCATACTCCTCTGATTCCGACGCTGGGGGTCGCCATTCTCCCGAATCAAATACTGAGAGTATAGAGTCGACTTCTGCAGCAACCTATACACATCCTTCAACAATGCCCAGGGAAATGGGAGTATACGCCATTGGAGATGAACACGAGGAAGCTTCACCGTCAGGGAGCAAGGAATAACGCATCACTACACTGGAGACGTCTCTGAAACAAATACAATCCATGATGGAGAGCATGCACTAGATGATGCTAACTCAACAGGCGGCCGCTATGGCTCGAATATCAGTCCTGCCAGCACAGATACGTGTGGGGGTGGACTTGCCACCATCCAATACGGTCCAAGAACCTGCTCTAGATCAAGAGTCAGCTGGTCCTCCACTTTCTCACTCGGAGAATGTATTGCCTCCTGCGGGAGTCGCGATACAACCAACTCCGCACTAATCCGTGGTCTCGCTACCGGCTGAAAATCCGATGCAAGCAGTATGGGAGTTGAAAGCCCAATTCGATGTCTTGAAGCACAAAGAGCAGCTCAAGAAATTGGGAATCAACCAGCCTTACCCGGCTATCTGGGAAGAGGTCCCTTTTCCTCCGAGATACAAACCTCAGACTATGGCTCTGTTCGAGGGGAAAATATCGCCAAGTCAGTACATGAACTATTTTAGTATGATGACGGTGTTGCTACAAGGGAATGACGCCCTCCTCACTCGGGTGTTCAAGGGCTGTCTCTCAGGAGTGGCCTACCAGTGGTACCGCAGCCTGGCGGACAACTGCATTACTTCCTTCGAAGACTTCAAGGCTTTATTCTTTACACAATTCTATGAGGGAGGAATGGACATGTCTATGTCCTCTCTCATCGAAGTCAAGCAGAGGGAAAAAGAGGACGTTCGTTCCTTCATCGAACGTTTTCGTCAAGCCACGCTACAGATGCCTCCAGGAGTTCCAGACTCTGCGTTGGTGGACATTTGCAGGAAGAACCTCCTTCCCGTGGTCTCGGTGTTCACAGGACCATATCAGTTCCAATACTGGCCCTCGTTCATCATCTCAACAGTGGCCGCCGATGACAACAGTCGCAAGGCGCGCGATAATGGCATTATGATCTCTACCTCCGACAGAGGCAAAAGGTCATCCTCCAACGGCGACCATCCTCGCAGTTCCAAAGAAAAAGAAGCTCTGGCAATCAACACGTCCAGACAAAAGACTACGGCAACCATGCAGACGAAACCTGGGACTTCCAGGCCCGTCGAAGTATACTCTTTCGACGACGACGATATTCCAAGTATATTCGAGTGTCTCGTCAAGAGTGGCAAGATCACCCTTCCGGAGGAAAAGTGGCCCAGTGAAGCCGGCAGTGCCAACTACCCCAAGTACTGCATCTTCTACAGATACGTACACCACCCGACCAAGGCGTGTTACATACTGAAAAGGAAGATCCAGGGGCTGATTGATGCTAAGGCCATCACTCTGCATAACACCGAAAAGACGGTCACGGCCAATATGATCTCCCTACAATTTGGCAATCTGCCTCCCCAGGAAGTCCCGGACGGAGTGACACATATTTCCCGAACAACGATGAACATCGTCAATCTCCCTCCGGCTAGGGGTCAAAATCATGACCTGGTACCCTTAACCACCCAGCAGGGCGAGATCATGTGGGTTCATCCGGATTTAGTATCGAAACTCGAGAAAGAGACTAATGCTGCTAAGGCTAAGTCTAGGAAGAACTCCAAACCATGCCATATGGTTGCAACTTCTTCGCCATCAGACGAAGACGAGGCTTTGGCTGCGACCCGTTCAGGAAAAGCTTACCTCAAGGACTATGGAGCAAGTCCGAAAGATGCACCAGCAGACGCTTCAGCTATAGAGCCCGCCATACCACAGGCCGATCCTGCAAGACCGACTTCGGCGGACAAGGGGAATCAAAAAGAAGTACGCTTCGATAAACCTGTGAAAAATATTCAAAACAAAGGTTTAGAGAAGCCATACAACTTCGACATCCTGGCCCAACTGGCCAATACACCAGTTCACAGGTACATCCCGCAAGCCTTAAAGATCATGCAAAATATGGGTTATGACTTGAAACTGAAGCCAGGTCTTAACTATGGGAAAGACAGACGAATACCGCCGTACGGCAATCCCTACTATCAACAAACTCGTTTCGGGTTAGGGTATGCCACCTCCCTTATGACTTCCAAGTCAGATAAGGACACCTTTTCCTTTTTTCAAAATGGCTCGTCGCCCTCCAACTCATCTCGTGCTCTCGAGCAAACATTACCAGTAAATATGGTAGTGACGGATCCCTTCGAATCAGACGAACAAGAATCCGAACTATTTGAGAATGACGCTTGGGCTCGGCAAATGGATACTCAGTGGGAATTCTGCTTCGAGCAGAGAGAACCTCCCACCAAAGATAAAGTTATCCAGATTGATGTTGGGGATGAACTTTTACCAAAGCCGATATTTATCAGTAACAATCTTTCCCCAGCTGAAAGGGAAGAAGTCATTTAACTGATAAGAGAATACATCGACGTCTTTGCGTGGAATTATGAGGATATGCCAGGACTTGATCCAAAGGTGGCTACTCATAAACTCAACATATTGCCCGATTCAAAGCCTGTGAAGCAGCACCAACGCCGGTTCC
Source organism: Iris macrosiphon (assembly GCA_036927795.1). Taxonomy (NCBI): domain Eukaryota; kingdom Viridiplantae; phylum Streptophyta; class Magnoliopsida; order Asparagales; family Iridaceae; genus Iris; species Iris macrosiphon. Next base: position 37,069,618 of record JAYESA010000011.1, read on the forward strand.
ACCCGGATATGATGGACGCTATTGAAGCTGAAGTCAAGAAGTTGATAGCCTACGGTTTCATCCGGGAGGAACAATATCCTGACTGGGTCGCCAACATTGTCCCGGTTATGAAGAAGAATGGGAAAGTACGAGTCTACATCGATTACCGAGATCTGAACGTAGCCTGCCCCAAGGACGAGTTTCCTCTTTCCATCATAGACGTCATGATCGATAATACCTGCGGTTTCAAACGTATGCCTTTCATGGGCGGATTCTCAGGATACAATCAAATCAAGATGCATCCTGAAGACGAGAAGCATACTGCCTTTCGGACACCCCTGGGGGTATATTGCTATACGGTCATGCCCTTCGGGTTGAAGAACGCCGGAGCTACTTACCAACGGGCTATGAGTAACATATTCTATAAGCATTTACGCAAGATAGTAGAATGTTACGTAGACGATATAGCTGTCAAAAGCCGCCTCAGGGTCAATCACATCCAAGACTTAAAGACGGTATTTGAGCTGATGCGCCAACATCAACTCAAAATGAATCCTACAAAGTCCTTTCTGGGTGTATCTAGTGGCAAATTTATGGGATTTATCATTACCGCCAAAGGCATTCAAGTGGACCCTGATAAAGTCAAGGCCATCTTGGAAATGTGACCACCCCGTAATCTGAGGGAACTCAGGAGGTTTCAAGGTCTTCTGGCCTATATCCGGAGATTTATATCCAACCTCTCTGGAAGATGCCAGCCTTTTTCTCGCCTCATAAAGAAAGGTGTATCCTTCATATGGGACGAAGCCTGTCAGCAAGCGTTCGGGGATATCAAGCGCTACCTCACTAGTCTGCCAGTTCTGGTGCCTCCCGTCGTAGGAAGACCATTCTTCATGTACGTTTGAGCGATGGACCATTCTCTGGGAGCTCTTCTCGTATAGAAGAACGATGCAGGACATGAACAGGCTATCTACTATCTAAGTAGAATGGTGATCGGAGCTGAACACCGGTACAATCCGGTGGAAAAAGAATGTTTGGCTCTGATGTTCGCTATCCAGAAGATGCGGCAGTATGTCACCGGCCAGACTATTCACATCATCTCCAAGATCAATCCTCTTCGGGTACTGATGAGCAAGCCAAGTGTTCTTAACTCCCGACTCGCGACTTGGGCGATGTTATTGACACCATATGACATGGTGTACGTCCCTCAGAAGTCCATCAAAGGCCAAGCATTGGCTGACTTCCTAGCTACTCATCCGATCCCGGAGGCCTCCAAATTATACGAGGACATTCCCGACAAAGTTGCAGAATGTAGTTCCGCAATGAAAAGTGACGCATGGCAGCTGTTCTTCGACGGCACCTCCATGACTGGTCCTAAAGGAAACGTGGTTTCGGGGGTAGGAATTATCCTGGTTACTCCCGATAAACTCGTCATCTATCGAGCATACTCTCTTAACGAGCCCTGTTCCAACAATGTGGCAGAGTACAACGCTCTACTAATCGGGCTCCAAGTCGCTAAAGAGCTGGGGGTCGAATCTCTGGAAGCTTTTGGTGATTCTCTGCTTATCGTCAATCAAGTCAGGGGAATATATGAAGTCCGGAATCCAGACCTCATCCCCTATCACCAAACAACGGTCGAGATAGCCGTGACATTCAAGAGGTTCTTCCTAGAGCATGTACCTCGATCTCAGAATCTGGAAGCCGATGCCCTAGCCAGTCTAGCTGCAGATTTAGCTACTCCTATAAGAAGGCAGAATTCGGTAATCCTTCTTAACAGAGATCTATTTTGCGTGAAGAACAATGCTCACATCGAACGCAGTTACGCTGTGAACACCGATCCCCCTACGAGAGATTGGAGAAGTCCCTTTACAGATTTTATGGCATACGGAATCTTGCCGGAGGACCCTAAAGAAGCAGCATCCGTCAAAAGACGATCATTACGCTTCTACTTTGATGCATCTTCACAATACCTATATCGCCGGACCTATGACGGACTGCTATTGAGATGTCTCTCTAATGACGAAGCACAGCAGATTATCCGCGAAACTCACGATGGCGTATGCGGGGCGCATCAACCTGGTCCTAAGCTACAGGATCGTATCAGGAGAATGGGCTATTACTGGCCCACTATGATCGTAGACGCAATCAAGTATGCCAAACGATGCAAGGCTTGTCAGGTCCATGCAGACTTCATACACCAGCCGTCTGAACATCTACATCCTACGGTTGCATCCTGGCCTTTCGAAGCATGGGGTATGGACATTATTGGTCCTATTCACCCGTCTTCTTCCAGAGGTCACCAGTTCATACTGGCCATCACAGATTACTTCTCCAAATAGGCAGAGGCGATCCCTCTCGCTGAGTTAAAAACATCCAATGTGATCAGCTTCATCAAACATCACGTCATTTATCGCTTTGGGATTCCCCGAAGTATAATCCATGATAATGGGCCTCAGTTCATCAGCCAAGCGTTTCATCAATTTTGCAATAAAAATTGGATACAAAATATTGCCTCTACGGTGTATTATCCAGCTGCAAATAGTTTGGCGGAAGCCTTCAACAAAACCATTATCAAACTCTTGAAGAAGTTCGTCTCTTCGAACAAAAAAGATTGGAAAGAGAAGCTGGGATAATATCTCTGGGCATACCGCACAACGGTCCGAGCGCCGACAGGTTGTACCCCGTTCTCACTGGTCTACGAGAGCGAAGCAGTTCTTCCCATCGAAATCCAAATCCCGTCACTCAGGATAGCAGTCGCCAATGAGTTAACTCGGGAAAAGAATAACCTTTTAAGGCTTCAAGAGCTAGAAGGATTAGACGAGAAACGCCTTCAAGCTCAACAGAGCATCGCGTTCTACCAAGCGTGCATTTCTAGAGCTTTTAATCAAAAAGTAAGGAAAGAGTGTTCAAAGTTGGCAAGCTAGTCTTAGCTGTAAGAAGGCCAATGATTCTCACTCACAGAAGCAAGGGCAAATTTTAGCCCAAATAGGAAGGCCCCTACGTGATCGAGACAACATTCTCAAACGGCGCTTACAGGTTAGCCCAGCCTAATAGAGACCTACTAATGGCTTCTATCAATGGCAAATTCCTGAAAAGTTACTATGCTTAAACTCCTCTGCTCAAGTGGAATAATGGCAAAAATCTCATTCTGACAAAACTACTTACAAAACAAAAATAGTTGGGTCATACTCTATCATTTCCATATGACCTCTGAGTAGATACGCCCTGCTAAAAAAGGGTTTACCGAGAGACTATCACGTCCATACTACCTCTGATATTACTCTCACCCAAACCTGTCATTTATATTCCGAAATGACGGGTCCACAAAGTCAGATGAAAAGCCTCTTTATTATTCCCCCAAAAAAGAGCGGAAGTATATTAAAAAGCAAAAGCAAAAGTACATCATGAAGGGGGAGCAGTCAAATCACGAATCTGCTATGCCAGTCTGGCCATCTTCGCATTCCTGGAGTCCAAAACGGCAGCTCGAGCTCGCTCCCATCTCGTCTCCTCATCATTCAAACCGGATAAATCAGACAAAGAATGTGTAAGATCGGCGTGCATGGCACTCGCATGTGCCAAGTTCTGTTGAGCTTCTTTCATCTGGCTCTGTAACACATGCACACCGGCGGCTTAAGCACGAGACCACTCCTTCGCTAAAGCGAGCTCAGCCTCCAACTTACGGACCCTCGCTTCATTTTTCTCATGTTCAGCTTTACTCTTGGCCAACTGGGGAACAACACACTCTAAGAGGGTGTGCTCATCGCTCATCTCCTGCTGCCGCATCTCGAGGGACCTGCTCAGAGCTTCCAACTCTCCCAGCCTTGCAGTCAGTGAGTCGTATTCATCCTGGACCAAATCGTCAATACTATCTTGGGATAGCTGCGAGTATTCGTTAATGGGTTGCTCCAAACCATTAACTACCTCCGCCAGGGCGTCAGCTAAACCAGTATCGCCAAGGTCCCTGATCGCCTCTATCGAAAACCGAGAGGACCTCTTCAGGCGCGCAAAGTTCAGATTCTTCTCCAACACCATTGATATTAGCATTTTCAAAGTGTTGTAGAAGATACTGGTATACTGCTCGGTCAGCGCAGCTAGGCCCGAATGCACGCTAGGAGTGGCTGCAATGTTGTCGAACCTCGCTCCAGAGGCAACCATAATCGACCTAGCCAGAGTCCTCGTCTCAACAGAGGGTACGACAAAAGAGGAAGCGCCAACCCGCATACTCGAAGGAGGCGTTGTCGCAACGACAGGGTCGTCCTCTTGAGGTATCGAAGCCTCGTCGGCAGGCGAGCCGGCACCCGAAGATGTTTCCCCTTCAAAACCAGGCACCTCCGTATCAACGTCAGGACCTGACACGGAGCCGAAGGACGCATGTGCATTGCCCTCCCCGAAGAGGTCGTCCCTTGAGAAGAAGACAAGAGGAAGTTAATGTCGACACGATATTAATTTTCCTAAAGAAGAGGCATGAAAAGACGACAGTGATGCTAGCCAAGCTGTCATACCTGGAGACAAGGGCCTGCTAACTGACACTGGCAAATACTCTTCCAGGTCTTTGCCAAGATCCACTTGAGGCTCGTCAACTGGAATCTCGTCAGAAGCGCTAACGGGCATGGCAGGGGCCTCTCCCAATGCTGATCTGGACAAAGGTATATGGAGTCTTATAACCAGCCTCGAAGGCGACTTCGTTCCACTACCTGAAGCAGTAGCAGCGATAGCAGCCTCCAGTTGAGATTCTCCGGCGCCACCGGCCGAAGCTGTAGAAGGTTCCTCTCTAAAAGGCGAGGAACCCCAAATCAAAGAATCATCCCCGACATAGGGAGAAGCATGCTCACTTCCAGGAGCCTTAATGCCAGGAATCTGGAGAGGATGAGTAACCATCCTCTTCGTCCTCTTACGAGGGGAAGCCTCCTTCAGAGCGGAAGCCCTTCGTTTCCCGGAGACTACCAACGCCCCTGCAGGCGGAGGTATTTCACCCTCGGTACCGATACGAGAGGCTCATCCGGAGTAGCGGACTCATCACCCTCATCAGAAGAAATCGAGAGGACTTCAACCCTTCCCCCAGGCTTGGAAGAGGGCACCCTAAAACTTCCACCCATATCAAAATCGCGATGGGAGGTGTTCGTTGCCACATAGAACTGGGCATACGAGTGCAGGATGCGCAGCTCCGTGGAAGGTGTGGTGAAGGGCACAATAAAAATTGCCCCGGTGCAGTCCATGATAAAATATCGCGATCCCCTCGCTCCATCGATGAGTCCACCTCTGGACCTGAAGCTGGTGACGGCGTTGCCCACATGCAACTGATCATACCCAAACTGTCTGACAAACCGACTAGGCAGGTAGGGTTCGAAGAAGCAGTGATCTTCACTTCTGTACAGCAGGTGGGAAGGTCTAATGCAGACCAACCAATTGAAGGCTTCAGGAGAAAGAGTGGTCTTATCTCTACCCGAGTCCTCAAGCCTAGTCCCCGATTGGTTGCGATGAACAGGGGGGGCACTGCAAAGAAGCTTCCAGCTGTGACCGTAATGCAGCACCCGCCGACAGTTTAAAACTGTGAGCACATTCCAAGAGGATTTCTTATAATTCAGCAAGAAACTCCCCCCCAAGCTACTGCCGGAACCGGGAGACATCACCCGGGGGTTATGGAGAATTAATCATCCCATCAAATACAGGTATGGTATTTCCACCCGGGGAAAGCTTTCACGCCGAGCTTCATCAGCAAGCAGCGCCTCAGTCATCGCCCTCAGGCCAGCTTGTATGCGGCACACCATGGCAGGGAGCAAGCCCAGTCTCACCCCAAATACCAGATGCACTACAAACCACAAGATATTACGGTGAATACGATCCGCAGATGCGATGTCGGGTACCACCAGTCGGCGCAGCCATATAGAGAGAAAGCCAGCCAGTTGAGCTTCCTTGGATAGAGCCCTGCGGTAATGCCTCAGATAACTGTAGGCCTTAGTACCTGCAGGATATTTTCCTATCCCTTCGACGAGGATCTGATCCGGAGCCCTAGCTTCTTCCAGGAGATTGTTGACTTCCTGAGCAGTCAGCACGCTCAGAGGATTCACAGGCTCATCCTTGACTTCCAAGACTTTCTCCAGCTGAGCAGCCCTAGCCCGGTGAAAAAAGAGGTAGGACGTTCATTTACTGGTGTGAGCCAAATCTGAAGGCTCAGCGTAGAAGGCGGTGCAAGCAAGGTAGTGGCACATCAGCTCCTGATACACTTCCACTACCCGAGGGTCTGAATCCCCCAACTCCCGGTTCGTGGGAACATACTCTTCGTACGGAGTATCCCCCATCGACAGTCTCGAGATCTCTGCCATCTCATGAAGGGCCAATCCTAACTCCCCCAGCGGAGTGGCAAAAGTCCCGGTGAGCGGAATGTATCGCTCCATCAGCGCCAAAAACAGGTTAGGGTTAGGAGGTAACCCAATGCTAGTGGCACTCACAGCTGCCAACAGACCGATGTTCTCCAACTCGATCCGAAAATGCTCCAGGGCCCAATCAACTAAGCGAGCCCATCGAAGATTTGTTGGGGTCATCCACCCGTTACATCGAGGATTCGCCTTGGGGTATACTCCTCCGCGTCCCATAAAATTATTGCAAAAGGTCGGCAATTGTACCGGCTGGAGCACCAAGCTATCTTTACTAGGGACACTGTCCGGGTACAATCCCCTGAACAACGTTACATGACCGGAAGGGCGGCTGACAAATAGGCCAGATCCTTTCTGGTAGAAGATCTTCCCCGACCTACTGTGAAGATTGGGAGTCAGCGTCCACGACATCTTCCTGGGATGAGTAGCATGGGAGAATGCTGAGATAGGATAATCTCTCGGCATCTTGGGCAGACTCAAGACCAACTTCCCGGCAGGGAAAACCCAGAGTTCTTTCTTTGGCTTCGTTTGGGACTGCTTGTCAATCATGTCCCCGAAAAGAAAGGCCGACTTTATATACTGGTCCCCGTCTACATACGTCAAAGGCTCTCCATTAATCATGTTCAGCAGCGTTCGCTCGCCCTGAGCCGATATCAAGATTTCCCTTCCTTTGGGATACTGGGGCCCGGAGATAGGAAATGTCACGTGTGACAGATTCTCCAAATAGTTGGAGTGCAGCATCCCGGCGGCAGAGCCCATTACTTCAGCCAGCGGATGTTTGTGGTATTAAACGAAAGAATGAAGATGTATTCAATATAGGGTTTACACAGAACCTGCCTTCTTTGGTTTACAAACAAACTTGTATAATTTGATCCTATACGAGGATATAGGAGTACAATTTATTTAATCTGGGTAAATATTGCTATAGGTGTCTGATCTGCAGTCGATCACTTTAGCCCTTGGACCACACGATATTGAAGAAGTATCGTAGAAGACAGGAAGCAGCTTCGAAGGTTGCAGGAGAGGGTGGATGCACGATGCCAAAGTCGTCGATCCCTACTCTTTGCCTGAGCTCCGGGTGCTCTCTCTCTCTCTCTCTCTCTCTCTCTCTTTCTCTCTCGCGCGGGTTCGATCTTCCAATTTTTGTCGACCTGGTTCGATCTTCCAGTTTTTAGTTTTTTGACCTTTTTCCTCATTGATAGAGGTCTCTATTTATAGAGTTTTAGTGACAGTGACCACTCCGTCGGTGTAACAACCGAGGAGTGGAAAGTACAGTACCCTTTTACACAACTGTTAAAGTAACCAATACCTGCGTATAGATGATCTTTTGAATGAGCGTGTGACGCGGGTCCAACTAAGGGACACAACGCGTACAATTGCTACGAAGATCACGGCGTAAAAGCCACGTAGGTAGGTATCCATTGTGTAGAAGAGGTTGGCATAGAAGCCAAATGTCTGTCACCATGGCATAGAAGCCAAATAGTTATCAAACCGGCATAGAAGCCGAACAGGCGTAGAAGTCGAGTGGTCGTAGAGGCCGAACATGTCACTACCACATTCTGAAAACAGGGATAATTTTGACTTTTTACAATATTTAATATTATTGTAGCTATAATTAATTAATTGCATGAATAGTATATATTTAAATTAAATAACTGTGTGATGTGTACTTTAATATATTATATTATAGACAGTGTTTATTGTGTTTGTGATGGTAGACTTGACCTAGAAGCCAGTAGATGAGCACCTGTCGGAATTATGGAATTTTGAGGTTAATTGTTTTATTTTAGAATTAATTTATTGGAGGTGTAATTAATTACCGTATTTTATTTAATATTTTTGTGCATTGCCTTTGCTTCGATATTTGGAGCACTATCCAGACTTTTGCCTTCCAACAAATTTTACCATCTTGCCCTAGACATGCCCGCCTTCCATTCTGCTATTTTTGTAACTCATAATTTTGCTCCCTGTGCATTATTTCTGGCCGCACAAAAATCGTCGCGGACGTTATTTAATAAATCACTGTTTTTGTATCGTTGTGCGTTCCAATCGAAAATTGGAGGCAATCTTGACCTATTTATCGTGCGGCCCAAATTAGGGAAATATTCTGTTCTGAGTCTTCTTCATTTTTGGTATTGATGACCTGACCTGATTTTGGCCCCATGTACTCCTAATTAATTGTTGAACACAACTTGCATTTATTTCTATTTAAATTGAGGATATTATTTAAACCAATTCTAAAATCCCAATTTAATTCCAGTGCCCTGTTATTTGAGCCCATACCGATCATACAGTGCCCCCTGATCCTACAAAACACCGGACCCCGAATCGCCCGCCAAATTTTCGTCATTTTATGTGTTTGTGCAATTTCCCAAATTTAAGGGGGTTAATTTACAAATATGCATTTTGGTGTCAACACCCATTGATTAAACCAATGAGGGAGCCTATTAATTTTTAATTAAAAACCCTCATTTCCCACATAATTAAATTTCCTTCATGTTTAATCTAGACCACTCAATTAAGTGGGTCAAATCCTCACCCTCCATCAAAATCCTCTCTCCCTATTAAATGATTTGTCACATCAACCCTAATCCCCAAGCAAGCCCCCACCTCCTCACAAGCCTCCTCCCTCTCTCCTACGTTGGAAAACTTTTCCTTTCTTCTTCTTTTTCTTTTCTTCTTCTTCTTCCTTCTTCTCCTTCCTTTCTTCTTCTCCTTCTTTATATTTGAATTTAAAAGTGTAAAGAAGGGGGGGAAACTATCATCACCACCCATCTCCTGAACTCCGGCGGCCAACGACTTGCCACCGCCGCCTGCTGCTGCTGCCGCTGCCGCCTGCTGCTGCTCCGGCCGCTGCCGCTGCCGCTGCATAGTCCGGCCGCCGCTGCTGCACAGTCCGGCCGCTGCCGATACACCACCAACGCCACCACCATTATCCTCCTCCACCATCAACTTCTCAACGCCACCACCCCGGCGGCTTGCTCGTCCCTCCGCCGACCAGGCACAGCCGGCTACCCCGGCCGAGTTTCCCTCTGCAACTCCTCCCTACCCCGGCCACGGTTCCAGCTAACCAACTCCATCTCCTCCCTCTGCCGATTCTCTAACACCACCACCACCATTACTCCCCTGGGCCGACTGCTCTCTTACTCCGGCCTACAGCCGACTCCTCCCCCTCGCACCACCGCTGGCCTGCTGCTCGACCACCAGCCCCTCCCTCTGCCGATCATCCCTCCGGCGCCGGCGCTCCACCATCCTCCGGCTGCTCCCATTCCTCCATCATCTAACACCATCTCCACCACCTTCATCATCTCCTAGCCACCACCACCACCAACAGAGATCTGGCTACATCCCCACCAGCCACCTCTCCTCCACTCCGGTGAGTCTCCGGTCGTACTCCGGCCGACCCCGCTGTAAGTATTCTCCCTCTTTCTTCTTTAGTTATAGTTATATATATATATATATATATATATATATATATATATATATATGTATATATATATGTATGTATATACTTATATATATACGTATATACGTTCATGTATATACTAATATATGTATTTGTATATATTAAATCAATGTGTAGGTACATGTATGTGTAAAATTAATTTATATGTAAATGTATATATTTAATTAAAGTGTATGTATGAGTATGTATTTAATTTAATTGGTATGTAGAAATATATGTATATATATATATATACATTGATTTATTTTTATAATCTCTATTTAATAAAAGTATATTAGTATAATCTAAATTAGTGTATTAAAATGTACTAATTTTAGTGAAGGATATAATTATATCGGTATATATGTACTATATACATATTTGTATGTGTATAGTATTATTTTTAATTAATGTTAATACGCTTGTATAAGCATAGTATATTTTAGTATGCATATATATAAATTTATTTTGGTGTTTTAGTATTAGTATACTAAATGATAATGTTGATTATATATATGTATAAACGTACTTTGTAAAAACGTATATTTGGTATATATTTTAGATATATATGTATTATGTTAAATTCCTTTTGTATGTATACAATATAAATACGTATTGTATTCTTTCCATGAACTATACATACAAAGTATTATTTATTATGTTTTTATATATATATATACAAGTATTATTTATTTTAAAAGTGTATATATTTATACATATATCTATTATTGTAATGGATGGAAATTATATATATTAGTTAATGAGATGTTATTTAAATATGTATCCCTACTAGATGACCCTAGTTGACTAGTGCCCTGCCTGGCATAGCCCTGAGGCCAGTATAATTCTTCTGTGTGTTAGGATAGCATCTGATACAAGTGTTGTAATTGTGTTATGTTTATAGGACTGTTGGTTTACCCGGGGATACTCTGGAACAGGACACCAATAATTACCAGCTAAGGACCCAAGGCAAGTACATTCTCTGATAATTTCCAATTTTTGATAATTGCTATAAGTTCAATGATCTTGAAATGTTACAACTGAATCTTTGACACTGTGCTACACGGACTAGTATAGCTTGGATCTGCAGTCATGAGATGTTATCTTGATTATCGTATTGACATTGTACACGACATATATATTTAGACATCGTACATGATAGACTTGACTTGCTCGTGTATCGTGACGTGTCATGGTTGGATCCACAGTACTAGTTGGGGGCGGGGAAGTAGTTAGTAAGAAATATGATCATAACCTTTTATTGTAGTATAGAAATTATAAGTGTTAATCATGCTCTTCACCCATGATTAGCCAGGCCCTGTAGCTATCGTACATGTTTCCAAGCCGATCACATTTTGAAACTACTATTTCAAACACTTAGAATAGATTACAGTTCCCTATTTTAAATCATATACTACATCACCCGTATATGATACTGTTCCTTGTTCTTTTTATTTTCATACATGCACTGACTGTATCATATTGCCTATTGCCTGTCTCTCTTAAACTGCCATTGCATTTATTTCACTGTCTTCTCAGTAGCTAGCATGACATGTTTTATTGTATTATAGACATTATCAACTAATGGAACTGTTATTTGAGAGTGTTGCTTTGCTCCTTCCTGACTGGAAATATTTTTCCAGACTATGCCTTAGAGGACCGCTGTCCGACACTTTATGGACCATATGGTGAGTAGCTGCAGACTTGGTAGTAGTTGTGATTTTGGAAGGTCTAGCCGGAGTTATTATTTATTATTAGTTCTTTAAGTAGACTATTTGGTACCGGATTTGTCTCCGGCATTTTGATGATTCTTGGATATTGTTGAGTTAGAATATTACTTGTGGACTTGTGTTGTGTTTAATTTTAGTTTTCCTATTCGAAATCTTATCGTGCTGTAATCCTGTGATTGAGTATGTGTTCATCTTATTTGTGTCATCCGTGCCTCCTAATGGAGATTGGATGCTTGCGTGACATTAGTTAGATAGTATCAAGACCTTGACAGCGTTCTACCGCCGATGCTGCGGCGTAGGCTGGACGTACCCACGCACTCGTGCCCCTAAACCGGGTGCGGGTCGTGACAGAACAGGCATAGAAGCCGAGTGGTCGTAGAGGCCGAACAGGCATAGAAGTCGAAGGGGCACAGAGGCCGAGCAGGCGTAGAAGCCGAAGGGGCACAGAGGCCGAGCAGGCGTAGAAGCCGAATGAGCACAAACGCTGGATGGGCGTAAAAGCCGCTGCATACTGTGCCACAGTGCTGATGTGGACGTCTTAGCCAAAATTATGGCTTTTGAAGATATAATCAAATCTCTTGTATTAAATGTCGAGATTTGCCACCATCCTGTGCATTAAATATGGAGGCGTGTTCTTTGACGGTCTGCAACCCTTTCTGCACATCAGTCGTAGAGACGTGCCTCGAGAAACTGTCACCGCTCTGTGCATTAGGCGAAGAGACGTGCCTCAAACCCCGTACGGAGTGCAGCTTTTGGCGTAGTAGGCAGTTTGTCTACTGCAGAACGTAAACAGCTCGCATTTTGCCTGTGTAAAACAAGGCAGCGTATTCCTTTGTGCTTGAAAAAAATAGTTTATGCGAAGGGGATGGCGGTATTTGACAGCCTGGGTGGCAGTGTAGTGCCATCATTATAGCCGTCGCTTGGGTAGTCGAGCCGTATCCCTTTGCCAGAAGTCCAGACGTCAGGTTCATTGCAGGCTCTGACAGGTTCATTGCTGGATCTGACAGGTTCACTTAGGGGAATACGAAGCGTCTCTTGTACACCTCAACGCTGCGTATGAAAAGGGAGGAGTTTTACGCCCTGGAGGCGATGAAGCACCCTGTTTTACGCTGAAGCGGCTTGGACGTACTGCCTTACGCGGATGTTCCTTTGAGCTTTTATGTTTTACGCTTTGTTCTAGCAGAAAAGGCTCTGTTGCACGTTTGATGACTCTTAAGGCCTCTGCCTATGCTGCTCTGCACCGATATGCCACGTATAGTCATCCGGCGTATTTTTCATGCTTCTACCAGATCCCCTTCAAAGCTTTCAAATTCCTCGGAAGTTGGAACGCTTTGAATGAAGCATGAACCGTACCTCGTGACTCGAAACGTTTCTGAATGGAGCATTGAAACGGTCAATGCCGACTTTATGGCAGATTTATTGGGGACCGGTGTGACCCCTTTCGCCTATAAAAAGGCTGGGGGAGTTAGCCTGTTCTCCCCATATTTTTATCACCACGCAGAGATGATCGCCGGAGTTCGCCGGGTCGATTTGAGAAAGAAGGAGATCATGTTCTTCCAGCGTGTAAGGAGCCAAAAAAGACGGCATCTTCGAGCAAGTGTCCACTGCAACGATGGATCATGGAAGGATATCTTAGCCTTCCTTGCTCGGAATAATTAGCAACTTTATATGGCTGTTCTTCCAGGAGAAGGGAAGGGTCGTATTAGACCACACTGCTTGCAAGCGGTGTATTCTCCCGTTACCTCCGGCGGTGAGAGCAACGACTAGCTCTGACCTCGGGCATTGATTTGGGTGGAATATCTCAACTCAATCTGTCACGGCGCACGGAGTATGGGATATGAAAGCCCCAACTCTGTCGTTCTCTCGCCGGTGATCATTGCCATGTCAGTCAGTTTGCTGGAACTGACTGACTGCCGGAGAAGATGGATGAAGAATTGTGCCCCTGCGAGAACCTGTCAGAACAGCTTCTGGGCAATCTTCAAACGATGATGGGAAAACCCTCCTGTCGATGGAGTTTCCCTTATATGTAATCATGAAGATGAAAAGAAAACCCTTGTAGATTGGATTTCCCTCATATGTAATCATGACTTTAATCTTTTAATAAAATCGTCTTGCTTCTCCACATAATCATCTTGCCATACGTTGCTGTAAAGTCTGAATATGTGTAGCTTTGACACGTCTGATCCTGTACGCTGACTCTGTAGAAAGAGTGCTAGGTCATGTCCTTTACGCATAGCGAATAGTCCATAGAACGCTTTGTTGAGCATTTTGAACATTTTTTAGACTGTCCTGTTGCTAGGACTGAGGAACCGCGTAGAGCTCTGAACTTCTGATGAACAAATTTTTTGTTGAGACTTCGTCTTCAAGAATGACTTCTTGGAAAATCCCTTGGAACAGGGTCGAGAAATGGCTGTCTAACTGAGTTGCCATCTTTTGATAGACGAGATATTCAGACTGGAGTCTGGATGAACCTCCAATTGACCCGAGAAGAGTAATTTCTCAATGTTTGAACTCTTGTATGCTTCGGGTACTTGGGATATGTTGAGGTCAAGAAGGAGTATCTTCTGTATGAACTCCTGTAATCGACCACCTTGAGTTCGGATATACGAAAAGTCAGATATCCGTAGCGTAGATGAGGTAAAAATCTTAAGTTCGTAGGCCTGTTGAGCGTAGAAAGCCACCGAGCGTGAGATCATCGATTTGGAGCTGCTAAGGGTGAAGTCGTAGGTTTGTAGCCTCTCGAGCGTAAAAGCTACCGAGCACAAAGGCATCCGGGCATAAAATCATAGACTGATAGCTTGCGAGCATAGAACCGTAGATCTGTTGCTGTCGGGCGTAGAAAGCTCCTTAGCGTAGAACTGTAGATTTGTAGCCTGTGAATGAAAGAAATCTTCCGAGCATAGAGGTTGCAGATCTGTTGCCTCCGAGCGTAAACTAAGCGCCACCGAGCGTGAGATCATCGATTTGGTACCTGCTGAGCGTAAAAAGTCGCAGGTTTGTAGCCTCTCGAGCATAAAAGCTACCGAGTACAAAGGCATCCGGGCGTAAAAACCATAGACTTGTAGCTTGCGAGCGTAAAACCGTAGATCTGTTGTTGTCGAGCGTAGAAAGCTTCTTAGCATAGGAACCGCTGACCTGCTTTTGCACGAAAAACTCTTCGAATTTGCTGACTGTCCGTCTTTCGAGATTAGCGGGCTGACGTAGTACCCAATCATAACCAAATATTTAATTTATGAGATTCGGTTGGGGTTTCGAGGAGCCGCCTGAGGATTCGAGGAGTCGACCCGAACTCTATATATATCCCAAGCTTCTGGAGAGAGAAACTTTTTATCCGTCTTCTGCGAGAGAGAGCTTTGATTGTTTAAGTTTTTTCCCCTCGTACTTTTTCCGAGCACTCCAGGTTTCCAGTAATAGCGCCGAAGCAAACCCTCTCCACCAAGGGAAAGAGCATAGGCTCTTCTTCTCGTGCTTCTGCCCCGACGAGAGAGTCTTCGGTCGGGCGATGCGAACTTCCTTTTGAGCGAAGGATCCTGCCGACGAGTAGCGCACCCGGTCTTAGAGGTATAGCCATCGGAAATGACAAAGAACGACGAAAAATCCTTCGCACACGTTGAACGTGACCGCGCTAGGTCGTCTTCTGTGCTGATAGCCTCTTTGAGGAAGATGACGTACAGAGACGTTTTCATCTTTTACGCCCACATTTCTAATGTGTCAGCGTAAAAACTCCATGTCTTCGTAGTTATGAGCGTAAAAGCTCTGGCTGCCGAAGACTTGGTGTATACTGTAAAATTTTAGTTTTACGCTTTGGATGGGACCTCTGGCGTAATAACTAGAATTTTAGCAGTCTGGCGTAAAGCACGGACCGTATACCGCTAATTACGCTTTCGGGATATGACTCCTGGCGTAGGATGACCAAATTTTGTACAGTCTTGGCGTAAAGCACTAACTGTCGCTTCTTGGTCTTTATGTTGCAAGGTTCGTAATGACGTATTTTCCTTGCGTTTTTGCAGTCGACTTGCATGAGTATACACTGGCCGAGGTGATAGGATCCTCTGCTGGGATGCTGCACTCGAACTACTTGGAGGATCTGTCGCACGTGATATTTCCTATCTCCGGACTCCAGTATCCCAAAGGGAGGGGGATCTTGATATCGGCTCAGGGCGAGCGAATGCTGCTGAGCATGATCAACGGGGAGCCCCTAACATACATAGATGGGGAGCAGTACATCAAGCCGGCCTTCCTCTTTGGGGACATGATAGACAAGCAGTCCCAGACGAAGCCCAAGAGAGAACCCTGGGTTTTCTCTGCCGAGAGCGTGGTCTTGTATCTGCCCACGATGCCGAGAGATTATCCGATAACGGCTTTCTTCCATGCCACACATCGTAGGAGGATGTCATGGACGCTGACTCCTGATCTTCACGGGAAGCCGGGAAAGATCTTTCATTTGAAAGGAGCCGACTGGGGGTCGTTCGTCAGCCGCCCCACTGGCGTCGGGACGTTGTTCAGGGGACCGTGCCCTGGAAGCATCCCGAGTGAAGACAGTTCAGTGATCCAGCCGGTGCAATTGTCGACTTTCTGTATGACTTTATGGTGCGAGGGGGGGTATACCCCAAGGAGAATCCTCGGTGCAATGGGTGGATCACCCCAACATATCTCCGATGGTCCTGCCTAGTTGACTGAGCTTTGAAGCATTTTCGGAGAGAGCTGGAAATCATCGGACTGTATACCGCCGTAAGCGTGACGAGTGTTGGGTTGCCTCCCAACTCTAACCTCTTTCTGGCGCTGATGGAGCGATACATTTCGCTCACCGGGACCTTCGCCACTCCACTGGGGGAGTTGGGGTTGGCCCTCCACGAAATGGCAGCGATCTCGAGACTGCCAATGGGGGATACCCCGTATGAAGAGTATGTTCCTACCAACCGGGAGTTGGAGGACTCGGATCCTCGGGTTGTGGAGGTGTATCAGGAGCTGATGTGCCACTACCTCGCATGCACTGCCTTTTATAATGAGCCTTCTGACTTGGCTCACACCACTAAGTGGATGTCCTACTTCTTCTTCCACCGGGCCAGGGTAGTCAAGTCGGTGAAGGTTTCTTGGGACAAGCATGAGCCTGTGAACTGTTTGGCCGTGCTCAGTGCCGAGGTCGTTGAGGACCTTATGGAGGAGGCCAATGCTCCAGATTAGTTTCTCAATGACGGGGTAGGAAAGTACCCTGAAGGCACTAAGGCCTATAGTTACTTGAGGCGCTGCCGCATGCCTTTGTCTGAGGAAGCCAAGCTGGCCGGCTTTCTCTCCCTATGGCTGCGTCGAGTAGTGGTGCCTAGCACCGCGTCCGCGGACCGCATTCATCGGAACATCCTGTGGCCCGCCGTCCGTCTGGTGTTCGGGGCAAGGCTAGGCTTGCTTCCTGCCATGGTGTGCCGTATACAGGCTGGACTGCGAGCCATTACTGACGGGTTGCTCATCGATGAAGCTCAGCATGAGAGTTTTCCCCGGGTGGAGTTACCATACCTTTACTTGATGGGATGGTTAATTCTTCACAACCCCCGGGTGATGTCTTCCGGTCCTGGTAGCAGCACGGGGGGTAGTTTTTTGCTGAACTACAAGGGCTCCCTTTGGAACGTGACCATAGTCGTGGACTGACGGCTGGCGCTGAGCCTTGGTCATTGTTGGGAGCTCCTCTGCACCGTCCCTTCTGTACATCGTAATCAGTCGGGGATTAGGCTCGAGGATTTAGGCGGAGAAACGACCAATCTTTCTCCGGAATCCTTTAATTGGTTGGTCTGCATCAGACCCTCCCATTTGCTGTACAGAAGCGAGGATCATTGCTTCTTCGAGCCTTACTTGCCCAGTCGGTTCGTGAGGCAGTTTGGGTACGATCAGCTGCACGTGGGCAATACCATCACCAGCTTCAGGTCCCGGGGGGTGGCAGTACTTCATCATGGGCTGTACGGGAGCAATCTTCATTGTGCCGGTTGCCACCCTCTCCACGGAGCTGCGTATCCTCCATTCGTATGCTCAGTTCTACGTGGCGATCAACACCCTCCATCGCGACTTTGACATGCTTGGAAGCTTCAGGGTGCCTTCCTCCAAGCCTGGGGGAAGAATCGAAGTCCCCTCGGTTTTATTTGACGAGGGCGAGGAGTCCGCCATTCCGGATGAGCCTCTGGTGTCGGTGCCGAGGTATGAAGTGCCTCCGCCTACGGGGGCTTTGGCGATCTCAGGGAAGCGAAGGGCTTCTGTCTCGAAGCAGACTTCCCCTCGCAAGAGAAAGAAGAAGACGGCTGATCGCCCTCTCCGTATTCCTGGCATTGAGGCTCCTAGAGAGAAACCTGCTGCCTCTCCTGTTGGGGATGTCCTTTGATTGGAGGTTCCCCGTCTCTCGGAGAAGGACCCTCAGTTTCGGCTGGCGGTGTCGGAGAACTCCTGCTTGAGGCTGCCGTTGCTGCCACTGCCTCCGGTAGTAGAATAAAATTGCCCACGTGGCCGAGGCAAATGGGAGAATCTTCCTCTAGACCAGCAACGGAGGAAACTCCTGCTGCGTCCGTGAGCACGACCAGCGAGGTTCCAGCTGACGAACCTCGAACACATCTTGGCGGAGGCTTGGTGGATCTCCTGGCGATGTCGGTTGGCCCACCTCCTTCTCCAGGTATGACAGTTCGTATTGCGTCATTAAGGCGTGACATAGCTACATCGGCTACAGACGCGGCATATATACCGTTGGCTACGGGTAAAGGTCACCTTTATGTCTCCTCTTAGAAAGATTACTATCATATTGATGTCAACTTTCTTGTCCTCTTCTCAGGGGATGGTGCCCACGGGGAGTATAGCGTTGAAATGCCTTCTGGCTCTGCTCGGGCTCCTAACGATGATACGGAGGCGTTCCACTTCGAGGAGAAAATGGCTTCGGGGGCCAGCTCGCCTGGAGTGGTTTCTTTATCTCAAGAGGAGGACGAACCCGTCATCGTGACCTCGCCTCTTGTGAGTATGGCGATGACTTTGACCGTCGTTGCCGCACCTTCTTCGGTCGCACCACCTGTCGAGGCGGCGGCTGTGGCCACCTCGTCTGCAATCGTCCTTGGAGGGGAACTCGCCAATATCTCGGCCACTCCTGGCGTTCAACTAGATCTGGTTGCGCTGACCGAGCTGTATACCGGCACCTTCTACGCCAATTTGAACACGCTGATAACAATGGTGTTGGCGAAGAATCTGGATTTTGAGAGCCGGAAGAAGGCTTCCCAGTTTTTGATTGGGGCCGTCAGAGAGTTCGGCGATTCTGGGGTAGATGACGCCCTGGAGGCGATGGTTAATGGGTTGGAGCAACCCATTAACGAATACTTGCAGCTGACTCGGGGCAGTTTTGAAGCCAAAGTCCAGGCCAGATACGACTCCATGACTGCACGGCTTACCAAACAGCTGGAGAGCTTAGATAATTCCATCAAATCCCGTAAGCTGGAGACGGATAAAAGAAAGGCCATCGTGGAGGAGGCTCTTGCTCTCGAGACGAAGTGCCAATCCGAGTATGAAGGCAACGCAGCGAGGGTCCGCAAGTTGAAGGAGAAGCTCGCCCGGGCAGAGGAGTGGGCTTCTCAGTCGCTGGCAGGTCTAGGCGTAGCGTCTGGTCGATTGAGCACCGCGCGACGGGACCTGGAGCGTGCAGAAGCTGCTCGAGCTGGCTCTCTTCGGACAAGGGCCGAACTGTCCTTTACGAACAATCCTGAGGCACGGCTGGAACGGGCCCGCGCTGATGCCTTGGTTTCCAGGGGCGAGAAGGTAGCTGCACTGGCGAAGCTAATTCGTGATCTGACTGCTCCCCCGCAATGATGTACCCTTTCTTGCTTTTAGCTTCCCTAATGTAATTCTGCTCTTTTTTTTGGAAATAAAGCGAATCTTTTCTGACTTTGTGGACCCATCATTTCGGAATGTAAATAACAGGTTTAGGTGAGAGTGATATCAGAGGTAGTATGGACGTGATAAACTCTCGATAAACTTCTAGCAGGACATACCTATTCAGAGGTCATACGGACATGATAGAATATGACCTAACTAGCTTCGTTGTGGAAGTAGTTTTGTCAGAATTGGGATTCCAGCTATATTCCACCCTGGGGTAGAGGAGGTTAAGCATAGTACCTCTTCAGGAATTTACCGTTGATAGGAGCCATTAATAGGTCTCCATTAGGCTGGGCTAACCTGTAAGCGCCATTCGAGAACGTTGTCTCGATCACATAAGGGCCTTCCCACTTGGGCTAAAATTTCCCTTTACTCCTGTGAGTGAGAATCATCGGCCTTCTTACGGCTAAGACTAGCTCGCCGACCTTGAACACTCTTTCCTTTACTTTATGATTGAAAGCTCTGGAAATGCGTGCTTGGTAGAGCGCGATGCGCTGTTGAGCTTGGAGGCGTTTCTCGTCTAATCCTTCGAGATCCTGAAGCCTTAATAGGTCATTCTTTTCTTGGGTCAGCTCATTAGTCACAGCTATCCTGAGCGACGGGATCTGGATTTTGATGAAAAGAACTGCTTCGCTCCCGTAGACCAGTGAAAAGGGGGTACAACCTGTCGGTGTCCGTACCGTTGTGCGGTATGCCCAGAGACATTCGCCTAGCTTCTCATTCCAGTCTCTTTTGTTCGAAGAGACGAACTTCTTCAGGAGTTTGATAATGGTTTTGTTGAAAGCTTCCGCCAAACCATTAGCAGCTGGATAATATGCCGTAGAGGCAATATTATGTATTCGATTTTTATCGCAAAATTGATGAAACGCTTGGCTGATGAACTAAGGTCCATTGTCATGGATTATCCTTCGGGGAATCCCAAAGCGATAAATAACGTGATGCTTGATGAAGCTGATTACGTCAGACGCCTTTACCTCAGCCAGAGGGATCGCCTCTGCCCATTTGGAGAAGTAATCTGTGATGGCCAGTATGAACCGGTGGCCTCTGGAAGAAGACGGGTGAATAGGACCTATGATATCCATACCCCATGCTTCGAAGGGCCAGGATACAACCGTAGGATGTAGATATTCAGACGGTTGATGTATAAAGTCTGCATGAACCTGACAGGCTCTGCATTATCTTGCATAGCTGATCGCGTTTGTGATCATAGTGGGTCAGTAATAGCCCATTCTCCTGATACGATCCTGTAGCTTAAGATCGGGCTGATGCGCTCCGTATACGCCGTCGTGAGCTTCCCGGATAATCTGCTGTGCTTCGTCGCCTAAGAGACATCTTAATAGCAGTCTGTCGTAAGTCCGACGATATAGGCATTGTGAAGATGTATCGAAGTAGAAGCGTAATGATCGTCTTTTGACGGATACTGCTTCTTTGGGGTCCTCTGGCAAGATTCTGTATGCGACGAAATCTATGAAGGGGCTTCTCCAGTCTCTTTCCGGGGGATCCGTGTTCACAGGGTAGCTGTGTTCTATGTGAAAGTTGTTCTTCACGCAGAATAAATCTCTGTTAAGAAGGATTACCGAATCCTGCCTTCTTATAGGAGTGGCTAAATCCGCAGCTAGACTGGCTAGGGCATCAGCTTCCAGATTCTGGGATCGAGGTACATGCTCTAGGAAGAATCCTTTGAATGTTATGGCTATCTCGACCGTTGCTTGGTGATAGGGGATGATGTCTGGATTCCGGACTTCATATATTCCTCGGACTTGATTGACGATAAGCAGAGAATCACCGAAAGCTTCCAGGGACTCGACCCCCAGCTCTTTAGCGACTTGGAGTCCAATTAACAGGGCGTTGTATTCTGCCATATTGTTGGAGCATGGTTCGTTAAGAGAATATGCCCGGTAGATGACGAGTTTATCAGGAGTGACTAGGACGATTCCTACCCCTGAAACTACGTTTCCCTGGGGACCAGTCCTGGAGGCGCCGTCGAAGAACAGTTGCCATACGTCACCTTCCATTGCGGAATTACATTCTACAACTTCGTCGGGAATGTCTTCGTATAATTTGGAGGCCTCCGGGATTGGATGAGCAGCTAGGAAGTCGGCCAGCGCTTGGCCTTTGATGGACTTCTGTGGTACGTATACCATGTCATATGGTGTTAACAGCATCGCCCAAGTTGCGAGTCGGGAATTAAGAACACTCGGCTTGCTCATCAGTACTCGAAGAGGGTTGATCCTGGAGATGATGTGGATAGTCTGGCCGGTGACGTAGTGTCGCGTCTTTTGGATAGCGAACATCAGAGCCAAGCATTCTTTCTCCACTGGGTTGTACCGGTGTTCGGCTCCGACCATCATCCTGCTGAGGTAGTAGATAGCCTGTTCATGCCCCACATTATTCTTCTGCGCGAGAAGAGCTCCTAGCGAATGATCTATTGCTCGGACGTACAGCAAGAATGGTCTTCCCATGATAGGAGGCACCAGAACTAGCGGACTGGTGAGGTAGCGTTTGATATCCCAGAATGCTTGCTGACAGGTTTTGTCCCATACGAAGGATACATCTTTCTTCATGAGATGCGAAAAGGGCTGACATCTTCCCGAGAGGTTGGATATGAACCTCCGGATATAAGCCAGACGGCCTTGAAATCCCCGGAGTTCCCTCAGATTGCGGGGCGGTCGCATTCCTATGATGGCCTGGACTTTGTCAGGGTCCACCTGGATGCCTTTAGCGGTAAAGACAAACCCCAGGAATTTGCCACTAGATACACCCAGGAAGGACTTCGTAGGGTTCATCTTGAGTTGATGTTGGCGCATTAACTCGAATACCGTCCTCAAGTCTTGAATATGATCATCCTTGAGGCGGATCTTGACGGCTATGTCGTCCACGTAACATTCTACTTTTTGCGTAAATGTTCATGGAATATGCCACTCATAGCCCGTTGGTATGTAGCCCCGGCGTTCTTTAATCCGAAAGGCATGACCGTATAGCAATATACTCCCAACGGGGTATGGAAGGCAGTGTGCTTCTCGTCTTCAGGATGCATCTTGATCTGATTGTATCCGAAGAATCCGTCCATGAAAGACATGCGTTCAAAACCACAGGTGTTGTCGATCATGATGTCCGTGATGGGAAGAGGGAACTCATCCTTGGGGCAAGCTGCATTCAGATCTCGGTAATCGATGCAGATATGTATTTTCCCATTTTTCTTCATAACTGGGACAACGTTGGCGACCCAGTCGGGATATTGTTCTTCCCGGATGAAACCGCAGGTTATCAACTTCTTGACTTCAGCTTAGATGGCGTCCATCATGTCCGGGCGGAACCGACGTTGGTGCTGCTTTATAGGCTTCGAGTCGGTCAATATTGAGCTTATGAGTAGCCACCTTCGGGTCAAGGCCCGGCATGTCCCCATAGTCCCATGCAAAGACGTCAACGTATTCCTTTATCAGCTGTATGATTTCTTCCCTTTCAGCTGGGGGAAGATTGTCACTGATAAATATCGGCTTTGGCGAAAGTTCACCCCCAACATCGATTTGGATAACTTCATCTTTGGTGGGAGGTTCTCTTTGCTCGAAGCAAAATTCCCACTGCGTATCCATTTGTTGAGCCCAAGAGTCATTCTCAAATGGCTCAGAATCCTGTTCATCTGCTCCTGAGGGATCTGTCACCACCATATTTACTGATAGTGTTTGTTCGAGAGCATCAGGTGAGTCAGGGGGCGATGGGCCATCCTGGGAGGAGAAAAAGATGCCCTCGTCTGAATTAGAAGTCGTAAGGGAGGTGGCATATCCTAACCCGAAAAGGGTTTGCTGATAGCGGGGGTCGCCGTGCAGCGGCGTTCGTCTGCCCCTTCCGTGGTTGAGGCCTGGCCTCCGCTTCAAGTCGTAGCCCATGTTTTACATGATCCTTAACGCCTGCGGGCTGTATCGGTGAATCTGTATTTTTCCAGTATCGTCATCGAAATGATCTTCCTGGATAGCCGGTTGATTGTGCATGCGGCCGAAGACTATTGAACGCTGGCTGCTGCAGGTAGGCGGGACAATGAAGATAGAATCTTCCTGTGGTCCATATGTTGTGACGACGTTGGATGATGACGCTACTTCCCAGACATACGGATGGTAGGAGTTCATGACTTCCAAGAATTTTTGTGCTATGGGTTCTACCTCGTCACGGGGAGTGGTACATACTTGCTCAGAGGTGAGAATGACATGGCAATTGATGGTCAAAAATTTATTCAGAGGTAATATGAATATGACAAACTTTGTGATTATGACTTCCATCGGGGATGGAGGCATACATCTGCTCAGAGGTGATATGGACATGGCAGCTTTTGTGGACTTAACACCACTGGCGTACTTTAGAGTTAAGTACGGATGTCAAGTATAGACGACAATCGATATCAGAGGTAATATGGACATGACAACCGACGGTCGAAAGTTTATTCAGAGGTAATATGAACATGACAAACTTTGTGATTGTGACTTCCATCGGGGATGGAGGCACACATCTGCTCAGAGGTGATATGGACATGGCAGCTTTTGTAGACTTAACACCACTGGCGTACTTTAGAGTTAAGTACGGATGTCAAGTGTAGACGATAATCGATATCAGAGGTAATATGGACATGACAACCGACGGTCGAAAGTTTATTCAGAGGTAATATGAACATGACAAACTTTGTGATTGTGACTTCCATCGGGGATGGAGGCACACATCTGCTCAGAGGTGATATGGATATGGCAGCTTTTGTGGACTTAACACCACTGGCATACCTTGGAGTTAAGTACGGATGTCAACTATAGAGGGCAACTTATATCAGAAGATAGTCGGTAGCCGAAAGTTTTATTCAGGGGTGATATGAACATGACAAACTTTTGAAAGGAGCAAATCGTTATGTAAGAAAAGAATGGGAATCCAATCGGTACGGACCGTCCCTTTGTTCACAGATTCAAAGTGATGACCTTGGCATCGATCGTCTCCTGAATTTTCCTTTTTAGCACATAGTACGCCTTTGTGGGGTGATGAGTGTATCGGTGGAAGAGACAATAATCTGGGTGATCCACGTCGCCAGCCCTCTCAGGATGTCTGATGTTGGGTAGCTGGAGCTTGTGCTCTTTTATCAATATATCAAAGATCTCAACGATGTCGTCTTCGTTGAAGAAAAAAGTCCCTTTTTGTCTTCGGGCTCTTGATGCCTGAATTTTACGGTCTTGCAGGGAGATCGTTGCTGTTGCATCATTTTCGGACCTTGAGGGGATTCTACCCCCGGCCCTAGACGTCCGCTTGTTCTGTCGAGGTAAGTTACCTCTGGACATGCCGTGGTCTCTGGCCACAGAAACTGATTCATCAAGAACTGCCTCTGGTTGTACAGGACTGGACTTCGGAATTTCGGGTCTCTTGAGAGACGTAGTATATCCCAACCCGAAACGAGCTTCTCGATATTGAGAATTACTATGCACCGACGTTCGCCTACCTTTTCCATAGTTGAGACCTTGTTTTAGTTTTAAGTCGTAACCCATGTTTTGTATAATATTTAATGCTTGTGGGCTATATCTGTGGGTTTGTATTCTGCCAGATTCAGACTCGCGTGATTTCTCTTGCATGATTGGGGCGTTCTGCCTGCTGCCGAAGATTATCGGACGCTGATTGTCATGGGTTGGTGGAATGATAAAGATGGAGTCTTCCTGTGGTCCACCTGTTATGACGACATCAGATGTTGACGTATCTTCCCATATGATTTCCCCGCGTTTGACTGTCAGGGGAACCGAAGTCCGTTTATGACTCTCGTTCTTGCATTTCTGGATTAGGTAATCCCGCAGGTCAGGAGGAGTAGAGGAAGAAGATGAAGGTTTGTTTCTTCCATCAGCGGGCGTGCGGATATTGGGTACCCCGATTTTCCCTGTGCCACCTGTGTACAACAGATTGGCCATCTGGGTGGCGGATAATCCCCTAGAGGGATGCCTTTCCGCAATCTGAGCTTGTTTTCGCCGAGGGACTGTGCCTGGCGTAAATTGGAGATTCTCTCAGTCTGGCGTAAAGCTGGAGAGGCCCTCAGTCGGCCATCGGCTTCTCGCGTAATCCGTAAGGTAGGCAGATTATTCTCTTACTGGCGTAAAGGCCAAGAAGTCGAGTATTCTGCTGCTTGCTTCCCCTCGCGAAAATCACGGTGCTCATCTGGTTCCTCGTAGAGGTCAGATATTGTCTTGCGCCTGGAGCATGATTTATACTTCTGACCTGGCGTTGAGGCATTACCAGAAGTTTGGTCTGTACCGCGCGTAGCGGGAGACTGGTTTCTGCGCGTAGAGCGCAGTGGATACTTCTGGGTTAGCGCTGAGGCTTTGCCCGAAGTTTTGTCTGTACCGCACGTAGCGGGAGACTGGTTCCTACGCGTAGAGCACAGTGAATACTTCTGGGTCAGCGCTGAGGCTTTGCCCGAAGTTTCGTCTGTACTGCGCGTAGCGGGAGACTGAGTTTTACGTGCAGGGCACGGAGGGAGCAGTGCTACAACCTCATTGGTCGGAGAGGTCGGAGAGATCGGAGAGTCCACAGGAACGGTAGAGGATGTCTTGGGCATCCAGACCTTGCACAGCTTCCTGTTGTCTTGGACGGAGAGAGAGTGAGAGCTACCCCCGGTTCGAAGCATGTCTTCATAGGCAGACTAGTCGAAATGGACGACCAGTGTCTTCTTCACGGTTCTTATAGATACCGCATCGTGTTGAGCAATTGCTTCCTCGTCAGAAGAGAAAGATGTCCCCAGCAGAGTTGCCATCTTGTTTGTGGTATTAAACGAAAGAATAAAGATGTAATCAATATGGGGTTTACAGAGAACCCGCCTTCTTTGGTTTACAAATAAACTTGTACAATTTGATCCTATACGAGGATATGGGAGTACAATTTATTTAATCTGGGTAAATATTGCTATAGGTGTCTGATCTGCAGTCGATCACTTTAGCCCTTGGACCACACGATGTTGAAGAAGTGCCGTAGAAGACAGGAAGCAGCTTCAAAGGTTGCAGGAGAGGGTGGATGTACGATGCCAAAGTCGTCGATCCCTACTCTTTGCCTGAGCTCCGGGTGCTCACTCTCTCTCTCTCTCTCTCTCTCTCTCTCTCTCTCTCTCTCTCGGGTTCGATCTTCCAATTTTTGTCGACCTAGTTCGATCTTCCAGTTTTTAGTTTTTTGACCTTTTTTCTCATTGATAGAGGTCTCTATTTATAGAGTTTTAGTGACAGTGACCACTCCATCGGTGTAACAACCGAGGAGTGGAAAGTACAGCACCCTTTTATACAACGGTTAAAGTAACCAATGCCTGCGTATATATGATCTTTTGAATGAGCGTGTAACGCGGGTCCAACTAAGGGACACAACGCGTACAATTGCTACGAAGATCACAGCGTAAAAGCCACGTAGGTAGGTATCCATTGTGTAGAAGAGGTTGGCATAGAAGCCAAATATCTGTCACCATGGCATAGAAGCCAAATAGTTATCAAACCGACATAGAAGCCGAACAGGCGTAGAAGCCGAACAGGCGTAGAAGCCGAGTGGTCGTAAAGGCCGAACAGGCATAGAAGCCGAGTGGTCGTAGAGGCCGAACATGCATAGAAGTCGAGTGGTCGTAGAGGCCGAACAGGCACAGAAGCCGAAGGGGCACAGAGGCCGAGCAGGCGTAGAAGCCGAAGGGGCACATAGGCCGAGCAGGCGTAGAAGCTGAAGGGGCACAGAGGCCGAGCAGGCGTAGAAGCCGAATGAGCACAAACGCTGGATGGGCGTAGAAGCCGCTGCGTACCGTGCCACAGTGCTGATGTGGACGTCTTAGCCGGAATTACGGCTTTTGAAGATATAATCAAATCTCTTGCATTAAATACCGAGATTTGCCACCATCCTGTGCATTAAATGTGGAGGCGTGTTCTTTGACGGTCTGCAACCCTTTCTGCGCATCAGTCGCAGAGACGTGCCTCGAAAAACTGTCACCGCTCTGTGCATTAGGCGAAGAGACATGCCTCGAACCCCGTATGGAGTGCAGCTTTTGGCGTAGCAGGCGGTTTGTCTACTGCAGAACGTAAATAGCTCGCGTTTTGCCTGTGTAAAACAAGGCAGCGTATCCCTTTGTGCTTGAAAAAAGTAGTTTATGCGAAGGGGATGGCGGTATTTGATAGCCTGGGTAGCAGTGCAGTGCCATCATTATAGTCGTCGCTTGAGTAGTCGAGCTATATCCCTTTGCCAGAAGTCCAGACGTCAGGTTCATTGCAGGCTCTAACAGGTTCATTGCAGGATCTTACAGGTTCACTTCGGGGAATACGAAGCGTCTCTTGTACACCTCAACGCTGTGTATGAAAGAGGAGGAGTTTTACGCCCTGGAGGCGATGAAGCACCCTGTTTTACGCTGAAGCGGCTTGGACGTACTGCCTTACGCGGATGGTCCTTTGAGCTTTTATGTTTCACGCTCTGTTCTAGCGGAAAAGGCTCTGTTGCACGTTTGATGGCTCTTAAGGCCTCTGCCTATGCTGCTCTGCACCGATATGCCGCGTATAGTCATCCGGCGTATTTTTTATGCTTCTACAGCGGAGACTCATGCAAGTTAACTGCAAAAACACAGAATAAACACGTCTGTTCCTAACTAGACATTTGGGGACTTGCAACATCCGCAAAAAGGAAAAACAACAGTCCGTGCTCTACGCCGAGACTGTGAAACTTAAGCCTTTACGCTGGAATCCATTTCCTTAAAAAAAATGTAAAATTCAAGGTTGGCAGTATACGGTCTGTGCTTTTCGCCAGATTGATTAAATTGAGTTATTACGCCAGGATTTCCATCCACAAGCATAAAACTCAAATTTTAATAGTATACACCAAGTTTTCGGCAGTCAAAGCTTTTTACGCTCAACTGCAAAAATCTGGAGTTTTTACGCTGACACATTAGGAATGTGGGCGTAAAAGATAAAACGTCTCCGTGCATCATCTTCCTCAAAGAGGCTATCAGCACAGAAGACGACCTAGCGCGGTCACGTTCAACGTATGCGAAGGATTTTTTAGTCGTTCTCATTCGTCCCAAAAGCTCTACCTATCAGCCCGGGTGCACTGATCGTCGGCGGGATGCTCGGCTCAGAATGGGGTTCGCCCAGTCCAACCGGAGGCACTCCTGCTTGGGCAGAAGAACGAGAAGAGGAATCAATCTTCTTTCTCTTAGAGGAGGAGGATTGCTTAGAGGACATTACTGGAAACTTTGAAGACTTAGAGAAGACTCGGAGAAGAGCTCGAACAGTCGGAGGCTTTCTTTCGCCGAAGACGGATGAAAAGTTTCTCCCTCAGAAAACTTGTGATATATATAGAGTTCGGATGGACTCCTCGGACCCAGAACCAAATCTCCTAATTAATATTCGGTTATGATTGGGTCCTACGTCAGCCTATTATTCAGAGAAGGCGGACAGTCAGCGAATACGAAAAGTTTTTTGCGCAAAGCAGGTCAGCAGTTCTTACGCTAAGGAGCTTTCTACGCTCGACAGCAACAGATCTACGGTTTCACCCTCGCAAGCTATAAGTCTATGGTTTTACGCCCAGATGCCTTTGTGCTCGGTAGCTTTTATGCTCGAGAGGCCACAATCCTACGATTTCTTGCCAGCAGATGTTTGTTGTATTAAACGAAAGAATGAAAGTGTATTTCAATGACAGGGTTTATACGAGGCCCGTGCCCTTTGGTTTACAAACAAACTTGTATAATTCGATCCTATACGAGGATGCGGGAGTACAATTTATTTAATCTAGGTATAAATTGCTATAGATTTCTGATCTGCGGTCGATCACTTTAGCCCTTGGACTACACGATGTTGAAGAAGTGCCGTGGAAGACAGGATGCAGCTTCGGAGGTTGCGAAGGAGGGTGGATGCGCGATGCTGAAGGTCGTCGCTCCCTATTCCTTGCCTGAGATCTGTATTCTTCTCTCTCTCTGTCTCTCCCTCTTGATCTCCGGTTCGGTGACCTTGTTCGATCCTTCTTTCAAAGTTTCGAGCTTTGATCTGATATTGGTATTCTTGGCCAAATTTTCCGACCTGGTTCGATCTTCCAAATTGTCGACCTTGTTCCCCATTGATAGGGGTCTCTATTTATAGAGTTTTGGTGACAGTGACCACTCCATCGGTGTAACAACCGAGGAGTGGAAAGTACAGCACCCTTTTACACAACGGTTAAAGTAACCAATGCCTACGTATAGATGATCTTTTGAATGAGCGTGTGACGCGGGTCCAACTAAGGGGACACAACGCATACAATTGCTACTAAGATCATGGCGTAAAAGCCACTTAGGTAAGTATCCATTGTGTAGAAGAGGTTGGCGTAGAAGCCAAATGTCTGTCACCTTGGCGTAGAAGCCAAATAGGCATAGAAGCCGAGTAGTCGTAGAGACTGAGGGGGCGTGGAAGTCGAGCAGGCATAGAAGCCGAACAGGCATAGAAGCCGAGTAGGCGTGGAAGTCGAGCAGGCATAGAAGCCGAACAGGCATAGAAGCCGAGTAGGCGTGGAAGTCGAGCAGTCGTAGAGACTGAGGGGGCGTGGAAGCCAAGCAGGCATAGAAGTCGAACAGGCATAGAAGCCGAGTAGGCGTGGAAGCCGAGCAGTCGTAGAGACTGAGGGGGCGCGGAAGCCGTAGGAGCACAGATCCTGAATGGGCGTAGAAGCCGCTGCGTACCGTGCCAGGGTGCTGATGTGGACGTCTTTAGCCGAAATTACGGCTTTTGGAGATCAAATCTTTGGCAGAGATTTGCCATCATCCTGTGCATTAAATGCGGAGACGTGCCTTGAGGGGAAACTGTCACCGCTCTGTGCGTTTTGACGGAGGGACGTGCCTTGAGGGGACACTGTCACCGCTCTGTGTGCTTTGGCGGAGAGACGTACCTCGAGCCCTGTACGAAGTGCAGCTTTTGACGTGGCAGGCAATTTGTCTTCTGCGGAGCATAAAACAGCCCATGTTTGCCTGTGTAAAACAAGGCAGCATGTTCTCTTTGCACGCGAAAGAGCGGTTTATGCCGGTGGTTTTTTAGTAAGCGCCGGTTTGGTGATATTTTAACCAAATCCTCTGCATTAAATGCTGAGATCCGCCATCATACTATGGAGCGCGTCCTGAGGGGTCTGCCCCCGTTCCCAGCCGTCGTTTGGGTAGCTGGCAGCACTTTTTGTCAGGAGTCAGAGGTCAGGTTTACTGCGTGACTGGACAGTTTCTTTCCGGAAATACGAAGCATTCCTCGTACGCTTT
This sequence comes from Iris macrosiphon, assembly GCA_036927795.1. NCBI lineage: Eukaryota > Viridiplantae > Streptophyta > Magnoliopsida > Asparagales > Iridaceae > Iris > Iris macrosiphon. The sequence continues at coordinate 37,100,269 of JAYESA010000011.1, forward strand.
AACGCTGCTTTGAGAGCGGCTGGATTTTACGCCATGGAGGAGATGAAGAACCCTATTTTATGCTGGATGGCTCTGAAGGCCTCTGCCTATGCTGCTCTATATCAAGACGCTGCGTAGATCTTCCAAGCATTTTTTCCATGCTTCTACAAGACCCCCTTCAAAGCTTTTAAATTCCTCAGAATTTGAAACGCTTTGAATGAAGCATGAACGGCCCCTCGTAACTCGAAATGTTTCTGAATGGAGCGTTGAAACGGTCGATGCTGACTTTATGGCAGATTTATTGGGGACCGCTGTGATCTCTTTTGCCTATAAAAGGCTGGGGGGGGTGAACCTGTCTTCACCACATTCCCATTGTCATGCAGAGATGATCGCCGGACTTCGTCGGATCAATCTAAGGAAGAAGGAGATCATGTTCTTCCAGCATGTAGGGAGCCGTAAAAGACGGCATCTTCGAGCAAGTGTCCGCTGCAACGATGGATCATGGAAGGACATCTTAGCCTCCCTTGCTCGGGATAATCAGCAACTTTGTATGGCGTTGCCCCAGGAGAGAGGAAGGGTCGTATTGGACCACACTGCTTGCAAGCAGTGCCTTCTCTCGATGCCTCTGGTGACGAGAGGCAGACAGACCGACTAGCGTGGCGGTGGTCTGTAGGAAAGCAGATTTACCCTGCTTTCCTCCTATTTGGAGGATGGGTCATCTGCCCAGTTCTGTATCCTCCTGCCACTGATCATCTTCTTGGATGAAGAGGAAGATCGCCTATGCCAGAACCTGTCAGAACAGATTTTCGAGGGCGGCGTCCGGACAACGAGGGGGTATCTCCTTTGTAGATGGAGTTTCCCTTAGATGTAATCATGAAAAATAGAGAAAAAAACCCTTGTAGATTGGATTTCTCTCATATGTAATCATGATTTTAATCTTTAATAAAATCGTCTTCTTCTCCATATGATCGTCTTGCCATACGTTGCTTGTGAAGTCTGAATATGTGCAGCTTCGACACGTCTGAATCTTTATGCTGACTCTGATAGAAAGAGTATTAGGCCCTATCCTTTATGTATAGTGGATAGTCCATAGAACGCTGCTGAGCACTTTGAACATTTAGAACTGTCCTGTTGCTAGGACTGCGTAGAATTTCTGAACTGTTGCCTCTCTGATGAGCGGAATTTCCTTTTGTTCAGAATTCGTCTTCAAGAATGATCTCTCGAAACTTCCTTGGAATAGGGTCGAGGTTTTTGGCTGTCAAAATGAGTTACCACTTTGATAGACGAGATGTTCAGACTGGAATCTGGATGAACCTCCAGTTTTCTGGACCCGAGAGGAGTAATTTCTCAATGTTTGAACTCTGCATACTTCGGGTACTTGGGGATGCTTTGGGTCAAGAACGAGTATCTTCTGTGTGAACTCTTTGCTCTTGACCGCCTTGGGGACTGTTTGGATATGCAGAAAGTCGTGGAGCGGGAAATCATGTCTGTAGCCTCTTGAGCGTAAAACACCATCGAGCGTGAAATCGTAAACTTGTGGTTCCTGAGCGTGAAGTCGTAGGTTTGTTGCCTCTCGAGCATAGAATGCTACCGAGCACAAAGGCATCCGGGCAAGAAAAACCATAGACTTGTAGCTGTCGAACGTAAAGCCGTTAGATTCGTAGCTGTCGAGCGTAGAAAAGCTCCTTTTAGCATAGGACTGTAGATCTGTAGCCTGTGAGCGTAGAATACCATCGAGCGTGAAATCGTAGACCTGTGGTTCCTGAGCGTGAAGTCATAGGTTTGTTGTCTCTCGAGCATAGAATGCTACCGAGCACAAAGGCATCCGGGCAAGAAAAACCATAGACTTGTAGCTGTCGAACGTAAAGCCGTTAGATTCGTAGCTGTCGAGCGTAGGAAAGCTCCTTTAGCGTAGAACTGTTTGATTTGTAGCTCCTGAAAAGAAAATTTTTTCGAGCGTGAGGTTTGCGGATCTGTTGCTGCTGAGCGTAAACTGAGCGCCACCGAGCGTGAGATCGTCGATTTGGTATCTGTTGAGCGTAAAGTCGTGGGTTTGTGGCCTCTCGAGCATAAAAGCTACCGAGCACAAAGGCATCCGGGCGTAAAACCATAGACTTGTAGCTTGCGAGCGTAAAACCGTAGATCCGTTGCTGTCGAGCGTAGAAAGCTCATCTAGCGTAGAACCCGCTGAACCGTCTTGCATGAAAAAACCTTTCGAATTCGCTGACTGTCCGTCTTCCAAGGGTAGTGGGCTGACGTAGCATCCAATCATGATCAACTATTAATTGCGAGATTTGGTTAGGGTCTCGTGGGGTTCGTCCGAGGATTCGAGGAGTCGACCCGGACTGTATATATATATCCCCAGCTTCTGGAAAGAAAAACTTTTCATCTGTCTTTTGCAAAAGAGGGCTTTCGACTGTTCGAGTTTTTCTTCGTTCTTTCTCCAAGCACTTCGAGTCTTTCAGAAATGGCGCCGAAACAAACCCCCTCCGCTAAGGGAAAGAGCATAGGTTCTTCTTCTCATTCTTCTGTCCCGGCGAGGGAATCTCCGGTCGGGCAAGGTGAACTTCCCTCTGAGGGGAGCATCCCGCCGACGACTAGCGCTTCCGGCTTTAGAGGTAGAACTTTTTGGGATGACACAAACGACGAAAAATCCTTCGCACACGTTGAACGTGACTGCGCTAGGTCGTCTTCTATGCTGATAGCCTCTTTTGAGGAAGATGACGCACGGAGGCATTTTTATCTTTTATGCCCACATTTCTAATGTGTCAGCGTAACGACTCCGTATTTTCGTAGCTCTGGGCGTAAATATCTCGGGCCACCGAAAATCGGTGTATTTCGTAAAATTTGAATTTTACGTTTGTGGAGGAGACTTCCGGCGTAAGGTGACCAAATTTGTACAATCTTGGCGTAAAGCACAGACTGTCGTTTCCTTGGTCCGTGTGTTTGTGCCAGACTTGTAATGACCTATCTTCTTTGCATTATCTTACAGTTGATCTGGGTGAGTCCCCATTGGCTGAGGTGATGGGCTCCGCTGCGGGGATGCTGCACTCGAACTATCTGGAGGATCTGTCCTACGTGGCATTTCCCATCTCTGGACCCCAGTATCCTGAGGGAAGGGAGCTCCTGATATCGGCCCAGGGTGAGCGAATGCTGTTGAGTATGATCAACGGCGAACCCTTGGTACGTGTAGATGGGGAGTGGTACATAAAGCCGGCTTTCCTCTTTGGGGACATGATTGATAAACAGTCCCAGACGAAGCCCAAGAGGGAGCCTTGGGTTTTCCCTGCCGGGGATTTGGTCTTGTACCTGTTGACGATGCCGAGGGATTATCCCATCTCGGCTTTCTCCCATGCGATGCATCCCAGGAAGATGTCTTGGAAGTTGACTCCTGATCTTCACGGGAAGCCGGGGAAGATCTTTCATCTGAAAGGCGCTGACCAGGGGTCGTTTGTTAGTCGCCCTTCTGGCGTTGTGACGTTGTTCCGAGGACTGTACCCGGGCAGTGTTCTAAGTGAAGATAGCTCGGTGATCCAGCCGGTCCAATTGCCGACCTTCTGCAACGACTTCATGGGTCGAGGTAGGGTATATCCCAAGGAGAATCCTCGGCGCAATAGGTGGATTGCCCCAACGAACTCCCGATGGAGATGCCTAGTTGACTGGGCCTTAAAGCACTTTCAGAGAGAGTTGGAGGGCATCGGACTATATGCTGTTGTGAGTGCGACGAGCGTCGGGCTGACTCCGAACCCTAATTTGTTCCTGGCACTGATGGAGTGGTACATTCCGCTCACCGGGACCTTCGCCACTCCACTAGGGGAGTTGGGGTTGGCCCTTCATGAGATGGCAGTTGTCTCGAGACTGCCGATGGGGGATACCCCATATGAAGAGTACGTTCCCACCAACCGGGAGTTGGGGGATTTGGACCCTCGGGTGGCGGAAGTATATCAGGAGCTGATGTGTCAGTACTTCGCGTGCACCGCTTTTTATAACGAGCCTTCTGATTTGGCTCACACCACCAAGTGGATGTCTTACCTCTTCTTCCACCGAGCCAGGGCCGCCAGGTCAGAGAAAGCCTCGGGTGGTAAGAAAGAGCCCGTGAACTGCTTGGACGTCCTCAGTGCCCAGGTTATGGAGACTCTTATGGAGAAGGCTGAAGCTCCGGATCAGAGGGGGTAGGAAAGTACCCGAAAGGCACTAAGGCCTGTAGTTACTTGAGGCGTTGCCGCAGGCCTTTGTCTAAGGAGGCCCAGCTGGCTGGTTTCCTCTCCATATGGCTGCGTCAAGTAGTGGTGTCGGGCACCGCGTTCGCGGACCGCATTCATCGTAACATCCTGTGGCCGACAGTGCGCTGGTGTTTGGGACAAGACTGGGCTTGCTTCCTGCCATGGTGTGCCGTATACAGGCTGGCCTGAGGGCTATGACAGATGGGTTGCTCGTTGATGAAGCTCGGCGGGAGAGCTTCCCTAGGGTGGAATTACCATACTTGTACTTGATGGGATAGTTAATTCTCCACAATTCCCGGGTTATGTCACCCGATTCCGGTAGCAGCTCAGGGGGTATATTCCTATTGAATTACAGGGATTCCTCCTGGAATGTGAATACAGTTTTAGACTGTCGGCTGGTTTTGAACCTCAGCTATGGTTGGAAGATCCTTTGTACTCCCCCTCCTGTGCATCGCAACCAGTCAGGGCTGTGGCTCGAGGATTCAGGTCGAGGAAAGACCGTTCTTTCTCCGGAGGCGTTTAATTGGTTGGTCTGTATTAGACCTTCCCATCTGCTGTATAGGAGCGAAGACCATTGCTTCTTTGAGCCCTACCTGCCTAGTCGGTTTGCCAGGAGTTCGGGTACGACTAGTTGCATGTGGGCAACGCCGTCACCAGCTTCAGGTCCAGGGGTGGACTCATTGATGGAGCTAGAGGGTGGCAATATTTTATCATGGGTTGTACGGGGGAAATTTTTATCGTGCCGGTCGTTACAACCTCCACGGAGCTGCGCATCCTTCACTCCTACGCCCATTTTTATGTGGCGGTTAACACTTTCCACCACGATTTCGACAGGCGTGGGAGCTTCAGGGTGCCTTCTGCCAAGCCTGGGGGAAGGGTCAAAGTTCCCTCGGTTTCTTCTGATGAGGGGGAAGAATCTGGTACTCCGGATGAGCCTCTGGTGTCGTTGCCGAGGTGTGTAGTGCCTCTGCCGGCGAGGGCCCTGGTAGTCTCTTCCGGGAAGCGACGGGCTTCTGCTCCGAAGAAAGCTTCCCTTCGTAAGAGGAGGAGGGAGACGGTTGCTCGTCCTCTCCGTATTCCTGGTGTTGAGGTTCCCGGGAATGAGCCTGCATCTCCCTGTATCAGGGATGATTCTTTGGCCGGAGGTTCCTCGCCTTTCAGAGGGGGACCTTCTACAGTTCTGGCTGGCGGCGCCGGAGAGTCCTTGCTAGAGGCTGCTGTTGCTGCGGCTGCTCCAAGCAGCGGAGCGGGATTGCCTGCGTGGCCCCAACAGATGGAAGAATCTTCCCTGAGGTCAGTAGCGGGCAGAGTTACTCCTGCGTTAGCGAGCGCGCCTAGCGAGACTCCAGTTGATGAACCTCGACCGCGTCTCGGGGAAGGCTTGACCGAACTCTTGGCGATATCGGTCGGCCCACCTCCTTCTCCAGGTATGACAGTTCGTATCGCGTCATTAAGGCGTGGCTTAGCTACATCTGCTGCAGATGCGTCGTATATGCCATTGGTTTTGGGTAAATATCGTTTCGATATCTCCTCCTAGGAGGATTACCACTGTGTTTGACATTTTGCTTTCTTGTCCTTTTTTCAGGAGATGACGTCCACGGGGAGCATGGCGTTGAAGCGCCTTCCAGCTTTGTTCTGGCTCCTGGCGGTGACGTGGAGGCACCGGATTTTGAGGCAGGAGTGTCTTCGGGGGCTAGCTCGCCCGGGGAGGTTTCGTCGTCTCAAGGGGAGGACAAACCTGTCATCGTGACCTCGCCTGTTGCGAGTATGCCGATGACTTCGATTGTCGCCATCGTACCTTCTTTGGGCGTGCCACCTGTTGAGGCGGCGGTGGCTACCTCGTCTGCAATTGTGGCCGCTCCGGGCGCTCAGTCGGGTTTAGTCGCGTTGATCGAGCAGCATTCCAGCCTCGTCTACACTGGCTTAAAAATGATGATACCGATGGTGTTGGCGAAGAACCTTGACTTTGAGCTCCTGAAGAAGACTTCTCAGCTTTCGATCGAGGTTGTTAGGGGGCTTGGCAATCCTGGAGTGGCTGACCCTCTGGAGGCGGTGGTTAATGGTTTAGAGCAACCCATTAACGAATACTTGCAGCGGACTGAGGGCAGCCTTGATGCTGATGTCCAGGCTCGGTACGACCTCATGTCTGAGCGGTTTGCTACAAAGCTTGAAAGCCTAGACAACTCTATCCAGACACATAAGCTGGAGATGGATAGGAGAAGAGCTGTTGTGGAAGAAGCCCTTGCCGTTGAGATGCAGTGTCGATCCGAGCATGAAGGGAATGTGGCGAGGGTCTCCAAGCTGCGGAAAAAACTTGCTCGGGCAGAGGAGTGGGCTTCCCAGTCGTTGGCAGGTTTGGAGGTAGCGACTGGTCGACTGAGCGAAGCGCGACGGGACCTGGATCGTGCGGAAGCTGCCCGTACGGGCTGTCTTCGGGCAAGGGCTAATCTGACCCTTACGCATACTCCGGAGGCACGGCTGGAGCAGGCTCGCGCCGATGCTTTGGCCCTTAGGAATAAGAGGATAGCTGCACTGGAGCGGCAGATTCATGGCCTGATTACTCCGCCATCTTGATGTACCCCTTCCTATGTAATTCTGCCTTCTTCGGGAATGAATAATAGCGACTCTTTTTTGACTGTTGTGGACCCATCATTTCGGAATGTAAATGACAGGTTAGGTGAGAGTGATATCAGAGGTAGTATGGACGTGATAAACTCTCGATAAACTTCTTAGCGGGACATATCTATTCAGAGGTCATGCGGACATGATAGAGTGTAACCCAACTAATTATGTTTTTTGGAAGTAGTTTTGTCAGAATCGAGGTCTTTGCTATTTTCCTCTTTGAGCAGGAGAGATTAGGCATAGTACCTTTTCAGGAATTTGCCGTTGATAGGAGCCATTAACAGATCTACGTTGGGCTGGGCTATACTGTAGGCGCCGTTTGAGAACGTTGTCTCGATCACATAAGGGCCTTCCCATTTGGGCTAGAATTTGCCTTTACTTCTGTGAGTTAGAATCATCGGCCTTCTCACGGCTAGAACTAGCTCGCCGACTTTGAACACTCTTTCCTTTACTTTATGATTAAAAGCTTTGGAAATGCTTGCTTGGTAGAGCGCGATGCGCTGCTGAGCTTGGAGGCGTTTCTCGTCTAATCCTTCCAGCTCTTGGAGCCTCAACAGGTCATTCTTTTCTCGAGTTAGCTCACTAGTCACGGCTATTCGGAGCGACGGGATCTGGATTTCGATAGAAAGGACCGCCTCGCTTCCGTAGACTAGTAAAAAGGGGGTACAACCTGTTGGTGTCCGTACCGTTGTGCGGTATGCCCAGAGATATTCGTCCAGCTTCTCGTTCCAGGCTCTTTTGTTTGAAGAAACGAACTTCTTCAGGAGCTTGATAATGGTTTTGTTGAAAGCTTCCGCCAAACCATTAGCAGCTGGATAATATGTCGTAGAGGTAATGTTGTGTATCCGGTTATTATCGCAAAACCGATGAAACGCTTGGCTGATGAACTGAGGTCCATTGTCGTGGATTATCCTTCGGGGAATCCCAAAGCGATAAATGATATGGTGCTTGATGAAGCTGATTACGTCAGACGCCTTTACTTCAGCCAGAGGGATTGCTTCGGCCCATTTGGAAAAGTAATCTGTGATGGCCAGTATGAACCGGTAGCCTCTGGAGGAAGACGGGTGAATGGGCCCAACGATATCCATACCCCAGGCTTCGAAGGGCCAGGATACAATCGTAGGATGTAGATATTCAGACGGTTGATGTATGAAGTCTGCATGGACCTGGCAGGCCCTGCATCATTTTGCATAGCTGATCGCGTCTGTGATCATAGTGGGGCAGTAATAGCCCATTCTCCTGATGCGGTCCTACAGCTTAGGACCGGGCTGATGCGCTCCGCATATGCCATCGTGAGCTTCACGGATAATCTGCTGTGCCTCGGCGCCAGCGAGACATCTTAACAGCAGTCCGTCGTAGGTCCGGCGATACAGGTATTGTGAAGATGCATCGAAGTAGAAGCGTAACGATCGTCTCTTGACGGATACTGCTTCTTTGGGGTCCTCTGGCAAGATTCCATATGCCACGAAATCTATGAAGGGACTCGTCCAATCTCTTGTAGGAGGATCGGTGTTTACAGCGTAGCTGCGTTCTTGGTGACAGCTGTTCTTCACACAGAATAAATCTCTGTTAAGAAGGATTACCGAATCCTGCCTTCTTATAGGGGTGGCTAAGTCCGCAGCTAGGCTGGCCAGGGCATCAGCTTCCAGATTCTGAGAACGAGGTACATGCTCTAGGAAGAACCCTTTGAACATCATGGCTATCTCAACCGTTGCTTGGTGATAGGGGATGAGGTCTGGATTTCGGACTTCGTATATCCCTCTGACTTAGTTGACGATGAGCAGAGAATCGCCGAAAGCTTCCAGGGATTCCACCCCCAGCTCTTTAGAGACTTGGAGCCCGATTAGCAAGGCATTGTATTCTGCCACATTGTTGGAGCAGGGCTCGCTAAGAGAATATGCTCGATAGATGACGAGCTGATCTGGAGTAACTAGGACGACTCCTACTCCTGAAACGATGTTTCCCTTGCGTTCATCTTCGATGGCGTAAGCTCCCATTTCTCTGGGCGTCGTCGAAGGGTAAGTATCGGTCGCTGCAGAAGTTGACTCTATACTCTCGGCATCTGATCTGGGAGATCGGCGACCCCCAGCGTCAGAATCAGACGAGTACGGAGCTGGTTGCTATGACCTTGCACGGGTATTTTGGAATACCCCAGCTTCAGCGTTCCTGAGGAGGTCTTCGAATTTTCTCTGGCTCGGAGGTCCAGAGGGAAGATGCTTTGAGCTCGACCCTCTTCTAGGTATGCGTGAAGCCATGTTCACGGATGCATACGCGTGCTCCTCTTTCGGGAAAGATTGAGAGTAGTTCAATCGGTCGAAGACCGATCGTTTTGCTTTAGAACAGTAGCAGTCAATCACAATCTTATGACTATTACAACATTGTTCCCTAGGGGGCGTAATAGACATGTTGGAAGGTCCCCTCTCCTTACGCTTCTGGATTAGGCCTTCACGTAGGTCAGGAGTAGCAATTTGAGCTTGTTTTGCGCCGTGGGACTTACCCAGGCGTGATTTGGAGATTCGCTCAGACAGGCGTAAAGCTTTCAGTCGACCGTCGTCTTCCCGCGTAATCCGGAGATAGGCATATAGCTTCTTCGCTGGTGTAACGGTCGAGGAGTTGAGTACTCGTCTGCTTGCTTCCTCTTGCGGAGATCATGGCGCTCATCTGGTTCACCGTAGAGGTCAGATGTCGTCCTGCGCGTGGAGCGTGATCTGTTCTTCCGATTTGGCGTTGAGGCACCGTCGGAAGTTTTGTCTGTACCGCGCGTAGCAGAAGACTAATTTCTGCGCGTATAGCGTAGTGGATACTCCTGGGTTAGCACTGAGGCTTTACCAGAAGTTTTGTCTGTACCGCGCGTAGCGCAGTGGATACTCCTGGGTTAGCGCTGAGGCTTTACCAGAAGTTTTGTCTGTACCGCGCGTAGCGGGACACTGAATTTTACGTACGGGGCACGGAGGGAGCGATGCTACCACCTCATTGGTCGGAGAGATCGGAGAGATCGGAGAGTCCACAGGAACGGCAGAGGATGTCTTGGGCATCCACACTTTGCGTAGCTTCCTGTTGTCTTGGACGGAGAGAGAGTGAGAGCTACCCCCAGCCCGAAGCATGTCCTCGTAGGCAGACTGGTCGAAATGAACGACCAGTGTCTTCTTCATGGTTCCTACAGATACCGTATCGTGTTGAGCAATTACTTCCTCGTCAGAAGAGAAAGACGTCCCCAGCAGAGTCGCCATCTTGTTTGTGGTATTAAACGAAAGAATGAAAGTGTATTTCAATGACAGGGTTTATACGAGACCCGTGCCCTTTGGTTTACAAACAAACTTGTACAATTCGATCCTATACGAGGATACGGGAGTACAATTTATTTAATCTGGGTATAAATTGCTATAGGTGTCTGATCTGCGGTCGATCACTTTAGCCCTTGGACTACACGATGTTGAAGAAGTGCCGTGGAAGACAGGATGCAGCTTCGGAGGTTGCGAAGGAGGATGGATGCGTGATGCTGAAGGTCGTCGCTCCCTATTCCTTGCTTGAGCTCTGTATTCTTCTCTCTCTCTGTCTCTCCCTCTTGATCTCCGGTTCAGTGACCTTGTTCGATCCTTCTTTCAAAGTTTCGAGCTTTGATCTGATATTGGTATTCTTGGCCAAATTTTCCGACCTGGTTCGATCTTCCAAATTGTCGACCTTGTTCCCCATTGATAGGGGTCTCTATTTATAGAGTTTTGGTGACAGTGACCACTCCATCGGAGTAACAACCGAGGAGTGGAAAGTACAACACCCTTTTACACAACGGTTAAAGTAACCAATACCTACGTATAGATGATCTTTTGAATGAGCGTGTGACGCGGGTCCAACTAAGGGGACACAACGCGTACAATTGCTACTAAGATCACGGCGTAAAAGCCACGTAGGTAGGTATCCATTGTGTAGAAGAGGTTGGCGTAGAAGCCAAATGTCTGTCACCTTGGCGTAGAAGCCAAATAGGCATAGAAGCCGAGTAGTCGTAGAGACTGAGGGAGCGTGGAAGTCGAGCAGGCATAGAAACCGAACAGGCATAGAAGCCGAGTAGGCGTGGAAGCCGAGCAGTCGTAGAGACTGAGGGGGCGTGGAAGCCGAGCAGGCATAGAAGCCGAACAGGCATAGAAGCCGAGTAGGCGTGGAAGCCGAGCAGTAGTAGAGACTGAGGGGGCCGGAAGCCGTAAGAGCACAGATCCTGAATGGGCGTAGAAGCCGCTGCGTACCGTGCTAGGGTGCTGATGTGGACGTCTTTAGCCAAAATTACGGCTTTTGGAGATCAAATCTTTGGCAGAGATTTGCCATCATCCTGTGCATTAAATGCGGAGACGTGCCTTGAGGGGAAACTGTCACCGCTCTGTGCGTTTTGACGGAGGGACGTACCTTGAGGGGACACTGTCACCGCTCTGTGTGCTTTGGCGGAGAGACGTGCCTCGAGCCCTGTACGAAGCGCAGCTTTTGACGTGGCAGGCGGTTTGTCTTCTGCGGAGCGTAAAACAGCCCATGTTTGCCTGTGTAAAACAAGGCAGCATGTTCTCTTTGCACGCGAAAGAGCGGTTTATGCCGGTGGTTTTTTAGTAAGCGCCGGTTTGGTGATATTTTAACCAAATCCTCTGCATTAAATGCAGAGATCCGCCATCATACTATGGAGCGCGTCCTGAGGGGTCTGCCCCCGTTCCCAGCCGTCGTTTGGGTAGCTATGCAGCACTTTTTGTCAGGAGTCAGAGGTCAAGTTTACTGCGTGACTGGATAGTTTCTTTCAGGGAATACGAAGCGTTCCTCGTACGCTTTAACGCTACTTTGAGAGCGGCTGAGTTTTACGCCATGGAGGCGATGAAGAACCCTATTTTACGCTGGATGGCTCTGAAGGCCTCTGCCTATGCTGCTCTGTATCAAGACGCTGCGTAGATCTTCCAAGCGTTTTTTCCATGCTTCTACAGCAGATAACAAATCGATGATCTCACGCTCGGTGGCGCTTAGTTTCCGCTCAGAAGCAACAGATCTGCGACTTCACGCTCGGAAAATTTTTCTTTTCAGAAGCCACAAATCTTCAGTTCTACGCTAAGGAGCTTTCTACGCTCGACAGCTATGAATCTACGGCTTTACGTTTGACAGCTACAAGTCGGGTTTTACGCCCAGATGCCTTTGTGCTCAGTAGCTTTTATGCTCGAGAGGCTACAAACCTACGACTTCACGCTCAGGAACTACAAGTCTATAATTTCACGCTCGATGGTGTTTGGTTTATGCTCAGAAGCTGCAGACTAATGATTTCATGTTCCACGACTTCCCGCACATCTGAAGGATACACCGGCCAGATCACGCGTACATCTGAACGGTCCTCAAAAGCGGTCAATTGCAAAGAGTTCATGCAGAAGATACTCGTTCTTGACCTCAAGATATCCCAAGTACTCGAAGCATACAGAGTTCAACATTGAAAAACTACTCTTCTTCATGGGTCGATTCGAAGTTCATCCAGACTCCAGTCTGAATATTTTATCTATCAAAATGGCAACTCAGTTTGACAGCCATTTTTCGACCATGTTCCAAGGGATTTTCGAGAAATCATTCTTGAAGATGATGTCTGAACAAAGAAATTATGTTCATCAGAAGCAGCAGTTCAGAATTCTATGTGGTTCCTCACTCCTAAAAACAGCAGGACGGTTCAAACACTCGAATGCTACAATGGCTTTCTACGCATCTCTAGTTATGCGTAAAAGACAGGACAGGACCTAGCACTCTTTCTAAACAGAGTCGGCGTAAAGAATCAGACGTGTCGAAGCTACACATATTCAGACTTCACAGCAACGTATGGCAAGATGATCATATGAAGAAGAAAGACGATTTTATTAACGATTAAAGTCATGATTACATATGAGGGAAATCCAATTTACAAGGTTTTTTTTTCTTCATTTTCATGATTACATCTGAGGGAAACCCCGTCTACAAAGGGCTTCCTCATCATCGTCCGAAGATCGCACCGAGAAGTTGTTCTGACAGGTTCTCACATTGGTGAAGGTCTTCCTCTTCTTCCAAGAAGATAATCAGTGGCGGAAGGATACAAAACTGGGCATAGACCCATCTTCAAAAGGAAAGCAGGGTAAATCTGCTGTCCTACAGACCACTGCCACTCAAGCCGGGACAGAGCTAGTCTGTCTGACTCTCGTCACCGGAGGTAACGGGAGAAGGCGCCACCTGCAAGCGCCGTGGTGAAATACGATTCTTCATCTCTCCCGGAGAACCGCCATACAAAGTTGCTGATTATCCCGAGCAAGGGAGGCTATGACATCCTTCCATGATCCATCGTTGCAGATGAGACTTGCACGAAGACGTCGTCTTTTTCGGCTCCTTACATGCTGGAAGAACATGGTCTTCTTCTTCCTCAGATCGACCCAACGGACTCCGGCGATCATCCTTGTGTGGCGAAGGGAATGCGGGAAGAACAGGTTAAACTCCTCGGCCTTTTATAGGCGAGAGAGGTCACACCGGTCCCCAATAAATCTGCCATAAAGTCAGCATCGACCGTTTCAACGCTCCATTCATAAACATTTTGAGTTACGAGGAGCGGTTCATGCTTCATTCAAAGCGTTCCAAATTTCGAAGAAATTTGAAAGCTTTGAAGGGCGTCTTGTAGAAGCATAAAAAATACGCTGGATGGCTCTACGCAACATGGTGATGTAGGGCAGCGTAAGCAGGGGACCTCAAGGCCATTAAGAGTGCAACGGGGCTTTTCCGCTAAGCACGGCATAAAAAATGATGGGACCATCCGCGTAAGATGCAGTATGCCCAGGCTGCTTCAGCTTAGACGGGGTGCTTCATCGCTTCCATGGCGTAAAACTCATCCGCTTTCAAAACAGCATTAAAGCGTACGAGAAACGCTTCGTCTTCTCCAAAATGAACCTGTCAAGTCACGCAGTGAACCTGACATCTGACTCCTGACAAAAAGTGCTGCACGGCTACCCAGATGACAGCTGGAAAGATGGCAGACCACTCGGGATGCGCCCCATAGTATGATGGCGGATCTCTGCATTTAATGCAGAGGATTTGATTAAATATCACCGAACCGTCGTTTACTGACATCCCCTCAGCGGAGACTGCTTTTACGCGTACAAGGGGATACGCTGCCTTGTTTTACACAGGCCAACGTGAACTGTTTACGCTCTGCGGAAGACAAACAGACTGCCATGTCAAAAGCTGCTCTTCGTACAGGGCTCGAGGCACGTCTCTGCACCGAATGCTCAGAACGGTGGCAGGCCTTCGGAACACGCCTCAGAAATTAATGATGATGGCGGATCTCTGCATTTAATGCGAGAGATTTGATTATATCTCCAAGAGCCGTAATTTCGGCTAAAGACGTCCACATCATCTCGGCTTCTACGCCCATTCAGCTTTTGTGATTGCTCGGCCTCTACGACCACTCTGGCACGTTAAGCAGCGGCTTCTACGCCCATTCAGCTTCTGTGCCCGCTCGGCTTCTATGCCTCATCAGCTTCTATGCTCGTTCGGCTTCTATGCTCATTCAACCTTCTGTGCTTATTCGGCTTCTATGCCATCAGGCTTCTACGCCTACTCGGCTTCTATGCCTACTTGGCTTCTATGCCATGGTGACAGACATTGGCTTCTATGCCAACCTCTTTTATACGAGGGATACCTACCTACGTGGCTTCTACGCCGTGATCTTCGTAGCGATTATACGTATTCTGTCCCTTAGTTGGACCCGCGTCACACGCTCATTCAAAAGATCATCTATACGCAGGCTTTGGTTATTTTAACCGTTGTGTAAAAGGGTGATGTACTTTCTACTACTCGGTTTCCATACCGATTGAGTGGTCACTATCACCAAAACTCTATAAATAGAGACCTCTATCAACAGAGAAACAGGTCGAGACTTGAAAAGATCGAACAAAGGTTGAACCTCCGAAGAGATCGAACCACGGGTCGAAACATTGGAGATTGAGGAGAGATCGGAGAGTCTTTGAGAGAGCGAGAGAAAGAGAAGCATCCAGAGCTCAGGCAAAGAGTAGCGATCGACGATATTGGCATCGTGCATCCACTCTCTTCCGCCACCTACGAAGCTGCTTTCCGTCTTCCACGGCACTTCTTCACCATCGTGTAGTCCAAGGGCTAAAGTGATCGACTGCAGATCAGACACCTATAGCAATCATCTACCCAGATTAAATAAATTGTACTCCTACATCCTCGTATAGGATCAAATTGTACAAGTTTGTTTGTAAACCAAAGAAAGCGGATTTCGTGCAAACCTCGTATTATATACATTTTATTCTTTTGTTTAATACCACAAACACCAACCAGACCGGAGCACTCGCCTGAACCGCTGAACCCATACCTCACGGTCGCCTAAAGCCGATGACACCGCGGCCACCATCTCGACGAACAGCAGCAACTCGATGACTCATCGACAGCATACGCCTGAACCCGACCCCACTGCCATTCGCATGAACGTCCCCTTTTTCGACAGAACGACAGCAGCCACCTGAGCCATCCCTCGACGATGCGGTCGAGCCTCGCCTGAGCAAAAACAGGAGCAGCCGAGTCTCCCCTCACCTCGACGTCGAACACCCCATTCACGCGCGCGCAGGTTCGAGTTATTCTTTTCATGTTGTGTACGTATATACGTTTGAATAACGTTAGGATATAGCATATTGCTCCATGGTAAGTTCATTAGTTGTTGATTGCTAGTCGTTATGCAAATGAACCCAACTCGTATGCGTATACGTACGCGTATGAATATATTATTTAAGTTGGTATATATATACGTAGATATATATATGAGATTAAATACTACGCTAGTATGCAGATAATCGTGTATGTACTGTGAGACCCTAGTATTAATTACGGATATTTCATAATTGCTTTGACCATGGAACCTGGATGATTGTGAGTTGACTGCCTTATGTACACTGACGTACTGGCGAGACCCGTGTTAGTGTTTGACTGCATGATTGCACAGCAATTGTAGACGTGACACCCGTGCAGCTAGACGTACATTTGACCCTGTAGATGACAAGTGTCACCCCTAGCGTAGTCTTTGAGTTCATGGTATTTATGATTGCGTGTATGTTAGTGTATCGACTGATACAATATTATTATTAATTGATGTCTATAGGACTGTTGGATCATTCAGACAAGACCCCGGAAACATGATATTTGTATTTCCAGCAGAGGACCACAGGCGAGTATATTCTCTGACAGTTTTTATTATATTGATTATCTCTATGATTCTAGTTGTATAGCGTACATGATTCTTACACTATGTATACACGAGTTGGCATCATCGAGACCTGTCAAGAGGAGTCGTGATTGGAATCCATCGTGCTAGCTGGGGACGGGGAGATATTAGTAGATTATGTGATCATACCCAACTCTACATGCATCATAGCTCACCCACACCTCACGTCGGTGCAGCCTGACCATTACATGCCTCATAGCCTGTTATGTATGATTGGCCTGGCTATTGCTTGCATTATAGTTATTCGGATGGTTAGCCTGACCTTACATGAATCATATCTAGTCATACATAGCAAGCCTGATCAGTCCCAAGCCGATCACATGATATACTGATGTTTCACACACTTAGCTAGATAGTCTCTATATGTATCTCTAGTTTATTGATCTAGCATTTTCCCTATGCTCTAGTTATTGTTCTAGCATTCACTTATATACCAGTTCATTGTTCTAGCATGCATTTGTATTTCTGTTCATTGCTAGATGTACCATTGATGATGAAATTACTTTCGTGTTTTCTTATTCTAGCATTTCGTTATTCCAGTATTGTTTATTGCCAGTATTTATATCCATCTTGTATTTCTTTACACTGTATTAAATTTTTTGTCAATATATATAGAACTGCTGTTAGTGCTTGTACTTTACTCCAATCCTGACTGGATATTTTTCTAGAGGATTTTGAGGACTTCTGTCCTACATATTATGGACCAGGTATAGACGCAGACTACACACCAGAGATATTAGAGGAGTCTATTCCATTAGAGGAGACACTACCTGCAGTTGTTTAAACAACATTTATTCTATGCATTGAGACTTATTTTGAGGTTTATTTTAGTTATGTTGAGACTTATGTGGAGTTTAATTTGAGACTTGTGGAGACTTATTTATGTTGGACAGCTAGACTGTAGTTTATCTCTATTTGAGATGTTGTGTTTGACTTTTGTTATTCTTTCTTATCTTTTATCGTGCCATTTATATTCTTATAGCTATTGTGATTGAGTATACATTATGAGATGTTGAGAGATATTTATTTCATTGTACTCCTTATGGAGTTGATATCATTGACATGTTATGAGTTATGTTAGTGTTATTGAGACCTAGACAGCGTTCTACCGTCGATGCTGCGGCGTAGGCTGGACGTACCCATGACTCATGCCCAAATTTTGGGTGTGGGTCGTGACACATTTTTAGTGGTGGCCCATGCAGGTCTAAGCCTCACGAGTTGTGCGATATCGTGGTAGTGCGATAACTTAGTTGTACTACTGCGAGCCTGCAATAGGATATAGGAAATAGGATTTAGGATGAGAGTATGATCAATCACACTGGGAAAATTCTAATCTTTACAATGCTATTCTGAATAATTGCTTCCTTTAGAATTTTTCTGTCCTTCCTTGATGATATCTTATCTATTACCTTAATTGATTCTTTTCGATCTGTCTTCAGGATATCGCCGAAGACTAGGTCTTTGAGATTGGGAGCAGCAGCTTCAGAGAGGTCTGCCACCTCTCGACCTGACAAACAGATATCTGGAGTTCCTCCTACATCTCCTATTCATGTGAGAGTATCTGCAGCTAATGGGATTCATCTTCCACCTATTCAGAGGATTGCCCCAGCTGTGACGGACAATCTTCCACCTCCACCGACTCCAATTCCCGGAGGTATGCCCACTGATGGGGCACAGAT
The DNA here is from genome assembly GCA_036927795.1 of Iris macrosiphon. NCBI lineage: Eukaryota > Viridiplantae > Streptophyta > Magnoliopsida > Asparagales > Iridaceae > Iris > Iris macrosiphon. The sequence goes on from JAYESA010000011.1 coordinate 37,118,031, forward strand.
ATTTGCGCTTATCCAAGGCATGTTAGAAGCCCAGAGAGTGATAGCAGAAGCTCAGCATGTTCAAGCTGAGGCTCAAAGGGTGCAAGCAGAGGTGCACCAAGCATAGACAGAGTTGATGAGAGAGAGCATGGAGAATGCTCATCAAGTGGCTCTCCAGGCTGTGGAGAGAGTAGCATGACAACCGCAGCATCCTGGCCAGCAGCACCAGAGGCCAGGTACTATAGTAGACTTCAAAAGGATAATGCCTCGAGAGTTCAAAGGCACTGAAGGAATACTCTATGCAGATGACTGGCTAGAGGACATAGAGAGGAACTTGCGTTTGGCGCAGATTCCGGAGATTATTTAGATCGAGGCTGCTGGAAGTCAGATGTTTGATATCGCGCTGATGTGGTATCGTACAGAGCCGAGACTCACTGACGAAGGACTTACTTGTGTAAACACCCTAATTTTTTAGAATAATTTTAATATAATTTTTCCCAACTTTTCGGTATTTTTCTGGATGAAGAACCAAGGTAATTGTGATTGAAAGATTTTTAAACGCTGTTAATTGGTGTTAAAATATTATGGAAATAATATTTTATGGTGTAAAATGGAAAACCGAACATATGGTAATTTTTTGTGAATTTATTGGACTCCGAAAACGTGTTTAAAGCTCTAAAAACTATTGGATATTTAAACCGAACCAAGCCTGACTGAACCAAACCAAACTTGAACCAAACCGAACCGCTAACTGAACCGAATCAGACCAACCTAGCTTAGCGGGTTGGGTTGGGTCGGATCCGAGTCAACCGACCCAAACCCAAACCCACACAGAACCCTAAATTCCCTCCCCCCCGCCGGAATTCCTGTAGCAGCCCTATAAAGCCGTCTCGACGTGCGTGCCCAGCCCTCGAAAACCCTAGCTCGTCTGCGCCATCACCTCCCTCCGACCTTCCTTGCCTAAACCCTAGCCGACGATGTCGCCCAGCCCAACTCCTCCGCCAGGCAGCCATGGACCAGACCCCTCGTCGGCTCCCCTGACCCGCAGCCGACCAATACTCCTCCGCCGAGTGCCCCGCCGAGCAGTCCAGACTTCACCCGACCGTGGCTGTGCTTCCCCGACCGCGGCTGTGCTGGACAGACCGATCCCCTGCCGTAGTGCAGTCCCCAGCCATTGCATCCCCTGACGGCCCGCGTAAACCCCCACTCCGGCCTGACTTCCCCCACAGCTGAACCGCGATCCCTCTGGCCAACTGTGCAGAGCCGCCCGCCGCCCTAGCCCGACCTCGTCGACCCCGAGCCCGACTCCCTCCGGCGAAGCCCCGCCGCTGTCTCGATCAGAACCCTAGAGCAGCAGACACACGGACATAAGAGCTCGACCAGGACACGAGCAGGACACGAGAATTCAGACTTCTCGGAGCCCAGTTCAGGTAACGTTTCCTCTCACCCCGTAACTCCGTTTTCGATTCCGTCTATTGCAACACGTAGACTGTGTAACCCTATCGATGCCCGTGCAACCCGCTCGGTGCGTCGCGTCGTGTGGTGATCGCAAACCGCGATCCAAAAATAAGAAAAATAATGCCCTATTTCACCCGGGAACTGAGTGCGCCCCGCCAAATGGGACGACTTGGTCATACGCGGTCTTTACCGAAATGTGGGCTTCGTTGATACGGACGTATGGGATTTTGCAGAAGTCGATTCGGATGTGCGTGCACACCGGAATCAACGCGTATCCACCGACAACGCCCCATATCCGTCCATTCTGGAATACGCTGTAACTTTGTGTACACACGTCGGATCGAGACAAAACTTGTGCCATTGGACTCGTAGCAATACGCTGGTCCTGTGACCCAAGTTTGGTTCGATTCTGAGAACTTTGACAAAATCGTGTATCGTGGGCCCCACTAGCTCTACTAGCTCCACTTGACGGACGATTTTGTGATCGGCTCATCGAAATCCAATTCTGGAAGTTCCATTGGGTTCGTATTATCGTTCTTGACTTGTTGACACTATGTTTGACGAATTTGGAGACCTTTGACCCTGACACACTTTTTGGTGCAAAGTGGCCCACATGTGGACCCCGCTTTGGCCCAAAAATGTCATTTTTGCCCTTGTGTCCAAATTAAACTTAGGGACCGGCGTTTCTAGCTATTTGATATCTTCTGAGACTGTTGGTGATGTTTATTACAGCTTTTGGAGGAGTACCTACAGGATCCACTGATACAGGGACAGTTGTTGGTATTCAAATACCAGGCAAGTGTACCTTGCCAAACTCTGCAGTATTGTTACATATTTTTCTTGCTTCATTTATATTACTGTGCATGCTTAACCTAGGACCGTGTGACTTACTTAGCGTCCAAATAATAGTCGTGTGCCAACACTGTACGCGGCGTTGTGTATTGTCATCTAGAGATGGACATTCGTGACACTATATATTCTCGTACTTGTCTTACCAAGTACACTATGACCCAGGACACTTGACATCATTCATGAGACATGATCTTCCTGAGATATTCATGGTGATTCTGTATAGGATACAGGACTTGACAGAGATACTATATTCTTAGATACTTTATGACTGGTTGCATTAGCTATGATCCCGCTTGACATGGACATGAGACGTTATGGTCATGATATGCGTGGTTACATTGGGTGGGGAAAGACACACAGGCTACAGGCTGTTCTATATATATCTACTACTATTGTGAGGTCATAGACTCTCGTAGCAGAACTAGACACATTACCGGTTATTACCGCTACCGGCTCCCCGATACAGAGCTTGTAGTGGCTCAGCCTGAGTACTCGTGATGCTTTCACTTGCATTTCACATAGATGGTTACATACTTACCCTATTTATTTCATTATTTGCTGTACTGTATTTATTTTGGCTTGTATTATCTGTACCTTGCTATGTCCCCTGAGGACCTGGATCCGGATTATGTCCCCAAGATTTGTAGACGAGATCTATCCCGAGGTATACGGGACTGGAGCAGAAGCAGATACAGGAGCGGTACCGACACCCGAGGATGAGGTGTTAGCTGAAGACTTTTCCTGAGCATCCATGTTTCATGCTCTGTATTTACTTTATTCTGTCATTTACATTATGGTCTGTTGAACCATTGTATCAGATTTTTATCGAGTTATTCCCCGAAGCACTTTGTTGAGACTGGTTGATGATTTACATTCCTTATATTTTGTGGATCATATTTTATATCTTGTGTGGATGAGATTAGTTGTGCCATATTATCGTAGACTTGATTTTACAGCTTAAGTATGCCCCGATGGATCCATTAAATTGGGTTTGTCCATCGGTGTGTGCTGCTGGCCATTGCCACGCGTCTAGTCCCTCGATATTTTGGGACTGGGGCGTGACATAGTTTTTGTGGTGGCCCATGCAGGTCTACGACTAAATCGTTCGGTTTCAACTTAGGGACCGAACAAGCCTGCCCTAAGGATAGGATAAGTTATAGGATCTCATTCATTATTTGAACCATTTTTGAACTCTATATCGAACTCGAATAAATTACTTGATTTGCATCCTGTGTTGATTTCTCTGAGCGTTCTTACAGTTTATCTTTTGGTTGCAGAGTAATGGATCCCAGGAACGAAGATGAGATTCCCTTGGATACACCACACGACGCTGTGGTTACTTATATAGACAGAGTGACACCAGGAAATGGAGGACAAACATCGCAGAGCGATCAAACCGGCCAGCCTAATCCAAGGTTCCGACGAGATGACATCCTACCTCCTCCACAGTTCACTCCATAGATGCCAGTTTTCCCGCTAGGACAAGCCATGGACGGACAACAGATGTTCCAGATGATGTATGCCATGATGCAAGCCCAGCAGCAGATTCAGCAAGAAGCCCATCGTCAGGAGGCAGAGTATCTGAGAACCAGCCTGGTATCCGCATTGGAGCAGGAAAATCCACCAGCGAGGCGATCAACGACTGGATCTATCATCGATTTTCGTCAGCTCAAGCCTCGTACATTTTCTGGTAAAGAGGGGCCAACAGAAGTTCATGAATGGCTCACGAACATACAGCACCAGTTGGAAGCAGCTGAACTTTCGAGGAAGAAATGGATGACTGCAGTCAGGATGCAGTTAACAGAAAATGCACATCATTGGTAGTTAGCAGAAGAGAGGAGGCTCGGACAGGACCGAGTCACTTGGAAAGAGTTCTCTAGACTCTTTCGAGAGATGTATATTCCCGCAGTTGCACGGTCGGAGCTCAGAGACAAGTTCAACCGCCTTATCCAAGGCAATATGATAGTGGAAGAATACAACGCAGAATGTATTCGCCTAAGTCGCTTTGCCCTAACCTTGATTTCGACGGAGGAAGAGAAAGCTGAGAAGTTCTTTGACGGACTGAAGTTCGAGCTCCAGAGATTGATTGGATCGGTCGTACCTACACCGTATACCGACGTCCTTGCAGCAGCACGACGCATGGAGCGCGTCGCTAGAAGGGAGTCAAATCTAAAGAGGCGAATCACATCAGCACCATCCAGGACAGCACATGGAGATTCTGCAAAACGATCCCAGAGGAGTATGCCAGATAGAGCAGCACACAGGGCCATATCTCTTCCTACTTGTCACTACTACGGTAAGGTAGGACACATTGAGAAAGAATGCAGGCGTAAGTTGGGACTATGTCTGAGCTGCGGAACCAACCAGCATCTATCCAGGGACTATTCTGAACGCAGAGACAGAGCACCGAGACTAGCTTTACCTGCACCACGACCAGCTTATCCAGTAGTAGGAGCACCATAGACAGGAGTTGGGGGAATCAGACCACCAGCTCCAGGAGGATACCAGTAGAGACCACCACTGGCACCGCAGACAGCTCTATTTCAGCAGGCTCAGCAGCAGAGAGGTACAGCTCAGGGACGAGGCCAGGCATTCACACTGGCTGTTAAGGAGGAAGCTACTGCAGGCGAGGTTATCGCAGGTACTATTTTAGTAGCTTTATTACCAGCTGTAGCTTTATTTGATTCTGGAGCATCGCATTCATTTATAGCAGCTAGCCTTGTAGCTACCCATAGAGGAGCTACCGTACCCCTTCCGAAGATGAAGAGAATTCTTACGGAAGGTAGAATTATTCCGGTTAGTGACGTCTGTAGATCATGTTCTGTAGTAGTCTGTGGAAGAGAGATGCGCGCTCAATTTCTGATCTTTTCCATACCGAATTATGATGTTGTACTTGGTATGGACTGGTTAAGTCAGTACCATGCGACTCTTGATTGCCGACTTGGACGGGTTATATTTAGACCGCCTAGACATCCAGAATTTGAGTTTCTTCGAGGAGCAGTAGAGCAAGGAGTTTAGCCTACTCTTAGGGTACTAACTGTAGAAGGGGAGACAGGTTACCCAAGAGTCATATCAGAATTTGTGGATGTATTTCCTGATTATCTTCCAGGTTTACCGCCTGATCGGGAAATAGAATTCACAATAAACTTAACTCCAGGAGCAGAGCCTATCACTTCATCAGTATATCGACTAGCACCTAAGGAGTTAGTGGAGTTGAAGGAACAGGTTGATGATCTTCTAGAGAAGGGTTTTATCCGGCCTAGTATTTCACCTTGGGGAGCACCCATATTATTTGTGACGAAGAAGGATGGAACAGTACGGTTGTGCATTGACTACAGGGCACTAAATATTGTGACCATCAAGAACAGGTATCCCTTACCACACATTGATGATCTATTCGATCAATTGAGTGGTGCTAGGGTATTCTCGAAGATTGACCTTAGATCCGGCTATCATCAGATCAAGGTAAGGAAGGAGGACATACCGAAGACAGCTTTCAGGACCAAGTATGAACATTATGAGTTCTTGGTAATGCCGTTTGGTTTAACCAATGCGCCAGCAGTGTTTATGAGTTTAATGAACAGAGTCTTTCATCAGTTCTTGGATAAATTCGTGGTTGTGTTCATTGATGACATTCTAATATATTCTAAGAGCCACGAAGAGCACGAGGAGCATCTCAGAATCGTGTTAGAGACCTTGAGACAGGAGAAGTTATATGCCAAACTCAGTAAGTGTGAGTTTTGTATGGATAAAGTGCCTTTCTTGGGACATATCATCTCAGGAGAAGGACTTTCAGTTGATCCAAAGAAAGTTACTTCAATAGAGACCTGGCCTACACCTACGTCAGTTACAAAGGTGAGAAGTTTTCTCGGACTTGCGGGATATTACCGAAGGTTTGTAGAAAATTTCTCAAGGATTGCAGAACCGATGACGAAGCTGACACGTAAAGACCAGGAGTTTATATGGACAGAAGACTGCCAGAAGGCTTTTGAAGAATTGAAGAGAAGATTAACAACAGCACCTGTCTTGACTCTTCCTTCAGGGTCAGGAGGTTTTGTTGTTTACAGTGATGCATCAGGTAGTGGACTAGGATGCATTTTGATGCAACATGGCAAAGTCATTGCTTATGCATCGAGACAGTTGAAGGTTCATGAGAAGACCTACCCAACACACGACCTGGAACTAGCAGCAGTTATATTTGCACTAAAGATTTGGAGGCACTATCTTTATGGGAAGAAGGTAGACATCTTTACATATCACAAGAGCCTGAAGTATGTATATACTCAGAAGGAGCTTAACATGAGGAAGAGACGTTGGCTTGAATTGATGGTAGATTTTGACATAGATCTGCAGTATCATCCGGGAAAGGCGAATGTCGTAGCAGACGCACTCAGCAGGAAGCCTACGACTTATTTCTTGACGATACAGCCTGAGTTATTGAGAGATCTACAGGAGCTTCAGATAGAGGTTGTTTTACCAGGACAGAGTGGCGTGCTAGCTAATCTCGAAGTCAAGTCGTCACTTGTGAAAAGAATTAAAGAGGCATTGCCCACCGATACTAGATTCTGAAGACTCAAAAAGAGGACAGAAGCAGGCATGTAGACAGGACTTCGCATACATGAAGACGGAACATTAAGGTTTGAGAATCGCCTGTATGTTCCAAATGGAGAATTGAGACAGGAGTTAATGACTGAAGCACATAGTTCTATGTACTCTGTTCACCCAAGAGGAACCAAGATGTACCGAGACTTGAGACAGTATTATTGGTGGCATGGAATGAAAAAGGAGATTGCAAGATTTGTGGCTAAATGTTTAGTCTGTCAGCAAGTAAAGGCTGAGCATCAGAGGACTGCAGGTATGTTACAGCCGCTTCCTATACCAAAATGGAAGTGGGAACATATCACGATGGATTTTGTCACAGGATTTCCAAGGAGCCCCAGCGAAAGAGATGCAGTATGGGTTATCGTGGATAGACTCACTAAATCGGCATACTTCTTGCCATTTAGAGTTGGATAGTCCACAGAGGTACTAGCCGACATGTATATGCGAAAAATCGTAAGATTATATGGAGTGCCGGTTAGTATTATATCGGATCGAGATTCGAGATTTACATCTCATTTCTGGCGAAGCATGCAAGAGAGTCTGGGCACCAGACTCAAATTCAACACAGCTTACCACCCACAGACAGATGGTCAATCGGAGCGCATGATTCAGATCTTGGAGGATATGTTGCGATCATGTATGCTAGACTTCGGAGGATCTTAGAAAGATCATTTGCACCTAGTGGAGTTCTCCTACAATAACAGTTATCAGGCCAGCATTCAGATGACACCATTCGAGGCATTATACGGAAGGAAGTGCAGATCACCGATATGCTGGAGTGACGTTGGTGAACGTCAAATACTGGGTCCAAAATTGGTAACGCAGACAGTGGAGAAGGTAAAACAGATTCAGAATCATCTTCGGGCAGCCCAGGACAGACAGAAGCATTGGGCTGATACGCCCAGACGTCCCCTAGAGTTCAAAGAAGGAGAGCATGTATTCTTGAGGATTTTGCCCACTCGAGGTACCATTCGATTTGGGAGCAGAGGCAAGTTGAGCCCAAGGTATATTGGGCCATTTAATATTCTAGAGCGCATTGGTGAGGTGGCTTATCGTCTTGCATTACCTCCATCCTTAGAGGGAGTACATGACGTATTCTACGTCTCACAACTGACAAGATACATGACTGACCCAAGTCACGTAGTCGATCATTCAGAGATCGCAGTGGGCCCTAGCTTGAGATATGAAGAACAACCAGTTGGCATACTCGACATCAGTGAGAAGACATTGCGAGGACAAACAATTAGACTGGTCCGTGTAGCTTGGAAACATCATTCTCCAAGCGAATCGACCTGGGAACGGGAGGATAGTATGCGCCAGCGTTATCCTCACTTGTTCGCGGATGCAGTTATAACCTAAGCATTCTTGTAATTTCCTAGTTCTTCCTTTAGTAGTTCATTCTTTGATTGCGAGGACGCAATCCTCTTAAGGGGGGTAGATTGTAAACACCCTGATTTTTCAGAATAATTTTAATATAATTTTTTCCAACTTTTCGGTATTTTTCTGGATGAAGAACCAAGGTAATTATGATTCAAAGATTTTTAAACACTGTTAATTGGTGTTAAAATATTATGAAAATAATATTTTATGGTGTAAAATGGAAAACCGGACATAGGATAATTTTCTGTGAATTTATTGGACTCCAGAAACGCGTTTAAAGCTCTAAAAACTATTGGATATTTAAACCGAACCAAGCCTGACTGAACCAAACTAAACTTGAACCAAACCAAACTGCTAACTGAACCGAACCAGACCAACCCAGCTTAGCGGGTCGGGTCGGGTCAGATCCGAGTCAACCGACCCAAACCAAACCCGAACCCACACAGAACCCTAAATTCCCCTCCCCCGCCGGAATTCCTATAACAGCCCTATAAAGCCGTCTCGACGTGCGTGCCCAGCCCTCGAAACTCGTCCGCGCCGTCACCCCCCTCTGACCTCCCTTGCCTAAACCCTAGCCGACGACGTCTCCCAGCCCAACTCCTCCGCCAGGCCGCCCTCGACCAGACCCCTCGTCGGCTCCCCTGACTCGCAGCCGACCAATACTCCTCCGCCGAGTGCCCCGCCGAGCAGTCCAGACTTCACCAGACCGCGACTGTGCTTTCCCTACCGCGGCTGTACCGGACTGACCGATCCCCCGCCGCTGTGCAGTCCCCGGCCATTACATCCCCTGACGGCCCGCGTAAACCCCCACTCCGGCCTGACTTCCCCCGCGGCTGAACCGCGATCCCTCCAGCCAACTGTACAGAGCCGCCCGCCGCCCTAGCCCGACCTCGCCAACCCCGAGCCCGACTCCCTCCGGCGAAGCCCTGCCGCTGTCTCGATCAGAACCCTAGAGCAGCAGACACACGGACACAAGAGCTCGACCAGGACACGAGCAGGACACGAGAATTCAGACTTCTCGGAGCCAAGTTCAGGTAACATTTCCTCTCACCTCGTAACTCCATTTTCAATTTCGTCTGTTGTAACACGTAGACTATGTAACCCTCTCGATGCCCGTGTAACCCGCTCGGTGCGTTGCGTCCTGTGGTAATCGCAAACCGAGATCCAAAAACAGGAAAAATAATGCCCTATTTCACCCCGAAACTGAGTGCACTCCGCCAAATGAGACGACTTGGTCGCACGCGGTCTTTACCAAAACGTGCGCGTCATTCATACGGACGTGTGGGATTTCGCAGAAGTCGATTCAGATGTACGTGCACACCGAAATCAACGCGTATCCGCCGACAACGTCCCATATCCGTCCATTCTGGAACACGCTGTAACTTTGTGTACATACGTCTAATCGAGACGAAACTTGTGCCATCGGACTCATAGAAATACGCTGGTCCTATGACCCAAGTTTGGTTCGATTCTGAGAACGTTGACAAAATCGCGTATCGTGGGCCCCACCGGCTCCACTTGACGGGCGATTTTGTGATCGGCTGATCGAAATCAAATTCTGGAAGTTCCGTTGGGTTTGTATTATCGTTCCTGACTTGTTGACACTAAGTTTGACGAATTTGGAGACCTTTGACCCTGACACACTTTTCAGTGCAAAGTGGCCCACATGTGGACCCCATTTTGGCCCAGAAATGTCATTTTTGCCCTTGTGTCCAAATTGGACTTAGGAACAGGCATTTTTAGCTATTTGATATCTTCTGAGACTGTTGGTGATGTTTATTACAGCTTTTGGAGGAGTACCTACAGGATCCACTGATACATGGACAACTGTTGGTATTCAAACACCAGGCAAGTGTACCTTGCCAAACTCTGCAGTATTTTTAAATATTTTCTTTGCTTCATTTATATTGTTGTGCATGCTTAACCTAGGACCGTGTGACTTACTTAGCGTCCGATTAATAGTCGGGTGCCAACACCGTACGCGGCGTTGTGTATTGTCATCTAGAGATGGACATTCGTGACACTATATATTCTCGTACTTGTCTTACCAAGTACACTATGACCCAGGACACTTGACACCATTCATGAGACAGGATCTTTCTGAGATATTCATGGTGATTCTGTATAGGATACAGGACTTGACAGAGATACTATATTCTTAGATACTTTATGACTGGTTGCATTAGCTATGATCCCGCTTGACATGGACATGAGACGTTATGGTCATGATATACGTGGTTACATTGGGTGGGCAGAGACACACAGGCTACAGGCTATTCTATATATATCTACTACTATTGTGAGGTCGTAGACTCTCGTAGCAGAGCTAGACACATTACCGGTTATTACCGTTACTGGCTCCCCAACACAGAGTTTGTAGTGGCTCAGCCTGAGTACTCGTGATGCTCTCACTTGCATTTCACATAGATGGTTACATACTTACCCCATTTATTTTATTATTTGCTGTACTGCATTTATTTTGGCTTGTATTATCTGTACCTTGCTATGTTCCCTGAGGACCTGGATCCGGATTATGTCCCCAGGATTTGCAGACGAGATCTATCCCGAGGTATACGGGATCGGAGCAGAAGCAGATACAGGAGCGGTACCGACACCCGAGGACGAGGTGTTAGCTGAAGACTTTTCCTGAGCATCCATGTTTCATGTTCAGTATTTACTTTATTCTGTCATTTACATTATGGTCTGTTGAACCATTGTATCAGATTTTTATCGGGTTGTTCCCCGAAGCACTTTATTGAGACTGGTTGATGATTTACACTCCTTATATTCTGTGGATCATATTTTATATCTTGTGTGGATGAGATTAGTTATGCCATGTTGTCGTAGACTTGATTTTACAGCTTAAGTATGCCCCAATGGATCCATTAAATTGGGTTTGTCCATCGGTGTATGTTGCTGGCCATTGCCACACGTCTAATCCCTCGGTATTTTGGGACTGGGGCGTGACAACTTGGGAGGCCTTCAAGGAACTCTTCAAGGAGAAGTTCTTTCCTGACGTAGCTTTGGGGGCATTAAAAAGTCAGTTCCATGACTTGGTTCAAGGAAGCATGTCAATCGACGAATATGCCGCAGAGTTTTGCCGATTGAGTCGATTCACACCATCGATAATTCGAGATCCAGGAGACAGAGCACGAAAATTCAGGAAGGGGTTGAATAGAGAGATCAAGTCTCGTACTTCGGGATAACGTAATGCTATATTTGAGGGTATTCTGATGGATGCCCACATTGCTGAACATGACTTGGACCTCAAGCCCAAGAGAGGACGCGATACTTCTGGAGGAACAAGTGGTAACACAGGACCGGCCAAGCGCCCACACTTTTAATAACAACTGAGGCCGTACCAGCAGCAGCATCAGCAGCACCAGGCACCAGTTCAAGGACACATCCAGCAGCAGCAACACAGAGACAGAATGAGCCCGTTTCCCAGTGTGCATATTGCGGGAAGATGGTACATACCAGAGACATCTGCAAGAAGAGGTTGGGTACATGCTTGTCCTGTGGATCGTCAGCATATCAGTTGAGGGACTGTCTATCTATTCAGACTTGTCAGGGTGGAGCAGCCGCTCAGAGAGGACCAACCAGAGTACCTACTATACCAGGAGGCCAGCAGAGGGGACCTCCACTTCCACCACAGCAACAGAGGTTTGCTCAGCACCAGCAGCAACAGAGAGGAGCACCACAGGGATGTACATACGCCATAACGATTGAGGAGGCCGAGCCAGTTGGAGACGTGATTTCAGGTTTAGTTTCTCTCGATTCTATTCCAGCACTTGCATTATTTGATTCTTTGCAAGATCACGACTGGAGGAGGCATTATCCTATTCCGTTATTATTGCAAGGATCGGATAGTATCATTGGGAGGCCAAGAGTTGAGCGTGAGTTTACTCGTCATGCCACTTCCGGGATACGATATTGTACTCGGAATGGACTGGTTGAGTGGACACCATGCTACTATAGATTATCACAAAGGCAGAGTAATATTTCGACCGCAAGGAGAACCAGAGTTTGAGGTCGCCAGAGGAGCAGCAAAGCAGAGCAGAGGCACTTTTTGTGGAGCCAGGATGGAAGAAGATGAGTTGCCACATCCTCTGATAGCGGAGTTCCTGAATGTGTTTCCAGAGGAGTTGCCAGGCTTGCCGCCAGACAGAGATGCTGAATTTTCTATAGACTTGGTACCAAGAGCGGAGCCCATCTCACAATATGTCTATAGAGTCAACAACAACGAGCTGGTAGAACTGAAGAAGCAAGTTGAGGAGCTGCAGGACAAAGGTTTTATTAGATCCAGTTCATCGCCATAGGGAGCTCTGGTATTGTTTGTACCGGAGAAGGATGGCACGATACGCATGTGTATCGATTATAGAGCTTTGAATAATCTCACCATCAAGAATAAATACCCGCTGTCGAGGATAGACGATCTTTTCGATCAATTGAGTGGAGTGAAGGTGTTTTCAAAGATAGACTTGAGGTCAGGCTATCACCAGGTGAAGGTGAAGAAGGAAGACATACCGAAGACAGTTTTTAGGACCAGATATGGCCAGTTTGAATTCATGGTAATATCGTTTGGTTTAACCAATGCACCAGCAGTGTTCATGAACTTGATGAACAAGGTATTCCACCAGTACCTTGAGAAGTTCATAGTGGTGTTCATCGATGACATCCTTTGTATTCAAAGACCCCAGAGGAGCACGAAGAGCACCTGAGGATGGTCTTGGAGACCCTCAGGAAGGAAGAGTTGTACGAGAATCTTTCAAAGTGTGAGTTCTTCCTTAACAAGGTTGAATTTCTTGGACACATGGTAACGGGTGACGAAATTTTAGTTAACCCAAAGAAGATCAAGGCAGTGGAATCATGGGCTACCCCCAGTTTGGTAGCTGAGATCAGAAGCTTTCTCGGACTAGCAGGATACTACAGGAGGTTTGTATTAGACTTCTCTAAGATTGTAGAACCAATGACTAGGCTGACCAAGAAAGATATAGAATTCGTCTGGACAGAGGATTGTCAGGCCGCATTTGATGAGCTGAAGAAGAGATTGACGACAGCTCCAGTTTTTACGTTGCCATCAGGGATAGATAAGAGGTTTCACTATCTACAGTGATGCTTCAGGAAAAGGTTTGGGATACATTCTTCAGCAGCACAGGAAAATAATTTCCTATGCTTCAAGACAATTACGCCCTCATGAAAAGAACTACCCCACTCACGATTTAGAGTTAGCAGCAGTTATCTTCTCTCTAAAGTTGTGAAAACACTATCTGTACGGAGAGCGTGTGGAGATATTCACGGATCACAAGAGCTTGAAGTACGTGTTTACACAGAAGGAGCTGAATATGAGGTAGAGAAGGTGGTTAGAGCTGATTAAAGACTTCGATATCTCATTAGAGTACCACCCAGGGAAGGCCAACGTAGTCGCTGATGCCTTGAGCAGGTATCCGATGGCTATGTACTTGACTACAGATAGACAATTATTGGCCGATCTTGAGAGCTTGGGAATTGAAGTGCTAGTTCCAGGTGTTGAGATTCAGATGTGGGGATTGCAGATACAATCAGAGTTGATGGACAGAATTAGAGCTGCACAGTATGATGATGAGACTCTGAGGAGTATCAGAGCACAAGTTCAGATAGGATTGACAGATGACTTCACTATTGCGGATGATCGATATCTTTACGATATGGCACGAGGATGTGTGTGCCAAGTAGAGAGCTGCGCGAAGAGGTTTTATAGGAGGCACATCGCTCTCAGTACTCGATGCATCCCGGTGCCAAAAAGATGTATCGAGATTTGAGGGAGCACGTATGGTGGTATGGTATGAAGCGTGAGGTAGCACGCTTTGTATCCCGATGTTTGGTGTGCCAGCAGGTAAAAGCAGATCGATAGAGGCCAGGTGGATTGCTTCAACCTTTACCTATTCCAGAATGGAAGTGGGAGCACGTGACTATGGACTTTGTTTCAGGGCTTCCATGTTCTCAAGGAGGAAAGGACGTGATTTGGGTCATCGTGGATAGGTTGACCAAATCAGCCAACTTCTTACCATTCAAAGTGGGTACATCGATAGAGAAGCTAGCAGAGATGTACGTGCGACAGATTATCAGATTACATGGAGTTACATTGAGTATTATCTCAGATCAGGATAGTCGTTTCACTTTCCATTTCTGGAGGAGTCTGCAGGCTAGCTTGGGCACTCAGCACAAGTTCAGTACCGCATATCACCCCCAGACAGATGGACAATCTGAACGAACTATTCAGACTCTTGAAGATATGCTATGCACTTGCGTTTTGGATCTCAGAGGTTCTTGGGAGGATCATCTACACCTAGTAGAGTTTGCTTACAACAACAGCTACCAGGCCAGCATTGAGATGTCACCATTCGAGGTTTTATATGGACGAATGTGTCGTACACCGTTATCTTGGGATGATGTTGGAGAAAGAGCCTTGTTAGGACCAGAAATGGTCATGGATGCAGCAGAAAAGGTAAAACTCATCAGAGATAGACTGCGAGTGGCGCAGGACAAACAGCGACATTGGGCCGATAGCTACCACAGACCCCTAGAGTTTCAGGTATAGGTTTTGTTATTTTGATTTGTGATTGTTTGTTTTAGATTGCGTGTTAAGACTATTTTTTTCTAGGTTGGCGATTTGGTATTCCTACGGATTTTTTTGACACGGGGCACGATTCGATTTGGTAGAGGTTGAAAGCTTAGTCTAAGATATATTGGACCTTTCGGTATCCTTGCAAGGGTCGGTGCAGTGGCCTATAGACTGGACTTGCCGTCTTCTCTAGATGGAGTGCATGACGTATTCCATGTGTCACAGCTGAGACGGTACGTGGCAGATCCTAGTCACGTACTAGATCACTCGGAGATCGAGGTTGGACCGACGCTCAGCTATCCTGAACAGCCCGTAGAGATCTTGGATCATAGAGAGAAGGTATTACGGAACCAGACTATTCCTTTGGTTCGTGTTGCATGGAGACATCACTCTCCAGGCGAGTCAACCTGGGAGAGAGAGGACGAAATGCACGAGCAGTATCCGTATCTCTTCGAGACTTGAGTTATAATTCTTTGTTGATTATTTGTTCTGGTGCTAGTTTATTTTAATTTCGAGGACAAAATTCTTTTAAGGAGGGTAGACTTGTCACTACCATATTTCAGAATAGGGGTATTATCGTCTTTTTATTTATTTAATTTAACGTGTTAATATTGCATGATATTTATTTATATTTAATTGCTGTAATTATATTCGATTGATGTACCTTACCGTTGCTGTGATAATTGGAGCACTACACTAGCCATTGTCTTCCTATAAATTTTATACACTTGTCCTAGTCGTGCCAGTCTTCTATTTTGATCCTTGTATAACTCATAACTTTGCCCTGTTGTGTTTTACTGTGTGCGCACAACATTCATTGCAAATAATTATATTTAATTCTATATAAATCCAACTTTACATCGTTGTGCGTTCCAATCGAAATTGGAGACACAATCTCGACCCATTTTGTGCAACCCAAATTAGGATAATATTCTCCTTTGAGTCTTCCACATTCATGACACTTGTGTCCCACCTAATTTTAGCCCCATGTACTTCTAATTAATTTTAGAACACCAATTATATTAGTTTTAATTAAATTAATCCAAAAATTCTACCTTGTGTAATTTTCTAATTGTTGGGCACTTTCATGCAAAAGTGCATCGAGGTGTCCATACTCCATTGGACTAACACATGAAGAAACCCCATTTTTCTTTATGTGAATTTTCTCCATAATTTTTGAGTGTGTAACACTCAACATCAACCCTCATCAAACCTTGGCCCTCCATTTTGAAACTATGAAATCCCATCCCTCCAATTTCTACATGAAAAGCCAAGCCTTTTTCCAAGGAGGAGTGTTAACCGGCCCACTTTTCTGGGTCAACCTCAACACCAACCCTAGTTTTACATACACACACATATATATATATATATATATATATAACTTTCTTTTCTTTATTTTTCTTCAACCCTAAACTATTCCAGCCGATACCAACCCTCCCATCTCCTGTTCATCACCATCCCCTTCAACCGCCGACTGGAGCCCAGTCCCTCCACCGACCCGCCGGATTGCTGTACCTCGCCTGAGCGACCCCGACCCCGCTGAACTCTCCAGATGCCAACGCCGGAGCCGACCCTGACGCCTGAGCACGCCATCACCCCGCTTCTCACCGCCTCCCATCAACCAACCCGACCGGAGCACTCGCTTGAACCGCTGAACTCACACCTTACGATCGCCTGAAGTCGATGACACCGCGGCCACCATCTCGACGAACAGCAGCAACTCGATGACTCATCAACAACATACGTCTGAACCCGACCCCGCTGCCATTCGCCTGAACGTCCCCTCCTTCGACTGAACGACAGCAGCTACCTGAGCCATCCCTCGACGACGCGGCCGAGCCTCGCCTGAGCAAAAACAGGAGCAGCCGAGTCTCCCCTTACCTCGACGTCGAACACCCCGTTCACGCGCGCGCAGGTTCGAGTTATTCTTTTCATGTTGTGTATGTATATACGTGTGAATGACGTTAGGATATAACATATTGCTCCATGGCAAGTTCGTTAGTTGTTGATTGCTAGTCGTTATGCAAATGAACCCAACTCGTATGCGTATATGTACGCGTATGCATATATTATTCAAGTTGGTATATATATACGTACATATATATATGAGATTAAATACTATGCTAGTATGAACATAATCGTATATGTACTGTGAGACCCTAGTATTAATTATGAATATTTCGTAATTGCTTTGACCATGGAACCTGGATGATTGTGAGTTGACTGCCTTATGTACACTGACGTACTAGCGAGACCCGTGTTAGTGTTTGACTGCCTGATTGCACAGCAATTACAGATGTGATACCCGTGCAGCTAGATGCACATTTGACCCTGTAGATGACAAGTGTCACCCCTAGCGTAGTCTCTGAGTTTATGGTATTTATGATTGCATGTATGTTAGTGTATCGACTGATACAATATTATTATTAATTGATGTCTATAGGACTGTTGAATCATTCAGACAAGACCCCGGAAACACGATATTTGTATTTCCAGCAGAGGACCACAGGCGAGTACATTCTCTGACAATTTTCATTATGTTGATTATCTCTATGATTCTAGTTGTATAGCGTACATGATTCTGACACTATGTATACACGAGTTGGCATTATCGAGAACTATCACGAGGAGTCGTGATTGGAATCTATCGTGCTAGCTGGGGACGGGGAGATATTAGTAGATTATGTGATCATACCCAACTCTACATGCATCATAGCTCACCCATACCTCATGTCGGTGTAGCCTGACCATTACATGCCTCATAGCCTATTATGTATGATTGGCCTGACTATTGCTTGCATCATAGCTATTCGGATGGTTAACCTGACCTTACATGAATCATAGCTAGTCATACATAGCAAGCCTGATCAGTCCCAAGCTGATCACATGATATACTGATATTTTACACAATTAGCTAGATAGTCTCTACATGTATCTCTAGTTTATTAATCTAGTATTTTTCCTATGCTCTAGTTATTGTTCTAGCATTTACTTATATACCAGTTCATTATTCTAGCATGCACTTGTATTTCGGTTCATTTCTAGATGTACCATTGATGATGACATTATTTTCGTGTTTTCTTATTCCAGCATTTCGTTATTCCAGTATTATTTATTGCCAGTATTTATATCCATCTTGTATTTCTTTACACTGTATTATAGTTTTTGTCAATATATATGGAACTGCTGTTAGTGCTTGTACTTTGCTCCAATCCTGACTGGATATTTTTTCCAGAGGATCTTGAGGACTTCTTTCCTACACATTATGGACCAAGTATAGACACAGACTACATACCAGAGATATTAGAGGAGTCTATTCCATTAGAGGAGACACTACCTGCAGCTGTTTAGACATTATTTATTCTATGCATTGAGACTTATTTTGAGGTTTATTTTAGTTATGTTGAGACTTATGTGGAGTTTAATTTGAGACTTGTGGAGACTTATTTATGTTGGACAGCTAGACTGTAGTTTATCTCTATTTGAGACATTGTGTTTGACTTATGTCATTCTTTCTTATCTTTTATCGTGCCATTTATATTCTTATAGCTATTGTGATTGAGTATACATTATGAGATATTGAGAGATGTTTATTTTATTGTACTCCTTATGGAGTTGATATCATTGACATGTTGTGAGTTATGTTAGTATTATTGAGACCTTGACAGCGTTCTACCACCGATGCTGCGGCATAGGCTGGACGTACCCACAACTTATGCCCAAATTCTGGGTGTGGGTCGTGACAAGCCTATTATTTGGATTTGATACTAGTGGACCCAAATTAGTTATTTATGATAACACATTGAGCCCAACATTATACTAAGCCCATTTGACCCTCTTTCCTAGTTAATTAAGGAGATTAGCTTAATTCTTATTAGTTAGAAACTTTTTCAATATAGTCCTTCCTAATTATTTCTCATAATTAAATAGTAGGGGGATGGTGGATATTTTATTATAGCTTGGAGGGAAAGAAAGGGGGCTGCCGTTTGAAGGTTTCTCATTCTCTCTCCTCTTCATTAGTTTATTTTATTTAGATCCCCAATTATGTTCTTCCTCAATTGACTTATCCCTCCACAAATTCAACCCAATTTATACCCATTTCCTTTCAAATTCATCATCTAAGATGCATTCAAGCTTGGATTACAATGAGCACTTGAAAGAGAAGGAATTGGCAAGGAGATTGTGTCCTAATTGTGTCCATTGAGCATTTCATTGGGAATCCATCTCCCAATAGGCAAATTCTGAATCTACCACTTAATTTAGACTCTAATTTATGCATTTAACCATTAGAAATCATCCCTTAGCTTAGGGCTACCCATAGGATCAAGAATTAGGTTTATATGACTTGTATTTTAGAAGTTACATGGTAGTTTGTGTCCAATTAGGAGAAATTACAAGATTGACACATCAAATATGTGTCATGAGACTAATTAGATCCAATTAGACTTAGATAAGGATTTTGGAACTAGGTACGTATCCACAATTGGACACGAGTAGAGCGTATCACAGAAATTTATGATACTGTGTGATACAAAGCTCATTTTTGGGTGATTTGTATAATTTCTCTTTAATTCTTATTGTAGCAAGTTATATTAGTTATTATATTGAGTATTTGATATGTAAGAATGTGTATTGTGGAGTATTTGAGAATTTGGCACTTTGTTGGATACGTACCATAGAGTTCACACTATGAATGCCAAGTGTTTGTTATAATGCATTGGTTGGATGAAGTTGTGAAGTTGCTATGACAGCAACCAGTAAGAGGATGTGGTATCAGAGTTTGAGTGTGGGGTATACTGAGACAAATACCTATATAGTGTGTGGAGGGTTCAAGTATTAGAGAGTGAGGGTTGTCTTATTGAGTTCACTGATACACATGTGTATCCGTGCTAGGAATGTATCTAGTGTAACTTCAGGTGTACAGGTATTTTGGTGAGGATTAGTAAGTATGTTGATTGAGGTATCTGTAGTGATGTATCAGTAAACTTGGTGTGTGGGTATACTAAGATATGGGGTAGTTGGGATAAATATCAAGGTAAGGTATATATATATATATATTACTACATATGAGTTTATATAGTATATTTAGCTAATACTTAGTATCTACATAACTAATATAGCCTTGTATTGAACCTAGAAACCTAGATATCACCTAGTAATTATTATTGTAGACTTGTAACCAACCTAGAAACTATGTGTGGACCTAAATTAAGGTATTGACCTAGTGTAGCTAATATAAGCTAGTGTAAGCTAGAATGACCTAGAATTGGCCTATAAATCATATTAGTGCATCATTTCTTATCCATTACACCCAATTGACAAGAAATTCATATTTAGGTGTGTGTGATACCAGATCGGATATCGAGATATACCATTTGCTCAGGACCACAGGTGAGTATATTCTCTGATAGTTTTCTTATTTGATAGCCTCTATATTTCATGTATTTAGTATTGAGATATTTGATCTTGACATGATGGTTTCACGGATTGGTATACGTGGATCTTGGTCATGAGATATTATTGTCGTGGTTACTCAGTGATCGCTGTGTCATATTTCATGATTACTCAGTGATTACCATGATATCATAGTGATTATATAGACCGTGATCATAGTGCATGATATTATAGACCGTGCAGTATAATATACATGTTATAATGTGTCATAATTTGGATCCGTGTACTAGTCGGGGGGTTGGGAAAGTATTAATGGATATGTGATCATACCTTATAGCCCGTGATAGTTAGCAGATCATGTCACTCACTCATGATCACGCTAGCTCACCTTTTTATATAGCCAATGTTAGGCCCAAGCCGTTCACCATTATCTTGCTAATATTTCAAGGCACACACACACACACACGCACACACACACATACACACACACACACACACACACACACACACACACACACATATATATATATATATATATATATATATATATATATACACTTTATTCCAGTTTATTATATTGATGTTCCTCGCCATATTGTTCTCAGTTCTTGCCATTATTCCACCATGATATTGTTTTTCGTGACATATGCTAGTTCAATTACTTCCATCATTTATGTTCATTGCTATTGTTGTTTTATAGTTTTTATCAATTATTGGAACTGCTATTTGGGTTGTACTTCACTCCAATCCTGACTGGATATATTTTTCAGATGATTCATTAAAGGACTGGTGTCCTATACACTATGGGCCACAGGATGGCAAGCCAGTTGTTATCATCCGTAGAGCAGGTTGAGTTAGTTCCAACAGTTTATAAGGCATAGTTAGTTTATTCATGAGATTATATATGTCAGTCAGACATTTTTGGCATTGTATTATTATTTGATATCTTGTGTTGGGTTTAGACTTGGACTTGTGATGTATTGTGACTTTATTTCTTTTCTTCTAATCCATATCATGCCATATATTCCTCTAGTTTATTATTGTGATTGAGTATTGTTTACCATTACCATATTATTATATTTTTCTCCATTTGGGGTTGAGATAGCATGACAGGTACCTTATATTTATTGTGTGAGATATTTAGATAGTATTTTGACTGAGACATCGTTCTACCGTCGATGCTACGGCGTAGGCTGGATGTACCCACGTACTCGTGCCCTTATACTGCGTGTGGGTCATGACATATTTTTGTGGTGGCCCATGCAGGTCGACGTAGTAGTACTCAGACTTAGAGTATTACTACAAGCCCGCTATAGGATATAAGACTAAGTATATAGGATGAGAGGATACTCAATCACTACTAGGAAACATTTTTAATCTATTGAATTGTTATCTTTATCATTCAGAGTAATTATTTTCTTTGGAATATTACTGTCCTTCCTTGATGCTATCGTATCTTGTGTAATATTGATTTCTTTATTGAATCTGTCTTCAGGATGCCTCCGAAGACTCGATCGCAGCGCTCTTGAGCAGTTTCGACGAGGTCTGTTACTTCGTCACTTCAGAGAGAGCCAGCAGCAACTGTTCTGCCTTCTTTCGTTCAGAGGATCGCTTCACCAGTCCAGGTGGGCATTTCAACAGCAACTTTTGGGGGTGCTCCACCACCAGTTCCGAGGACTGTTCCATCAGTCACGGAGGATCTTCCTCCACCACCACCTATGCAGCAGACGAGACACAAATGTTCGCTATATTCTAGGAGATGATGGTAGTACAACAGAGGCAGACGAACGCTCTACATCAGGGCATCGAGAGTGCTTACCAGTTAGCACTAGCTACTATGGAGAAGGTATCACTTGTTCATCCATAGACAGTACCGCTTCATCCCGTACCGTACCAGCCGAGGCAGAGTACCATTATTAACTTCAAGAGGATGGGACCCAAGAACTCATACTTCAAAATCTTTCCATAAAGCTTCTCCTTCTTGAGAATCTCCAGAGCTATCCTTAGATGCTCCTCATGCTCCTCCGGGGTCTTCGAATATATCAGAATATTATCAATAAATACCACCATAAACTTATCATGAAACTGGTGGAAAACCTTGTTCATGAGATTCATAAATATTATCGGGGCATTGGTCAACCTAAACGATATCACCATGAACTCAAACTGGCCATACCGGGTCTGAAAAGCTATCTTCGGAATGTCTTCCTTCTTTATTTTTACCTGGTGGTAACCTGACCTCAAGTCTATCTTCAAAAATACCTTCTCTCCGCTCAACTGATCGAAGAGATCATCAATCCTCGAAAATGGGTATTTGTTCTTGATAGTTAGGTTCTTTAGAGCCTTATAGTCGATATACATGCGTATCGACCATCCTTCTTCGGTACAAACAATACCGTAGCATCCCATAGTGATAAACTGGATCGAATGAAGCTTTTGTCTTGTAAGTCATCCACCTACTTCTTCAATTCTACCATCTCACTATTGTTAACTCTATAGAACGTGCTGAGATATCGGCTTTGCTCCTAGCACCAAATCTATAAAGAACTCAACATCTCGGTATGGCGGCAAACCCGGCAACTCCTCTGAAAAAATATCTATGAACTCTGCTATCAACGGATGTGATAAATCCTTCTCTTCAACCATGGCTCCATAGATGGCATCCTCGCTTTGCTCCTGTCACCCTCACTTTTCCAACTAGGGGTAGTTTGGTAATTTGGCACGATAAATAATTTTAGGAATAAATATTAAATATTAGTGTGATGATTATATTAATTATTTAATTATGTTTGAGCTATAAATTATTTGTGACTTGTATTATTTATTTTAGTTAGGAGGCTAGTCCAATAGTTAGACTTCTTGTAAGCCCAATTAGACTTATCATGACAACTTGTGAGCCCAACATGGACCAAGCCCAAGAACCTAACACCCACTAATTAAATTAGGAAGATTAGACTAATTAGAATTAGTGTAAAAACTTTCCAAAATGTCCACCCTTAATTATTTCTCACAATTCACCATTGGAGGGCATATGGGACTTTTACATGTTGCTTGGGGAAGGAAGAAGGGGGAAGGGGCCGGCCATGATATGAGCCTCTGTAAACCCCCTGATTTTTAAGAAATTTTAAATTAGAATTTTTCACAATTTTCTGGATTTTTCTGAAATTAAATTCAGGTGTTTTAAATATTAAATGATTTTTAATTAATATTAAATAATATTAAAATATTATGAAAATAATATTTTATGGTGTAAAATGAAAAACTGGACATAGGATAATTTTCCAAAAATTTATTGGACCCCGGATGGATTTTTTTAAAAGCCTTAAAAACTATTGATTTATTTAACCTAATTATTTAAACCCAATAATAAACCGGTTTACCCGAACCCAAAATAAAACCGAACCGGACAGGCCAGTCTGCCAGAACCGGCCCAAACCCTTAACGGGTCGGATCCGGGTCAGACCCGACCCGCTTGGACCCGCCCGACACGGATTAAAACCTATCCCCCAAAATTCACAACGACCCGACCCTTCGCCTGCCGGCGGCCGTTTATGCCGCCATGGCCGCCGGCGGACCCCCCACTTCACCTTCCCCGACCTGCCGCCTCTTCCTATACCTATTCCGTCCATAACCCCCGGCGGTCCCTCTCCCCTCGACCCTCTATATATACCCGAGCCTTCCGCCGGAAAACCCCTTCAACACCCTTCTTCTCCGACGAGCCCTGTGATTCCGACCATCCCCCTCCAGCACCTCCAGACCCCGACGCCACGCCTAGCCTCCCGCCGGACCCGCGGACAACCTCCCCGAACCTTCTCCCACTTCTCCTCCCTCTGGTTGGGTTCATCCAGAACCCGACACCGACTTCGGTGCATTCTGCCGCCTCCAGACCCAAGTCCGACCGCCTAGAACCGTCATCGACCTCCCCAGACCGATTTCGGTGACCCTTCAGCTGTCCAGCAAGCCTCCGGCGACTCGGACACGACACAGAACCGTGCCCTAGCCAGGACACGGTCGGACACGTCCAGGACACAGAATACTCGACTCGGACACGCGTGAATCGGACTTTTTGAGCCCTATTCAGGTACTCGTAACTTTCTCCTCGCTGCCCCATTTCTATTCCGTCAGTTGTATTGCGTATCCTGCATGACCCCCTCGGTGTCCGTGCAAACCGCTCGGTGCATCTCGACCTATGGTGATCGCGAACCGCGATCCAAAAACAGGAAAACTAACGCCCTATTTTACCCCAGAACTGAGTACGTTCTGCCAAACGGGACGACTTGGTCGCGGGCGGTCTTCATAGATACGTGTGCGCCGTCGATACGGACGTGCGGGATTTCGCAGAAGCTGATTCGGATGTGCGTGCACACCGGAATCAACGCGTATCCGCCGACAACGTCCCGTATTCGTACTTTCTGGTTCTCGCTGTAACTTAGTGTACACACGTCGGATAGAGACGAAACTTATGCCATCGGACTCGTAGCAATACGCTGGTCCTGTGAGCCAAGTTTGGTTCGATTCTGAGAACGTTGACAAAATCGTGTGTCGTGGGCCCCATAGGCTCCACTTGACGGACGATTTTGTGATCGGCTCATCGGAATCCAATTCTGGAAGTTCCGTTGGGTTCGTATCATCGTTCCTGACTTATTGACACTAAGTTGGACGAATTTGGAGACCGTTGACCCTGACTCATTTTTTGGTGCAAAGCGGCCCACATGTGGACCCCGCCTTGACCCGAAAATGTCATTTTTGCCCTTTTCTCCAAATTGGACTCAAGGACAGGCTTTTCTAGCTGATTAATATTTTCTGGATCTGATGGTGATATCTATTTCAGCAATCGGAGTACTGCCTGCAATCCCCGCTGAAGCCAGAGCTACAATTGGAGCCGAAAACCCCAGGCAAGTATACCTTGCCATAATTACAGTATAATGATTCATTTTGTTCTCTTGATTTATTTTCTGTGACTGTTGTACATGCTCAACCCTAGGGCCGTGTGACTTACTTAGCTTTTGATTAATAGTCGGGTGCCAACACCGTACGCGGGGTTGTGTAAGGTCAACTAGAGATGGATATCGTGACATTTACATTCTCGTACTTGCCATATCAAGTACATTATACCCAGGACACCTGACACGAATCATGAGACAAAATCTTCCTAAAATATTCAAGGTGATTCTGTATAGGATACATGTTTATGACATATATAGTTTACATGCTTAGATTTTATCCTGACTTATTGCATTAGTTTTGATCTTGCGTAACATGAACATCGTGAACTGTGACGTGAGATTATATTGGGTGGGGAGAGTATTACCATATCAAGGCTGATTATATTATAATTATTGTCATATGGAGGTGTCTTAGTCTCTGATACAGAGCTTTGGCGCAAGTTCTGGCCCTTCGAGAAAATACTGCTATGGTTTCTTCAACACTGATCCTGTAGTAGTCTCAGCCTGAGTATGACTAATAACTCTCACTTGCATATTACTTAGCTGGCTATGTATTTACCCTATTTATTTTCTTTATTTCCTGCACTGCGTTATTATGGCTTGAGCTTTCTTGTACCTTGCTATGTCCCCTGAGGACCTGGATCCGGATTATGTCCCCAGGATTAGCAGAAGAGATCTACCCTGAGGTGTACGGAACAGGAGCACTTCTCAAAACAATACCAGTACCTGAGGACGAGGTGATCGCTGAGGACTTCTCCTGAACATCCGCTTCTTCCATGCTCAGTTTTATGGCAATTAAACTCTTTATTTCCTGTTTATGAGAACTTTTGTAACAGACTTAATATCGGGTTGTTCCCCGATTTTATTTACTTGTGACTGGTTAATGTTTATTACTTTCTATTGATATTTCTGTGTTTATTCTGTGGATAAGATTAGTAAACCCTGATAGTTGTAATACAGCTTAAGTATGCCCCGATGGATCCATTAAATTGGGTTGTCCATCGGTGCGTGCTGCTGGCCATTGCCACGTGTCCAGTTCCTCGATATTTTGGGACTGGGGCGTGACATGGTTTTTATGGTGGCCCATGCAGGTCAACGACTAAATTGTTCGGTTTCAACTTAGGGACCGAACAGGCCTGCAATAAGAATATGATAAGTTTTTAGGATCTCATCCACTTGCTTGAATCGTTCTTGATATCTATATCGTATTCGAATTAATTCTTAACTTGTATCCTGCTTTGATTCCTGTGCACCTCTTATAGTTTATGTTGGTTACAGAATTATGAATCCACAAGTTGGCGAAGAGACTCATCCAGGAACACCACAAGGTGTTGTGGTAATCGACGAAGATGAAGAGATACTAGTGGATGAAGGTCAATCATCACAACAACACAGTCAAGCAAGTCAGCATGCCTCGAGGATTCAGCAAGATGACGTTCCACCATCGACACAGTTTGCTCTACCAATGCCTACCGTCCCACAAGGGCAAGCTATGGACATACAACAGATGTTTTAAATGTACTACCCGATGATGCAAGCTTATCAGAAGGCTCAACAAAGCCAAACGGAGGAGTTCATTTGCAGACTTAGCTCAGAGCTACGAAAGTTAATCAACTCCGTCGTAACGGACGATGTTACTGCAGCACGGGCCATGGAGTACATCACCAGGATAGAGTCCAGCCAGAAACGGCCGCAAGCACCAGACCAAGCACAGCAGGAAAGAGCTGCAAAGCGACCCCAGAAGAATCCACCGAGAGCAGCATCCAGAGCCTCATTCCTTCCTACTTGTTACTATTGTGGCAAGGTAGGCCAGGTTGAGAAGAAGTACAGACGCAAGTTGGGACTGTGCTTGATTTGCGGATCCAGTAACCATTTAGCCAGAAGTTGCAAGATGCACAGAGGAGAAGCATCAACGGTTAACCAACAAGCGTTACCAGTACCGATGTCATGACCCGCACCCGGTTTAGGGGCACGAGAGCGTGGGTACGTCCAGCCTACGCCGCAGCATCGGCGGTAGAACGCTGTCTAGGTCAAGTACTATCTAAACAATCTCACGCTAGTATCCAACTCCATAAGGAGACGTGGATATCATAAAATAATCTAGGAATACTCAATCACAACTATAGCACGATAGGAAATGAAGAAATAAAAGAATACAACACAAGTCTAATGACACGATAATCATACCTGCAATCATTAACTTCCAATCCTCAAGTGTGTCGGAACCAGTCTACTAAGGTCACAGTCTGGAAAAATATTTTCCAGTCAGGAAGGAGCAAAGTACATCTCTAAATAGCAGTTCTATATAAATGACATAAACTATGTAGCAGTTCTAGATGGAAATATACCAGATGCATGTATAGGTACGAGAAATGTACAATGAAAGAAATACTGGAAATACTGTAAGTAACTGCAGGAAAAGAAACAATATGTCCATGAGCAAGAAACCTAAGACTAAGTGTGTGAGTACTAGCTTTGACATGTGATCGGCTTGGGAACAAGATCAGGCTGGTTACATGTGATTAGCTATGATTCACGAAGGTCAGGCTAACCGTTGGTTAGCTATGATGCATGTAGGGGTCAGGCTAATCACACGTAACAGCTATGAGGCACTGAGATGGTCAGGCCGCACCCGACGTGAGATGTGGGGTGAGCTATGATGCATGTAAAGTTGGGTATGATCACATATCTACACTAAAATACTCCCCACCCCCGACTGGTATAGTAGATCCAGTCATGGTACGCTATGGCACTGGATTCCCTAGGAAGGTAACAAATCTCCCCGGGAATCAGTGTCTGTACGTGCACAAGATAACAAGGAAAACAAGTCTTGTACAAGCTACACCATGAATAAGGAATAACATCTCATGACGAGATCCGTGTATACCAATCCGTGTAACCAATGTGTCAAGAACATGGATATTTACACTAGATACAGTGAACATAGGAGATATCATAAATTAGAAACTAATCAGAGAATGTACTCGCCTTGGGTCCTTAGCTGGTAATGTCAATGTCCTGTCCCAGAGTATCGTCTGGAGGAACCAACAGTCCTAAAATATATCAAATACAACATTTGCATCAGGTGCTACACTAACACATCACAAATACATGAACTCAGGGCTCTGCCAGGTATGGCACTAGTCAACTAGGGTCATCTAGTAGGGATACGTATATAAATACACATATTATTAATTATCATTAATACTTACAATATATTCATGCACCAATTTAAATGTATTTACAATATATATATATATATATATATATATATATATATCTTTTAAATACATATTTGATTTATACTAGTTGAACATTATATATGTATACTCATCCATATGCAAAAATACATTTTAAAATATATATATATATATGTATATTGTCAATGTTATTATTAAAATATATACTAATACTAGTACATCACATTAAATACATATACAATACATTAATTGTATGTACAAGATATATATATACATTTATACTAATTATATATATTTGAAAATATATTAGGTACATATATATATATACATTTATATACATATACTAAACATTATATATATTTTTATACCAAAATAATACGTATACTATTACATTTTATATATCAAAATATGTATATATCATATATGTGCAAAAGTACATTTTAGAATATACATATACATATTGTCAACATCATTCTTAAACATACTAATATTAATTCACCAAATTAATTTTATACCATATAAAAATACCCAATATACATACATATACAACTAGTTGTACATACTTAATTATACAATTTTATTAATAAAAATAAATAATATACCTATTCATATTTTAAATACATACATATACCAATACGAAAATATAAATCTACATATACATATTTATGCCAAAATACGGTTATATATATATATACAAATTTTCATAATCAAAAACCCTTATATATAATACATAACTAAATTTACACATACTAAATAACTAATTTCGTACATTAAAACAATAAACTAATTATATTTTAATTACTAAACTAATTACATGAAATTAACTAATTAATAATTACTAACTGATTAATAATTAATTACTGATTAATAATTTAATCAACTACTGATTATAATTACTACTAGCTAAACCAATATATAACTACTAGCTAATTACATATAAGCTAATTGATTAATTAATAATTAACTGGTTAATTAATACTAATATATAAATTAATCAAGTGATTAATCTATTACTAACTAATAAATTATAACTAAACTTATTTACAATTTACTAAACTAAATTAATATAATTTAATTAATAACTAATTATATAACTAATACTAATTACATATACTAAATATATTTAATTACTAAACAAATTACATATTTAATTAACTATTACATTATTAACTAACTCATTTTACATATAAATTTACTAATTAATAATTAACTAACTTATTAATAATTAACTAACTTATTAATTATATCTAAACTAATATAAAATTAACTAAACTAATTTATTAAGAATTTACTAACTGTAATTAACTCATTAAACTAATTATACTTAACTAATAAATACTAATCCAGTCTCTGAAACGAAAAGAAAGAGGGAAAGAGGGAAGCGGAGAGGGCTCACGGTGGGTCTCGGCGCCGGCGGAGGAGTCTCGTCGGGTCTGCTCGTCTCGTCGGCGGCGGTGGAAACCCGAGAGCGGCGGCGGGTATTCGGCTCGAGGAGGCGACCGGCGGCGTCGACGGATCTGCTGGCGGTCGAACTCGAGGCGGCGGGTGCTCGATCTCGGCGGTGGCTGGATCTGCAGCGGCGGCGTCGCTCGGCCCGAGGCGGCGCTCTGTTCGAGGAGGCGACGCTCTGCTCGAGGGGGCGACGGCTTCGAGGCGGTTGCGGCTGCGTCTGGTCGGCCACGGCCATGCTCGGCTTCAGCGGTGGAGATCTCGGCGGATCTGGGCGGCCACGGCGATCGCCGGAGTTAGGTTAGGGTTAGGTTTAGTGGATGTGTCGGGGTGCATCGTGTCGGCTGGACACGATGGGTTCGCTGTATAGTGGGCGTGTCCGGGTGTTGGACACGGGGTGGGTGTTTGCTGTGGTGTGGGGGTCGTGTCCGGGTGTGTCGGACACGGAAATCAGGTTGTAAAGTTGTAACCGGACACAAGAAATAAATGGATACGGTGGGACACCCGGGGTAGGACCCGAGGCCAACACGGCTGACACGGTGATGCTGGACACACGGACACGAGCACACAAAATGGTGGTGGCTTTGGCTTTGTGGGGATTTGTGAGGGCTAGTTAGGGTTTCTTGGGAATGGCGATGAGGGACTTAAATAGGGAAAGAAGGTGTGGGATAAAGGGTGCGGGTTGGCCCAATAATGAATGGCCCAGATCATAATTAAACGGGTTTTTCATGTGGGGAAAAATGAGGGTGTGAAGGCTAGTTAATGGAAATGACAACTTGTAAAAATAAAAATAAATATTATAATTTCAGAAAATATTTTTAGGAAAGCGAGCTAATTTCCAATTAGCTACTAATTAATACATTTTGCAAAATCTTAGAAAGTATGACATTTATTTATTTACTATCCCAATAAATAAAAATTTATTTTATTTTATCAACTAGTCTTTTAAATAAATATTTAGTTAAAACAATAATTTTTTATGATTCAAGCCAATAAATATTTGAAACTAGAAATATATATATATTATTATTTATTTACTTATTTTATAAGAAAGCGACATTTAGGAAAAATGATTTTTATACAAGATTATAAATTACCTTCTGAAACCAAACATTATTCAAAATCTAATAAAATAATTTCAAGGAAAATATTTCACACATTCGATATTAAGAAAAATAAAAATCTAATTATTTCGAAAATTTGGAAATCGGAGGTTACAACCGAGGCCAGCCTGTCCAGCTTTGGGAGCACCGCAAACGGAAGTGGAAGGAGTCATACCACCCTCTCCAGGAGAAAATCAGCCGAGGCCACCTTTGATACCCCAGGCCGTACTCTTCCAGCAGGTCCAGCAGCAGCAGAGGAATCCACCTCAAGAACGAGGCCAAGCTTTCGCGATGACTGTGGGAGACGCGCAGAATCATGGAGTAGCTAATGCGCGTAAGTTTTTGTAGTCCTGTTTCTAGTATTGCTTTAGTTCGTGCCGTTGGTTCGTGACCCTAGACTTAACCTGACATTTTTAACTTGATAATAATTGATAACCTAGTGTTAATCTAAGAAATTTTGAACTTGCCAATAATTTAGAATAATTTATAAATGTTAACCTGATATGTTTCTAAAGATAACCTGGTTTTCTAAAAAACTGTAATTTCTAGATTTTCTACATTTGGGAAATTGTATAACTTCCATTACTTAGGGAAATGATTTTCCCTATGTGTTTAAACCCTCAACCTTGATTTTCTTCATAGTATTGTGATTCGAATAAATTTTGCAACCGTGTCATCTCTGTTGACCGGTTATTCTTTGATTGCGAGGACGCAATCCTCTTAAGGGGGGTAGATTGTAAATCCCCTAATTTTCAAGAAATTTTAAATTGGAATTTTTCACAATTTTTTGGATTTTTCTGAAATTAAATTCAGGTATTTTAAATATTAAATAATTTTTAATTGATATTAAATAATATTAAAATATTATGAAAATAATATTTTATGGTGTAAAATAAAAAACTGGACATAGGATAATTTTTCGGGAATTTATTGGACCCCGGATGGATTTTTTTAAAAGCCTTAAAAACTATTGATTTATTTAACCTAATTATTTAAACCCAATAATAAACCGGTTTACCCGAACCCAAAATAAAACCGAACCGGACCGGCCGGTCTGCCCGAACCGGCCCAAACCCTTAACGGGTCGGATCCGGGTCAGACCCGACCCGATTGGACCCGCCCGACCCGGACTAAAACCTAACCCCCAAAATTCAAAACGACCCGACCCTTCGCCTGTCGGCGGCCGTTTCCGCCGCCGTGGCCGCTGGCGGACCCCCCACTTCACCTTCCCCGACCTGCCACCTCTTCCTCTACCTATTCCGGCCATAACCCCCGGCGGTCCCTCTCCCCTCGACCCTCTATATATACCCGAGCCTTCCGCCGGAAAACCCCTTCAACACCCTTCTTCTCCGGCGAGCCCTGTGATTCCGGCCATCCCCCTCCAGCACCACCAGACCCCGACGCCACGCCCATCCTCCCGCCGGACCAGCAGACAACCTCGCCGAACCTCCTCCCACTTCTCCTCCCTCTGGTTGGGTTCATCCAGAACCCGACACCGACTCCGGTGCATTCCGTCGCCTCCAGACCCAAGTTCGACCGCCTAGAACCGTCGCCGACCTCCCCAGACCGATTCCGGCGACCCTTCAGCTGTCCAGCTAGGACACGGCCAGACACGTCCAGGACGCAGAATACTCGACTCGGACACACGTGAATCAGACTTTTTGAGCCCTGTTTAGGTACTCGTAACTTTCTCCTCGCTGTCCCAATTTTTATTTCGTCAGTTGTATCGTGTAGCCTGCATGACCCCCTCGGTGCCCGTACAAACCGTTCAGTGCATCTCGACCTGTGGAGATCGCGAACCGCGATCCAAAAACAGGAAAACCAACGCCATGTTTTACCCCGGAACTGAGTACGCCCCGCCAAACGGGACGACTTGGTCGCATGCGGTCTTCACAGATACGTGTTCGCCGTCGATACGGACGTGCAGGATTTTGCAGAAGCTGATTCGGATGTGCGTGCACACTGGAATCAACACGTATCCGCCGACAACGCCCTATATCCGTACTTTCTGGTTCTTGCTGTAACTTAGTGTACACACGTCGGATCGAGACAAAACTTATGCCATCAAACTCGTAGCAATACGCTGGTCCTGTGAGCAAAGTTTGGTTCGATTCTGAGAACGTTGACAAAATCGTGTGTCGTGGGCCCCATAGGCTCCACTTGATGGGCGATTTTATGATCGGCTCATCGGAATCCAATTCTGGAAGTTCCGTTGGGTTCGTATCATCGTTCCTGACTTGTTGACACTAAGTTGGACGAATTTGGAGAACGTTGACCTTGACTCATTTTTTGGTGCAAAGCGGCCCACATGTGGACCCCGCCTTGACCCAAAAATGTCATTTTTACCCTTGTCTCCAAATTGGACTCAAGGATAGGTATTTCTAGCTGATTAATATTTTCTGGATCTGATGGTGATATCTATTTCAGCAATCGGAGTATTGCCTGCAATCCCCGCTGAAGCCAGAGCTACAATTGGAGCCGAAAACCCCAGGCAAGTGTACCTTGCCATAATTGTAGTATAATGATTCATTTTTTCTCTTGATTTATTTTCTATGACTGTTGTACATGCTCAACCCTAGGGCCGTGTAACTTACTTAGCTTTCTATTAATAGTCGGGTGCCAACACCGTACGCGGGGTTGTGTAAGGTCAACTAGAGATGGATATCGTGACATTTATATTCTCGTACTTGCCATATCAAGTACATTATACCCAGGATACCTGACACGAATCATGAGACAGAATCTTCCTAAAATATTCAAGGTGATTCTGTATAGGATACATGTTTATGACATATACAGTTTACATGCTTAGATTTTATCCTGACTTATTGCATTAGTTTTGATCTTGCGTAACATAAACATCGTGAACTGTGACGTGAGATTACATTGGGTGGGGAGAGTATTACCATATCAAGGCTGATTATATTATAATTATTGTCATCTGGAGGTGTCTTAGTCTCTGATACAGAGCTTTGGCGCAAGTTCTGGCCCTTCGAGAAAATACTGCTATGGTTTCTTCAACACTGATCCTGTAGTAGTCTCACCCTGAGTATGACTAATAACTCTCACTTGCATATCACTTAGCTAGCTATGTATTTACCCTATTTATTTTCTTTATTTCCTGCACTGCGTTATTATGGCTTGAGCTTTCTTGTACCTTGCTATGTCCCCTGAGGACCTGGATCCGGATTATGTCCCCAGGATTAGCAGAAGAGATCTACCCTGAGGTGTACGGAACAGGAGCACTTCTCGAAACAGTACCAGTACTTGAGGACGAGGTGATTGCTGAGGACTTCTCCTGAACATCCGCTTCTTCCATGCTCAGTTTTATGGCAATTAAACTCTTTATTTCCTGTTTATGAGAACTTTTGTAACAGACTTAATATCGGGTTGTTCCCCAATTTTATTTACTTGTGACTGGTTAATGTTTATTACTTTCTATTGATATTTCTGTGTTTATTCTGTGGATAAGATTAGTAAACCCTGATAGTTGTAATACAGCTTAAGTATGTCCCGATGGATCCATTAAATTGGATTGTCCATCGGTGCGTGCTGCTGGCCATTGCCACGTGTCCAGTTCCTTGATATTTTAGGACTGGGGCGTGACAGCCTCTCCTCTCTTTCTCCTCTTCATTTGTTTCTTTATTTTAGGTCTAGAATTTAGATCCCCAATTTTCTTTTCTTTCCTCCATCAATTTCTTCTCATTTCACCTCTATTTTTCCTCTTATTCCTTTTAACAAGGAGCATTGGAGCTTGAATTGGCAAGGAGCACTAGGAAGAGGAACTTGTGGCAAGGAGATCATGTCTGGATCATGTCCACTTTGGTTTTTATTAGGAATCCATCTCTCAATTGGTAATTTCTTAATTCCTTCTTATTCTAGCTTCTAAATTTTGCATGAGACCTCTAGAAACTACCCCATTGGCATATGCTACCTATAGGGTCAAGTTTTAGGCTATTTGGACACCAAATATGGATTCTACATAGGTTTTTATATGTGGTTTGGGGGAAATACAAGAATGACACACAAAATATGTGTCATGAGACCAATTAGATCTAATTAGACTTAGATTGGGATTGTAGGACTAGATACGTGTCCACAAATGGATACGTATATGTTGTATCATGGTATTTTATGATACGGAGTAATACGGAGCCTATTTTGAGTATTTTGTATGATTCCTCTTCAATATATGTTGTAATTAGTTCCAATAACTATTATTAGGTGTAATTGATATGTGGGAATGCTTATTATGGTGAATTGGGATTTTGGCTCTTTATTTGGATGAGTGTCATGAATATCCCATTTTGCAGACTCAAAGTGTTTGATGAATTGCTATTAGTGAGTATCGTGCACCTTCAAGTCTTAATTGTGTTATATACTTATTAAATATATACATAACTATATGTATATATACACACATATATATATATATATATATATATATATATATATATATAGGGTGAGTGTGTGTGTGTGCCTGACTGTGTGTGCAGAAGGGTGTTCAGAAGTGTGTTAGTTTACTGTGTCAGTTTGTGAGTGAATGCGTTAGGTGTTATGTGTGTGGGTGTTAAGGAAATAAATAAGGGTCTCGGGTAAAGACTGGTACTGGATTATTAGTGAAGAGCATGAGGGGGTTTATTCCTATATAGCAGTGCACTATGTGCACTGCTCTACTGATGAACCATTAGAGGTATCAGGGGTAGTAAGGGGGTTGACAGTTATTTAGAATGTGAGAGTAGTGTTTGATCACACTGAGTTGTGTGTGTACAGGTATATGAATGTTAAGTATCAGACCAGGTATCAGAGGATCGTGTATCGAGTATCAGTAAGTGCAATAAGGGGATTTTGTATTTGTGCACGAGTTGTGAGTGAGGGATTGTTATTGGTATCACTAGGGTACACTGGTATGTGTAACAATTGGGTGAACTGCAGAGAATGCAATGGCAGTAGCAAGAGTGACTGCTTGGGGAATGTTTACTGAGAGCATCAGGCTTTAGCATTAGCTTTAGATGCATTAGACATTCAGGTAAGGCATAGTAGCAGTATAAGCAAGTAACAACACTATTATTAGATTGGGGTATCAGCTAGTAGTATTATCAGTGAGGATTAGTTGAGTTTACCATTAAGTGTTAGTATACTATTGTATCAATTACTGGTGAAATTATTGTTTATATTAGTTAGTGAGTTATGTTAGTTTAGTGTCATGATTATTGGCTAGTAGCAGTAGCAGCAGTTGAATGCTTGGGCTAGAGGAATGCAAGTGATGCAGAGGAGAGAATTTACAGTAGGTATATGACAGGTCCCTGCACAATATTGTATCAGTTCACTGATGTGAACTGGTAATAGCAACATAGAGTATCAGTTTCAGTAGAGTTTTGAGAGGTGGTTCAGATTTGATGAATGCACATATGGATTAGCAAGGGAGAACTCGAGCAGCAGAAATTGGCAATAATGTGAGGAACTAATACATGAGGAAGGTGGGGGCTTGAGTACCTGGGAATGTTTCCCCTTACACCTACAACAACTGAACTCAAAGTGTTAATAGTTAGTTAAGGGGACACATCACTAGGTATCAGATAATTAAGTGAGGGAGAAGACTTAGATGTGCTGTGCACAACAGTGCACAGCAAGGGAAGCTCAAACTAGATCAAGTAGGGGAGAAGAGTGTATTAGTAGCAGTTAATAAGTTAGAGGAGTATAGGAGTAGTATTCCGATATCAATAAGTTAATTAAATTAGTAAGTAGACTAGCTAGTATTTTAGTGTTAATACCTATTATAGCTAATACACTAAGATAATACTTAGTGTGGCTAGTTTTAGCTAGTTAGTGGTCAATATAGACTATTGACCCTAGAATAGACCTAATAAGACTCAGAAATTAACCTAGAGGCATGTATTAGTGTATTTTAACACATTTCTCTCATATGACACAATTTGACTTAATATTTCCTAAATAGGATTGTATGACACCAACTTGGGCATCGAGAGACACCTTTGCTCAGGACCAGAGGCGAGTACATCTCTCTTTTAGTTTTTAGTTCATGATAGTGTATATATCGCATGTTCTAGAACTGTATACTTGATTCCGACATAGCGGTTATATGGACTGGTACTATATGGATCCTGTCAGTAGATGTTATTTCTTACCGTATTCAGCGGGTACTCCTTCACATATATTTTATCGTATCTATCGGGTATTGATTTTAGTGTACTTCGTGTTCACACACTACTTGTGTTCAGTGTGCCCATATTCATGTTCGTAGCATGTCGTAATTGGATCCATTAGTATTGGTTAGGGATGAGAGAGTAGGAGTTGGTTATGTGATCAAGCCCAAGTTTATTCGTGTACATGTCGATTATATATCACCCGTATAATCGAGTTACCATATTGTATTCGTGTTCAACCCAAACCGATCATATAATAAACTTGTACTCTATGGCACATTAGTTGGTTTTATCTATTTCCATTTAAATTATAGTTATTCATATTGCATGTTCTTCATTCAAGTACATTACATGTTCACTCTAGTTCATTCCATTCTTAAGATTAGTTATCTTATATCCTTTTCTATTATCTATTATATATGCTCGATTATGTATTTGGAACTGCCTTCAGAGGTATGTACTTCACTCCAATCCTGACTGGATATATTTTTAAGATGATTGGCTCATGGACCAGTGTCCCATATACTACAGGTCGCAGGACGGCGTACCATTAGAGGATACTCCTTTAGAACAAGAGGACCTAGTACCAGATGCTGATGAGGCTTAGACTCATTGTTTAGACTTGTATTAGACTTTTATTGAAACTTTTTGGCATGTATATTTTATTGTGGACTTGTGATTGTATTGTGACTCTTTTCCTCTTTATTCCACGTCGTGCTTTATCTTCCTTAGTTTGATTTTGTGATTGAGTATAGTTTACCATTATCATATACCATATTGTTTCTCCATTTAGAGTTAAGATGACATTGACAGGTACCATATATATATTATATGAGATGTTTAGATAGTATGGTTGACTCAGACAACGTTCTACCGCCGATGTTGTGTCATAGGTTGGGCGTTGCTTACTACTCGTTCCCATATTCCGGGTGCGGGTCGTGACAGCTCCGCTGCTCCTCTGGCAATCTTAACTCTGGCTCTCCTGGCGGTCGAAACAAAACTCTGTCTCTACGATAATCTATACTAGCACGGTGCCTACTCAATCAATCCATCTTGAGTACAATATCGTAGCTCGAAAGTGGCATTATGAGTAAGCACGCCCTCAACTCCCGGCCTTCCAGTATAACTCTTCGATCATTGTAAACATCACTGACCAGGATAATGCCTTCCCCAGTCATGATCTTGCAAGTCCTAGCCAAAGGTTCAGACTCTAATCGATGCTTAAGAGCAAAAGATACAGATACAAAAGAATGGAAAGCACCATAATCAAACAAAACATAAGATGGAATAGAATTAAGGAGAACTGATCCTGATATCAAATCTTCGACTGGCTCCTCCTTCTCAACTGCCCTGGTGAAAGCTTGCCCTCGTGCTGCACCTCTCTGCTACTGCTGGTGCTGGACAAAATACTATTGTTGAGTTTGTAAAGGAGGACCCCTTTGCTGTCCCGCAGGTGGCCTTTGGTGCTCTCTGTGCCGGTGTTGCTCCCTGGCCTGCTCGAACTGGAGCCACTAGACACTCCCTCAACTGGTGGCCTGACTCTCCGCAATAGAGGCACACTCCAAGACTCTTTCTGCAAACCTCTCGTGTCTGTCCAATCTTTCCACAGTGAGTACACTACGGGTCCTGCGGGTCTGGTCTCGGGGCCTGGAATGTTTTTTGTGCAGGTGCTCAGAACGGTGCATGAAACTGTTGTCTCTGCTGTTGGAAGGTCCTTTGTTGCTGGAAGTGGGGTCGTTTGGCTGGACCAGCACT
This sequence comes from Iris macrosiphon, assembly GCA_036927795.1. Taxonomy (NCBI): domain Eukaryota; kingdom Viridiplantae; phylum Streptophyta; class Magnoliopsida; order Asparagales; family Iridaceae; genus Iris; species Iris macrosiphon. The sequence continues at coordinate 37,156,920 of JAYESA010000011.1, forward strand.
ATTGCTAGCTCCTCCTGACATATCTCGCATCCTCTTGGATTTGAGCTCTAAGTCATCATTTATCCTCTGTGCATCTATCAGGATATCCTCAAGTATCGCTGTGCGGTATCCTCTAGTAAGAGATTTGATCTCCCTGATCAAACCCTTCCGAAACTTCTGGGCCTTCCCTAGGGGATTATGTCCCTCTAAAAATCTGTCTACTCGTCCACCGTCATGTTCCCCAGGATAAGATCTAGGAACTGGCTCTCTAGAGCATTCAAAGCCACATCTGGAAAGAACTTCTTCTTGAAAAGCACTTTGAAAGCTTTCCAAGTCAGTCCTGGCACCGCGATCCTTGGGTCTATGCGAAACCATGTTATCGCAATGTCGAATATCTGGCTGCCTACTGCCTCCACCTGTAAGCCCTTCGGGATCTGTGCTAGCCTCAGGTTTCTCACAATATCCTCGATCCAATCATCCGTGTATAATATCCCCTCGATGTCCCTGAATCCCAGACTTGCCAGCAGGCTCCTCACTGCAGTACCAAAATTGCCATACATACCACACTCTTCGTATATATACACTTAACAGTGCACACTCACTACTATAATATCCACACATCAGCTATACTACACTAATATTCTAAGGAAGCACTTATGCCACAAGTGTACACCATATCTTACTGATCAGTTTTCTCAAATCTGGCCTGCAGCAACACAACCCTGCCACTTCCTCCTTCAATAATTGACTGTGGAACTCTTGCCATCTGCAGGTTTTGCAACTTGCAACTGCACAGTTGCTGTCTCTTTTACTACCTGACGCTAGCTCCCTTCATATTTTCTCAGCAACCTGATTTGCCAACTACAGTTATTGCTGATAATTCCCCCTATATCTTTATTCAAGCACCTCATCACTTTCCTACTTCCTTGGGCATTTGATCACAGGTGATGGGATCTCAGAGGACCCGAAGAAGATTTTAGCAGTGGAGTCGTAGGTTACTCCGAGTTTAGTGGCAGAGATCAGGAGTTTTCTAGGGCTAGCAGGTTATTATCTGAGGTTTATTCAAGACTTCTCCAGGATTGCAAAGTCGATGACACGGCTGACCAGGCTGACCATGAAGGATATGGAGTTTGTCTGGACTGAGGAGAGTCATGCCACTTTCGAGGAGCTGAAGAAGAGGTTGACGATAGTTCTAGTGTTGACGTTGCCATCAGGATTAGGCAGATTCACTATCTATAATGATGCTTCAAGAAAGGGTTTGGGTTGTGTCTTGTAGCAGAATGGAAATATAATTGTCTAATATTCCAGAAAATTACGTCCTTGTGAGAAAAATTATCATACCCATGATTTGGAGTTGGCAGCGATCATTTTTGCTCTAAAGTTGTAAAAATACTATTTATACGGAGAGCGTGTGAAGATTTTCACAGACCACAAGAGCTTGAAGTTCGTGTTTACCTAAAAATAGCTAAACATGAGACAACGGTGGTAGTTAGAGCTGATGAAGGACTTTAACATATCCTTGTAGTACCATCCAGAAAAGGCCAATGTAGTCGTTAATGCCTTGAGCAGATATCCAGTGGCTATGTGCTTGACTACGGACAGACATTTATTGCCTGATCTTGAGAGCTTGGGTATTGTGGTGCTAGTACCAGGTGTCGAGATGCAGATGTGGGGATTGCAGATTCAGTCAGAGCTGATGGACAGGATTCGAGATACGTAGTATGTCGATGAGTATTTGAGGAGCATCAAAGCACAGGTTCATATAGAATTACCCGAGGACTTCACTATTATTGAGGATGGATTACGGTACAGTACCAGGTTGTGTGTGCCAAGTAGAATGTTGCGTGAGAAGGTTCTTCAGGAGGCTCATCGATCGAAGTACTCTATACATCCAGGTGCCAACAAGATGTATAGAGATTTGAGAAAGCATGTATAGTGGTATGGTATGAAGCGGGAGGTAGCGCACTTCGTATCCAGATGTTTAGTGTGCCACAACTTAAAGATAGAGAGGCAGAGGCCAGGTGGTTTATGTCACTACCATATTTTCTAGGAGAGAATATTTTGGTTATTTCATAATTAATTAAATATTATGGATGTTGAATAATTATTTATTGTATTATTTAATTATTTTTAGATGTTAGATTATTGTTTTGGACTTGTATTAGTGGACCTAACTAGTTTAGTTTAGACTCATGGACCAACATTTATTATTAGTTAGAATTGAGCCCAACTAGAAGCCCATTCATTAGGGGATGATTAATTTAATTAAACCATTAGACTAGAACCTTCTCTCCTTAATTATTTCTTCATGAGAGGCCCTAAGGGATATAATGGATATTACATAGTAGCTTGAGGGAGGGGCCAAGGAGGCCGGCCATATAAAAGAGGGGGGGAAGAGTTTCTCTCTCCTCTTTTTATTTCAAATCTAGATCTAGAATTTCCCTCAACCAAATTCCTTTATTTCCACATCAATTCCCTACCAAATTTCTTTTCAATTCCTTCCCAAATCACCATTGAAGGCTAGTAGAGCAATGATCTAGAAGGAGAAATAAAGGATCTACAAGTTGGAGGCTCATTTCATCAAATTTGGAGGTTACATTGAAAATTCATCTCCCAATTGGTACAATTCAGTTTTTTCTCTTCAATTAGGTTTTAAACCTGAGATTTAACCATGAGAAACTATCCCATATGCATAGGCTACCCATAGGAATTGAAATTAGGTTCATAGGAGGCCTATGGAGAAATTTATGGTACTTTTTGTGTCAATTTTGGAAGAATTTCGAGATTGACACTTGTTGTATTTGTCAATTGGTCATATAGTCCAAATTAACATGTGTTTGTTTGTTTGTGGCTAGTGTCATATCCACAATTGGATACGTGTAGGTCGTATCCCAACAACTTGGTGATATGTGTTGATTTGGGGATTTTTTCTCCGACACGGGACTTTGTGCATGTCACATTTTGACACGGACACGTAGATATAAATTTTACTCTTTGTATTGTTCATAAATAGTAATTTAGACTTGCTCGTGTCCTTCGGGGTATATTTGGTTGTGTTGTGGACTCGTATCGCAAGCGTATCATAGATCTAGTGTGATACGGGTGCGATGCACTCCACGTATTTGTTGTGTTGCATTTCTAGATACAATCTCCTTTGTTCATAGCTATTGGTACTATATGAATTCATATGTATATGTATATATTGTTGTAGATAGATATATATATATATGTATATATATATAGTGTTATGTATTTATGTATAGATGTATATATGTATGTTGATAGTTATATACATATATAGGCATGTGTATATATATAGATATATTGATAGGTACTTATATATGTGTATATGTGTATGTTTATATATATATATATATATATATATATATATATATATATATATATATATATATATATACATATATATATATATATACATATATATATATATATATATATATATATATATATATATATTGATATCTATGTATTTATTAGTATATGGTTATATATGTGTATGAATAGGAATACTATATCTATAAGTACATATGTGGATATACATATATGTGTATGTGTATGTGTATGTGTAGGTGTATATATATATATATATATATATATATATATATATATATATATATATATATATGAGGGTATGTTTACTTGAGTGTCTATATATATGTATATAGATTGATGAGTGTACATCCATGTATATATATATATATATATATATATATATATATATATATATATATATATATATATAAAGGGGGGCTCGGACATGAAAGAATAGCAGCAACTGCTGTGCAGTAACCGAATGCAGCAGCAGCAGCTGTGCAGTGCCCGTATGCAGCAGCAGCTCGGGCATTGCAACAAGAAAGCAAATGCAGCAGCAGCAGCAGCTCAGACATTTCAGCAAGCATAGCTGCAGCATTGTGAAGCAGCAACATTCCAAGACAGGGAGCACCAGCAGTAGGATTCAATGAACAACAGTAGCAGCAACTTGCAGGTATCAGTTAGCTAGTTAGAAGGTTCAGTTAGTTAGTTTAGTAGTTATCCAATAGTAGTTATTGTTAGTTAACTAGTTAGTTAGTAGTATCTAGTTAGTTAGTATCTATTTAGTTATACCTCTTATGGATATCTCTAAATTATATATATATATATATATATATATATATATATATATATATATATATATATATATATATATATATATATATATATATATATATATATATATATAATAGTGGTATTAATAGTTAATATAGCATGGTAGTTAGTATTTAAATTCATATGAGTAAATACTAGTAGTTGGTATAAGTACATACTAGTAGTCTATATTGGATTGATATATATACCTATTAGTATATAGTTAGATTGGGTAGCTACTATATACTAGAATCGCATTACATTGAGATACCAAGGTAAGTGTCAAGGTATTGAGGATACTCGAGGTATTTGGTTTTGGGTATCAAGATGGGTGTTTAGTGGTGCGATACCGCGTTGGTTCAAAGCCAAGGTATCCATTTAGTAATATAATTAGGATTAGTATATTTAATATTGATTGAATATGCATATATGCTATTTCATATCTTTTGTTTGCGTATTTTATGATACGGTATCTTAGTATCCTAGTTTAGCTTGTTTGGCCTAGATTCTTAGTGTATGGACCCAATATTCTTGAGATAGACTCATGCAACCTAGGAATAGGTAGTTTGACCAAGTTTGACCGATTTGACTTAGAGTTGACCTAGTTTGACTGTTTTGACTTATAAATAACTCTTTGACCTAGAAGTTGACTAGTTTAACTTATTTTTTATTCCGAAATCTTGTATTGATATTATATTCCATATCTAGGTCTTTAAGGCACCGTACCAGACATCTGTGATACTATCTATCGAACTTCGGACGAGTACATTCTATGATAGTTTTTCGTTTATGATATGCTCTATGTTCATTATATCTAGTGTAGATATCCTTAATTTCTTGATACGATGGTTACACGGATTGGTATATCCGAATCTCGTCATGAGATGTTATTCCTTGGTATTTATGGTGTATCTTGTGCAAGCCTTATTTCCTTGTTCTTCTTATACATGTACAGACATTGGTTCATGAGGACGGTAACGCCCTTCTTGTGGAAACCCGTGTCATGACGTACCATGACCGGGGGAGGCATTATCCTAGTTAATGATATTTGCAAGGATCAGAGAGTTACTCTATGAGGCCAAAAACTGAGTACGTGTCTACTTGTAATGCCACTTCCGAGCTACGACATTGTACTCGTGATGGATTGGTTGAGTAGGCACCGTGCTAGTATAGATTGTAGAGGAGGTAGAGTTTTGTTTGGTCCGCCAGGAGAGCCAGAGTTTGAGTTTGCTAGAGAAGATGCAGAGCAGGGAGAAGACATTATTTGTGGAGCTATGGTGGAAGATAAGGAGTTGCCGCATCCGTTGATAGCAGAGTTCTTGAATGTGTTTCCTGAGAAATTGTCAGGATTACCGCCAGATCGAGATATTGAATTCTCTATAGACTTGGTGCCAGGTGCAGAACCAATTTTACAGCATGTCTATAGAGTGAACAACAGCGAGCTGGTCGAGCTGAAGAAGCAGGTGGACGAATTACAGGATAAGGGGTTTATCAGATCGAGTTCTTCACCATGGAGAGTCCCGGTATTATTTGTACCGAAGAAGGATGGATCGGTGCACATATGCATTGATTACAGGGCATTGAATAATCTCACTATCTAGAATAAATACCCTTTTCCATGGATTGATGACTTGTTCGATCAGTTGAGTGGTGCCAAGGTGTTTTCTAAGATAGACTTGAGATCAGGCTACCACCAGGTAAAAATAAAGCCAGAGGACATACCGAAGACTGCTTTTAGAACTCGGTATGGTCAGTATGAGTTTATGGTGATACCGTTTGGGTTGACTAATGCCCCGGCAGTATTTATGAATTTGATGAACAAGGTATTCCATCAGTACCTTGACAAGTTCATGATGGTGTTCATTGATGACATACTCATATACTCGAAGACACTAGAGGAGCACGAGGAGCATTTGCGGAATGTGTTGGATGTGCTGAGGAATGAGAAGCTATATGGGAAGCTGTCTAAGTGTGAGTTCTTCTTGGACAAGGTGAATTTCTTGGGACATATTGTGATTGGTGATAAAATTTCAGTGGATCCGAAGAAGATCGCAGCAGTAGAGTCTTGGAAGACTCTGAGTTCAGTAGCAGAGATCTGGAGTTTCTTGGGTTTGGCAGGCTACTATAGGAAGTTTGTGCAAGATTTTTCGAGGATTGCCGAGCCGATGACCAGACTTACCAGGAAGGATGTAGATTTTGTTTGGACGGAGGACTACCAGGTTAATTTTGAGGAATTAAAGAAGAGGTTGACGTTTACTTCTATTTTGACATTGTCATCAGGGTCAGGAGGTTTCACTATTTATAGTGATACATCGGGGAAAGGTTTAGGTTTTGTTCTTCAGCAGAATGGGAAAGTGATTGCCTATGCATCCAGGAAATTGCGTCCTCATGAGAAGAACTATCCTACCCACGATTTGGAGTTGGCAGCAGTCATCTTTGCCCTGAAGTTATGGAAATACTATTTGTACATAGAGCGTGTGGAGATCTTCATAGACCATAAGAGCTTGAAGTACGTTTTTACGCAGAAGGAGTTGAACATAAGGCAGTGTCGGTAGTTGGATCTGATGAAGGATTTTGACATATCTTTGCAGTATCATCCTGGGAAAGCTAATGTAGTTGCCGATGCTTTGAGCAGGTATCCGGTAACTATATTGTTGACATAGGATCGATATTTGTTGGAGGACTTAGAGGGCTTGGGCATATAGGTGATAGTTTCTGGTTTGGCTATGCAGATATGGGGGTTGCAGATACACTCAGAGTTGATGGATAGGATCAAGGCAGCACAGTATGATGATGTATCTCTGAGGAGCATCAGAGCTCAGGTGAGAGCAGGATTGGAGGATGGTTTCACCATTGCTGAGGATGGTTCTTTGTGGCATGGTGTCAGATTGTGTGTGCCTAGTGGGGAGCTGCGTGAGGAGATATTATAGGAAGCACATCGCTCTCAGTATTCCATACATCCAGGTGCCAACAAGATGTATCGGGATATGCGAGAGAGTGTGTGGTGGTATGGCATGAAGAGAGAAGTGGCACAGTTTGTATCCAGATGCTTAGTGTGCCAGTAGGTGAAAGCCGAGAGGCAGAAGCTAGGCAGTTTACTTCAGCCATTACCCATTTCAGAGTGGAAGTGGGAGCACATTACTATGGATTTTGTGTCCGGACTTCCACGATCTCCAGGAGGAAAAGACGCAATTTGGGTCTTCGTTGACAGGTTGACCAAGTCAGCCCACTTTTTGCCTTTTAAGGTGGGTTTGTCTACGGAGAAGCTGGCAGAGATGTATGTGAGGCAGATCGTCAGGATACATGGAGTTTCTGTCAGCATAGTCTCGGATCAGAATAGTCATTTTACTTCTTATTTCTGGTGGAGTTTGCAGGCGAGTTTGGACACCCAGCTCAAGTTCAGTACTGCATATCACCCCCAGACAGATAGGCAGTCAGAGAGGACTATTCAAACTCTCGAGGATATGCTGCACACTTGTGTACTAGATTTTGGGGGATCTTGGGAGGATCATCTCCATTTGGTAGAGTTTGCTTACAACAACAGCTACCAGGCTAGTATAGAGATGTCACCATTTGAGGCTCTATACGATCGGAGATGTCGTACTCCTTTGTCTTGGGACGATGTTGGAGAGAGAGTTTTGCTGGGGCAAGAGATGGTTGTGGATGCGGCGGAGAAGGTTAAGCTGATCAGAGACAGACTTTGAGTGGCACAGGACAGACAGCAGCATTGGGCCGATAGCCACCGGAGACCTTTGGAGTTTGAGGTATAGTTTTAAATTTTTGTTTTGTGCTTGATCTTGGTTGTTTGTCGATTAAGTTCTTAAGGTGGTATTTGTTCTAGGTTGGTGGTTTAGTATTTCTGAGGATTTCTCTGACACGAGACACAATTCGCTTCGGTGGAGGCGGGAAGCTTAGTCCGCGATTCATCGGACCTTTCACCATTCTAGAGAGGATCGGTATAGTTGCTTACAGACTAGAATTGCCACATGCACTGGAGGGAGTGCAAAACGTGTTTCATGTGTCGCAGTTGAGACGATACGTGGCGAATTCTAGTCACATGTTGGATCACAAAGAGATAGAGGTGGGCCCTACTCTTAGCTATCCAGAGCAGTCAGTTGAGATTCTGGATCAGAGAGAGAAGGTGCTGAGGAACCAAACTATTCCTTTGGTACGCGTCGTATGGAGGCATCACTCTCTAGGGGAGTCTACCTGAGAGAGAGAGAGGATGAAATGCGAGAGCGTTATCCATATTTGTTTGTGCCTTGAGGTATGTTCTGGTATATTATTTCCTGTTTATGTTCTGTTCTTTTGTTCTGTTCTATTATTTTTTTGGGGTAGTTTTCGTCTTTGAATTTTGAGGATAAAATTATTTTAAGGAGGGTAGACTTGTCACTACCATATTTTCTAGGAGAGGGTATTTTGGTCATTTCATAATTAATTAAATTTTGTGCATATTGAATAATTATTTATTATATTATTTAATTATTATTAGATGTTAGATTATTGTTTTGGATTTGTGTTAGTGGACCTAACTAGTTTAGTTTAGTTGACTCATGGACCAACATTTATTATTAGTTAGAATTGAGCCAAACTAGAAGCCCATTCATTAGGGGATAATTTATTAAATTAAACCATTAGACTAGAACTTTTTCTCCTTAATTATTTCTTTATGAGAGGCCCCAATGGGTATAATGGACACTACATAGTAGCTTGAGGGAGGGGCCAAGGGGGTCGGCCATATAAAAGAGGGGGGGAGAGTTTTTCTCTCCTCTTTTTATTTCAAATCTAGATCTAGAATTTTTCTCAACCAAATTATTTCATTTCTAAATCAATTCTCTATCAAATTTCTTCCTATTATTTTTCTAAAATACCATTGGAGACTAGTAGAGCAATGATCTTGAAGGAGGAAGCAAGGATCTATAAGTTGGAGGCTCATTTCATCAAATTTGGAGGTTACATTGAGAATCCATCTTTTAATAGGTACAATTCAGTTTTTTCTCTTTAATTAGGTTCTAAATATGAGATTTAACCATGAGAAACCACCCCATATGCATAGGCTACCCATAGAAATTGAAATTAGGTTCGTAGGAGGCCGATGGAAAAAGTTATAGTACTTTTTGTGTCAATTTTGGGGGAATTTCGAGATTGACACTTGTTGTGTTTGTCAATTGGTCATATAGACCAAATTAACATATATTTATTTGTTTGTGGCTAGTGTCATATCCATAATTGGATACGTGTAGGTTGTATCCCAAAAATTTGGTGATATGTATTGATTTGGGGGTTTTCTCTCCGACACGGGGCTTTGTGCATGTCACATTTTGACACGGACATGTAGATATAAATTTTACTCTTCGTATTGTTCATAAATAGTAATTTAGACTTGCTCGTGTCCTTCGGGGTACGTTTTGTTGTGTGGTGGACTCGTATCACAAGCGTATCATAGATCTAGTGTGATACGGGTGTGATGCACTCCACGTGTTTGTTGTGTTACATTTCTAGATCCAATCTTCTTTGTTCATAGCTATTGGTAATATATGAATTCATATGTATATATTGTATATATATATAGTGTTATGTATTTATGTATAGATGTATATATGTATGTTGGTAGTTATATACGAATATATGCATGTGTATATATATAGATATATTGATAGGTACTTATATATGTGTATATATGTATGTTTATATATATATATATGTATGTATGTTTGAGAGTGTATATATATATATATATATATATATATATATATATATATATATATATATATATAGTCTTGTGTGTATATATATATATATAATTGTATGAGGTTATGTGTGTGCAAGAGGGGGGCTCGGACAGGAAAGAACAGCAGCAGCAGCTGTGTAGTGACCGAATGCAACAGCATCAGCTGTACAGTGCCCGTATGCAGCAGCAGCTCGGGCATTGCAGCAAGCAAAGCAAACGCAGCAGCAGCTCGGACATTTCAGCAAGCATAGCTGCAGCATTGTGAAGCAACAACAGCAGCATTCCAAGACAGGGAGCAACAGTAGTAGGATTCAGTGAACAATAGTAGCAGCAACTTGCAGGTATCAGTTAGCTAGTTAGAAGGTTCAGTTAGTTAGTTTAGTAGTTATTGAATAGTAGTTATTGTTAGTTAACTAGTTAGTTAGTAGTATCTAGTTAGTTAGTATCTATTTAGTTATACCTCTTATGGATATCTCTAAATTATATATATATATATATATATATATATATATATATATATATATATATATATATATATATATATTAGTGGTATTAATAGTTAATATAGCATGGTAGTTAATATTTAAATTCATATGAGTAAATACTAGTAGTTGGTATAAGTACATACTAGTAGTCTATATTGGATTGATATATATATACCTATTAGTATATAGTTAGATTGGGTAGCTACTATATACTAGAATCACATTACCTTGAGATACCAAGGTAAGTGTCAAGGTATTGAGGATACTCGAGATATTTGGTTTTAGGTATAGAGATGGGTGTTTAGTAGTGTGATACCGCGTTGGTTCAAAGCCAAGGTATCCATTTAGTAATTGTAATTAGGCTTAGTATATTTAATATTGATTGAATATGCATATATGTTATTTCATATCTTTTGTTTGCGTATCTTGCAATACGGTATCTTAGTATCCTAGTTTAGCTTGTTTGACCTAGATTCTTAGTGTATGGACCCAATATTCTTGAGATAGACTCATGCAACCTAGGAATAGGTAGTTTAACCAAGTTTGACCAGTTTGACTTAGAGTTGACCTAGTTTGACTGTTTTGACTTAGAAATGATTTTTTGACCTAAAAGTTGACTAGTTTAAGTTATTTTTCATTTCAAAACCTTGTATTATTTTATATTCCATATCTAGGTCTTCGAGGCACCGTACCAGACATTTGTGATACTATTCATCGAACTTCGGACGAGTACATTCTCTGATAGTTTCTCGTTTATGATATCCTCTATGTTCATTGTATCTAGTGTAGATATCCTTGATTTTTTGACATGATGGTTATACAGATTGGTATATCCGGATCTCATCATGAGAAGTTATTCCTTAGTATTTATGGTGTATCTTGTACAAGCCTTGTTTCCTTGTTCTTCTTGTACATGTACAGACATTGGTTCATGAGGAGAGTAGCGCCCTTCTTGTGGAAACCCGTGTCATGATGTACCATGGTTGGATCCACTATACCAGTCGGGGGCGGGGAGTATGTAGTGTAGATATATGATCATACCCTCCTTGTGCATGTCTTGTTCCTTATGAGTGTTGATCATACACCGTACGTATGATTAACCAGGCCATTTACTCTTATGCAAGTTTTCAAGCCGATCATATGTTAAAGTTGGTACTCACTTACTTAGTCATTAGTATTCTTGTTCATTGCCATATTATTCATTCTTGTATTTATTTTTAGTATTTTCTTTATTGTATATCTCTTGTATCTATTGTTGCATCTTGTATATTCACATCTATTTACTGTTACATAGTTTATATTATTGATTAGAACTGTTGTTAGAGATGTACTCTGCTCCTTTCCTGACTGGATATATTTTTTTTAGATGACACTGAGGAGTGGTACCCTACTCATTACGGGCCTCAGGATGTTGTGGGCTTAGAGCTAGGGACCCTGGCTTAAGAGGGACTCATCCCGTCTGAGACAGATGACCCGAGACTTATAGTATCTTAGTATTCTCTTGTACTGGATTTGTCTCTAGCTTATTGTTTATTATTTTCCTCAGACTCATTGATGTTATTATTTGACTCATGAGTTATATTGTGACTATTCTATTCTTTTATCATATTCGTGTTATTCTCCATCTTAGATCTATGATTGAGTATATTGATATTGTTGGTGGCTCATTATATTGTTAGATAGATTACCCAAACATCGTTCTACTATCGATTTTGTGACGTAGGATAGGCGTTGTTTCCGACTTGCATCCCTACACCGGGTGCGGGTTATGACAGTTTACTTCAGCCTTTGTCCATTCCAGACTGAAAGTGGAAGCATGTTACTATGGATTTTGTTTCGAGGCTTCCACGTTCTCCAGGCGGTAAAGACGTGATTTGGCTTATCGTAGACAGGTTGACCAAATCAGCCCACTTCTTGCCATTTAAAGTGGGGACGTCTACGGAGAAGTTAGTGGAGATGTATGTTCGACAGATTCTCAGATTGTACGGAGTTCTTATGAGCATCATCTCGGATCAGGATAGTCACTTCACATCCCACTTCTGGAAGAGTTTACAGGCTAGCTTTGACACCCAGCTCAAGTTTAGTACCGCATATCACCCCTAGACATACGGACAGTCGGAGAGGACTATTCAGACTCTCGAGGATATGCTTCATACTTGTGTTTTAGATTTTATATGCTCTTGGGAGGATCATCTTTACCTGGTAGAATTTTCTTACAACAACAGCTACCAGGCCAGTATCGAGATGTCACCATTCAAGACTTTATATGGACGGAGATGTCATACTCTTCTATCTTTGGATGATGTTGGTGAGAGATCCTTGTTGGGACCAGAGATGATTATGGATGCAGCTGAGAAGGTGAAGCTCATCAGAGATAGACTTCGGGTGGCGCAGGATAGACAGCGGTATTGGACCGATAGCCACTGGAGACCTTTGGAGTTTGAGGTATAGATTTTTGTTCGTATTGCTTGTGTTGCTTTGTTTTAAATTGAAGGTTAAGGCTGTATTTTATTCTATGTTGGCGATCTGGTGTTCCTATGGATTTCTCCGACACGGGACACTGTTTGCAATTTGGTGGAGGCAGAAAGCTTAGTCTACGGTACATCGGACCCTTCAATGTTCTTGCAAAGGTCGGTGCAGTGGCCTACATACTAGACTTGCCGCGTGCACTGGAGGGAGTGCATGATGTGTTCCATGTGTCACAGTTGATACTGTATGTGGCAGATCCTAATCACATATTGGATCACTAGGAGATCGAGGTGGGTCCGACTCTCAACTACCCGGAGCAGCCAGTGGAGATTCTGGATCGCAGGAAGAAGGTGCTGCAGAACCAGACAATTCCCTTGGTGGCGTCGCGTGGAGGCATCACTCTCCGGAAGAGTCTAGCTGGGAGAGAGAAGCTGAGATGCGTGAGCGATACCCTTATCTCTTTCAGCCGTGAGATATTATTCTTTCTTGTTTGCTGTGATTGCTTGTTGTAGTGTTAGTTCTTCCTTAAATTTTGAGGACAGAATTTTTCTAAGGAGGGTAGACTTGTCACTACCATATTTCTAGATGAGAGTATTTTGGTCATTTAGCATATTTATTATTTAGTAATTAATATTTATTTATATTGTGCTATGGATTTAAATTGTACTTGTACTAATTATTTATAGTTAGTGGGCTAGCCTATTATTTAGACTTGACACTAGTGGACCCAAATTAGTTAGTCATGACAACACATTGAGTCCAATATTAGAATAAGCCCATTTGACTCTCTTCCTTAGTTAATTAAGAAGATTAACTTAATTTTCATTAGTTAGAAGCTTTTCCAATATAGCCCTTCCTAATTATTCCTCATAATTAAATAGTGGGGGCATGGTGGATTATATCGTCGTGTCATGTTTCGTGATTACTTAGTAATTACTGTGATATCTTAGTGATTATATAGACTGTGATCATAGTGCATAATATTATAGACCGTGCAGTATGATATACGTGTTATAACGTATTGTGATTTGGATCTGTGTACTAGTCGGAGGGTTGGGGAAGTATTAGTAGATATGTGATCATACCTCATAGCCCGTGATTTAGTATAGTCCGTGATAATTAGCAGATCATGTCACTCACGCATGATCACGCTAGCTCACCTTTTTATATAGCCTGCGTTAGGCCCAAGACGATCATATTATCTTACTAATATTTCAAGGAATATTTATATATATTGTCTCCTTTATTCCAGTTCATTATATTGATGTTCCTTGCCATATTGTTCTTAGTTCTTGCCATTATTCCACCATGATATTATTTTTTGTGATATATGCTAGTTCATTTACTTCTATCATTTATGTTCATTGCTATTATTGTTTCATAGTTTCTATCAATTATTGGAACTGCTATTTGGGTTATACTTTGTTCCAATTCTGACTGGATATATTTTTTAGATGATTCATTAGAGGACTGGAGTCCTACGCACTACGGGCCACAGGATGGCGAGCCAGTTGATTTATCACCCGTAGAGCCGGTTGAGATAGTTCCAGCAGTTGATGAGGCATAGTTAGTTTATTCATGAGATTGTATACGTCAGTTAGATACTTTTGGCATTGTATTATTATTTGATACCTTGTGTTGGGTTTAGACTTGGACTTGTGATGTATTATGACTTTATTTCTTTTCTTCTAATCCATATCGTATCATATCTTCCTCTAGTTTATTATTATGATTGAATATTGTTTACCATTACCATTACCATATTATCATATTGTCCTCCATTTGGAGTTGAGATAGCATGATAGGTACCTAATATTTATTATGTGAGATATTTAGATGGTATTGTTGACCTAGACAACGTTCTATCGCTGATGTTGCGGCGTAGGCTGGATGTACCCACGTACTCGTACCCTTATACCGGGTACGGGTCGTGACACTTAGCCTCGGTCGGATGGACACTCTGGACGTAAGGCATTGTGGCCGCATATGTGCTTTCGTTTGGCCTTGGTCGGATGGACACTCTGACCGCATGATATTGTGGCCACATACGTGCTCTTGTTTGGCCTTGGTCGGATGGACACTATGGTCGCATAATGACATGGCTACATAGGTATGTAGCAGCATATGTCCTCTCGTTTGGCCTTGGTCGGATGGACACTCTGGCCGCATGATGATGAGGCCGTATGGGTACGTGGCCGCATAAGCACGTGGCGTGTCGTGTCTGACAATGCCATTAATTAGTTGATATAATTTTTTTCCTTTTTCTGAGTCATCGTCTTCACGAGTCTCGAAGCATCTCTGTGTGATGAGTGATGAGTCTGACAGACATCGAATGCTATGTCAGGGGGGGTCTTATGCGGCCCCCATACTCTGTGGTATATTAGGTCACATGCGACTCCTCTGCGGCTAGGTTTATACATGCCGTATGTGACTCCTCTGCGGCTAGGTTGATCAGGCCGCATGTGGCTCCTCTGCGGCTAGGCTATTCAGGCCGCATGTGGATCCCCTGCGGCCTGTTGAGGGGGTATGACCTTTATGCGGCCTGCATAATTTTTTATGCTTCTACAACGTTGTCAAACTCCGTAGGTCTATGGACAACTGATGGTTGATCCATTGGCTTGCCAAAGGTCGGTATTTTTCCCATTAGAAATTATCTTGGTGATGCAATTCTTCATCTTATTACGCCGTTTGAGTATGGATTTAAAGCTTACTGAATAATTATTATCAATAGCTAGCATCCAAAAATTGGTTTTTGTCATATATCTGTTCTTCATCCATTGCGCCAACAGAGATTTTTTGTCCAAGAACCGCCAAACTAATTTATGGTCAGTGCTTCCTTCAACGTTTCCAGGCTACGTAAGCCCAGCCCACCCCACCTTCATCCTTCGGTCGACACATATCCTTCCAAGCGATAGAGTGGATACCTCCCCTACACACAAAGTTGGCACATAGTTGTTTAAACTTTTTGATTGTTGAGACTGGGAGCATGATAGCTTGCATCCAGTAGTTAATGATGTCCGTAATCATCGACCGTACCAATTCTATCTGACCTCCAAAGGAGAGCATTTGAGCTTACCACCCTTCCAAACGGCCTTGGATAGTTTCCACCAAGCTATTGCAATCCGTAGCTTTCGCATATGATATTGTAAGTGGTAGTCCCATGTATCTGACCGGCAGTTCCCCTTCTTTAATTTGAATAATCTATTGCAGTCTCCATCGGTCATGACAAAGCTGATTAAAGTAAACTCGACTTTTATCTTTATTCAGCTCCAACCCAAACAAACTGCCAAATTCTGCAAGAAACATCGTCAGGTTTTGAATGCTCGATTCAGAAAGTTGTATAAAAACCAACAAATCGTCCGCATATATCAAATGCGAGACAGCTAGATCAACCTTTTTATATAGAGGTATAATCTTTCTTCTATGTATCGAGAGATACATTAAGCATGTATAGTATTCCATAATGATGGTGAATAAATAAGGAGATAACGGGTCGTCTTGTCGCAGATCTCGGTTGCGCCAGAGAATGATGACTGAGAACGTCGGTGTAGTAATATATATATATATATATATATATATATATATATATATATATATATATATATATATATATATATATATATATATATATATATATATATATATTCTTTATGAAATGTTAACTGATCTTAAGGCAAGTATATTAATACCACCTAATAATTTTATCTCATCTCACAGGATTACTGTGTTGGTTTAGAGACCACTCACCTCTTAATTCTCTAATGTGCTGACCCCCTCCTCCACAGGTTCGAAGAGTCGCTTGGACGTGCTGAGGAATTGTATTTCGGTTGACAACTTAATATTTTTTGGTTGAATTTTTTTATATTCTATTGTATATAAAAGATAATATGGAACAATTCAATTATGATAGTTTCTTGAGTTGTAAGCATTGTGACATCATTTAGCATAATAAGATCCGTATTTGTAATCGAGTTGTTCTTTTGGCCTCGAGCCATTGTAAATTATCAATAAAGAGAATTATTTTTGTATATCTTGTGTCTATTCAACTTTTCTTCTTATTCCTGTGCAATCACTATATTTTTGAGATATTTTATCGACCTTGATTGATATTTCCTTGTACAAATATAATTTAAACTTATACGACATCACGCCTAGTAACAACTATCGGTTCTATGGAACCGGGGAATAACCTAATAGTATTAGAGCACGACTTTACTTTCTTGGACTTAGTTGATTATATTCAACTCCAAGTTTCTTTTATAATCAAAGTATTTTGACCCTCCTTGTTGTTCTTCTCATAGTTTTATACAATAAGTCTAGATATGTTATTAACTCATATAGATATTTTGTTGATTAATGATAGCTTTGAAAAGCAGTACCAAATGGTTTGAGTTAGTTGGGGATGATCTACAAGATATCAGTAGAGGCACTACAGTAAGTTTTGAGTATTGAAAGAAGCATACCTAATCTTCAAGTAATGAAAATGAGTTAAGTTATTCAAGTGAATTGGTTACAGTTTATTTCAAAGGATTGGCAAGTGGTAGGAAAGTGGATGTTATGTTTGTGATCATTGGAGCCACTATGGTAATGATTGTTTGGAAGGGACGTTGATATAGTTTATAGAGAAATATACTTGTGTAATAGTAACTTATTTCCTGAGTGAGGCATTTGATATCTCTAGTAGTGTATGTTTGGTTTGTGATATAGATATCGATGAGTTGATAGTGATAGATGGGGTAGTACAAGGTCTCAGTTGAGAGTTATGTCCGGTTAGATACAATTTTGAATATACCTTGTTGAATTCATCCAGATAATCAAGAAATTATTTTGGCAGATTAAGATAGTATTGGATAAGAATTCAAATATATGTAATAGATGGGTTGACTGAAAAAATTAATGTGAATGTATATTGACTGTGGCTTGAGTCGATTGTATTGAGTTCTAAGTTGAGTGCAAAGACTTTGTGGTACGTGTAGGAATGTTATTTCTCGATGACCTAAAATAGACAAAGCTAATTTTATTTAAGTGTATAATGAGTTGATCTTATAGCTAGTTTAGTAGATGTCATCAGTTGAAATAAATTAGAGTTTAGCAGATATAAATTTTTCTGGTTATGCATATATTGGATATGATTGTGGTATGTCAAAGATATATAAACATTGACTCATGGATACTATGTATTGATGAATGATGATTGGATAGAATGATTGATAAAATTTAACTTGATTTTGGATTATCCTTGGGAGCATATTGACAATAACTTCATATTTGGCTAAAAAATTTGGAGATTAACTTTCGTGGTTGGATTATGATATTATTAGAACTAACATTAATTGTGAATTTTTTTAGAATTTGAAGCGAGACTGAGATTGAACAAGATTTTAATCATATTAAAAAGACTAAGATCGAAGTATGCATAGTAGGTGATTCAGATTTGATTAAGTTAAATTTTTTTGATTGAAAAATTCTTGGAAGATGGAATGCGAATTGATTTAATAGAAGTTTCTAAGACATTGAATTCTTCTATAACTGAGTACAAATGTATAATTGTGATTAAGACTTCAATGTAGTCAAGTTTGGCAATTTAGTTGATGTTTGAATTTGATCTCTTAAGAATGGTTTAGATTATGTAAGGTACAACATTTAAGATTTGATAGTAGTCATGTAAGTCTAGACGGTGTGATAGTTTCTTAAAATGCTTATAAGAATTGAGATGGATTGACATTGATGAGTAAATTATAATGTGAATGACTCCCTTAAATTTGGATCTAGTTGGTTTTGGTTGTGTTCCTTTGATTCAGAATCAAATTTTATAGTGCTTGGGTAGATTGGCTTAGTCTGAATTTGTTTTTCTGGTGCTTGTGTCTACAACTAGGTTAGCTAGTGATATCTTGCCTAGCGAATTTTAGAAGTATAGTTTTATACCAGAACGCTATTGATTGACGCAATTTTTTTTTAGAAGTTTTAGAAATGGTTGGATGAATTTGGTGGTATAAGTTGTTCAATAAATTTGGCTAAGAAGTGAGTGAGCTTACAATTATTGAGAAATGATGGAAAGCTATGCAAGATGTGTTCAAGTTGGACATAAAGAAGAGGCTTGTGGAATTCATTAAGTTCATTTGTTTGAGTATTTTGGTGTGGCTATAGATTTGGAAAAGTATGCATAGGCATAAGAGGAGTTTCTTAAGAGGAGTTGCTATAGGTGTATTTGTTGTGTGTAGAAAGATTTTCTCAAGTGTTGATCAGAAATAGAAGGTATTTTATATCGTTCTGGGCCTTTATCTGTATGTTTGGATAGTTATTTAGTCGAGAAATTATCATGGGAGTTTTGAGCAAGGAGTTTTTTTCATTGGTTAGTTGATCCAAATAAAGGAGTATATTTTTTTAAGTTTCGAGGACAATTTTTTTCTAATTGTATATTATGTAATGTTCTGCTCCGCACGGTGCATTGGACTATTTGGTTGGCTCAAAGGGCCTGGTTGAACTTGGATTAATGCAGAGGAATCATACAAAGACCTTGGTGTTCGAGATAAAAAGTTAATTCTTTATGGTGGGTGGTTTTGATCATCCTCTCATTTACCTTCATACTTAATAGAATATGCTACTAGTCTTTGTTTCCATATTCCATGAGTTTACAATGCTAAATAAAAAAAGAACTAAGATAAAAAAAAGTAATATCATTGTTGTTAAATTGCTAAATAGAAACCTGGAATATTGAACCATTATTATTTATATGGAGAATATAGTATTGTTGCCATGTTATAATATGGAATTAGTATTGTTGTTATAGAATATGAAATGTCGTACTATTGTTATAAGCATATGGATATTGAACTATTTTTATGGACATGTGGAATATGGCAGTTTGTGCTAAGAGATAGAAATATGGAAAATGTTTGGGACCGTTGAGTCCCCAAGGTAGCAATTCCTAGAATGGAAAGTATGAAAGTACAAGCAAGCTTGAGGAATGTGGTAATAGAAATAAGATGTGTTGCTTAGTTATTTCAGTTTATATACCATGCATATGTTTTGTAGTTAAACTATTTATGCATTTGCATGGTCATGGACAACTTATGCACAAGATTTGGGTTACTCGAACGGTTATCGGAGCACCAAAACTAGATCAGCCTAGGGAGAACGATGATAATAAGTGCTAAGCACATGTATTTTAGGACCTTTGGTTGGTCTTGCTATCAGCACAAAAATGTATCGTCGTCTTACCATGGATAGTCTAAGATAGCACTAGTGAACTTTATATAGTTAGGTTGCATACTAATTCATATAGTTAGGTTGCATGCTAATATATCAATCTGCTTGTAGGCTTATCTGATTGTTTGCATGAACGAATTTACGACACATATATATTTTATGAATGCCAATGATTGATGTAATGACACACTTATGACATATTTATATATTATGAATGAACATGATTTATAGGGAAGAATGGTAGCGTTAGGTAAGATTTGCTATGTAGATGACACATTTATGTTCATGTATATTTACTTATGAAACTGTTAATCGATAACACTTTTATGCTTTATATATATATATATATATATATATATATATATATATATATATATATATATATATATATATATATGCTTATGAAATATTAACTAATCATAAGGCAAGAAAATAAATACCACATATTAATTTTATTTGCTCTCATATGATTGTCGTGTTGGTTTAGTTGAGTTGGAACTAATACCGAGTAAGATACACTTAGTTGATCGAGCTGTCAGCTTCGTGTGCTTAGTCAAAGGAAGAGGAACAAAACAAATGCACCAAAAATTATGAAGTATATTGTAATCAGGAGGACACAAAAAAAGACTCTCATGAGGAGTCCGACTAGACAAAACAGAGGAAAGAGTGATATTTATAAGATTAACAAATGTAAGAATTGCCTATGTCCATAAATTTTAAGAAACAAAAAATGATAACAAGAGAGCACGAGCAGCCTAAAAAATATGAAAATGTTTGTATTCAGATACCCTATTCTGTTCATGAGTGTAAGGACATAACTGTTAAAAAGAGTGCCATGAGATTATAAGATAGATCTCATTATAGTAGAGATATAACCTAGTATTGAATTAACTATGAATCATAGTTGTAAACGTCCTATAAATTGTAAGAACTTCAGAACGGTGACACATAAGATAGACACAAATATAATGATTGTAATCATCAATAAAGCTCACGTAATATAGAAAATCAGTCACATACGTGATATGAGCAGGTCCTCATATGTCAGAATGAACTAATTCAAAAACACTATTGGATTTAGATAAACTTTTAGGAAAAATGTAAGGCTAGGTATTTGCCAACTAATCTCCGTATATGTGGATAGAAGAGAGAGAAACATGTCCAAGATCTCTATTATATAATAAATTCTTTACATGGGGCTCTGAAATATTACCTAAGCATCTATGTGTGATGATAGCAACATGACCAGGACTCAAAGATCGAGATAATGGAAGATAAAGAAACTCTATGTGGTATAACCATCCCTTCCTACGAGCATGACCAATCATTTGACTCGTACGAGGACTTCATAGAATATGTCAGAGAATAAAAATTAACAATATATACACTCTTACAATAGTTACTAACTAATATGAGATGTAAAGTAAGATGGAGAACATGTAAAACAAAAGAAAGACTCAAAGTGTCGAAAATAATGGAGCCAAATTGAGTTATGCCCAACTAAGAATCATCAGATATGCGTAAAGAGGAAAAGTGAGATGGTAAAGGTATAGTACTAGATAAGAGACTAATGTCAAAAGTAATATGATGAGAAGTACTAGTCTAATATCCAAGAGGTAGACATACCAGTAGAGGCAAAAAAGAAGATGCAAAGGAGACAACAAAGATAAACTGGCCCTGGAGCTGGAGCTCTAACTAAGTAAGTCGGTGTTGAATATTTGATGTAATGGGAGAAAAAATGAGATGTCGATGTCTGTGTAACAATAGTGTGAGATTGAGATACCGAAGAGCGAGTCGAGGAGGAACCATTTGTCTTTATTCGCTTGAAGAATTGAGTTTTTAAATATGGATGAAATAGAAATCCACTGAGTGATCAGGGCTTATGACAGTAAGAACAAATCAGACTAGACTGCTAATGAGCATAGCATATGGTAGCAGAATGTCCAGGCTTTCCACAATAAATACATGAAAGAAGAGGAGAGGTTCTGGAGGTGGGAGCACGAGCCTTTTCGGAAGTGAAAGACGGAAGAAAATTCCATAACTGCTCAAATAAAGACATTTTTTTTGAACTCGAGGAGGTGGACTTGCTTGTGACAAATATGTAGAGCTTGTAGTTTTAAGATTTCATAAATTACAAGCAGAATCAACAACTTGATACCTTTCACAAAATGGTTGCGAGAATAGAACCTGTAGTTTTCCGCAAACTTAACATGAATGACCACAAACCCATGACTTGTACCCTTATATTCTGCACCACCATGGAGTAACGGCCTGTCGTCATAGTGGGTCTTGGTTCAAAAAGAATGTAAAGAAAAAACAGAAGCCAATTGCAATTGCACATGGATGATTTACTTGTATTAGAATTTTGGTTATCAAAGATCCAGATCGACATGGTGTAAAAGAGTCGGTTACAATATAGTAGGACTACACGAGGACAGAAGATAAAAGTGTGCATTCTTCGGTGCAGATACGTCGGCTCAAGTTAGTAGAGAAATCTGAAAGAGGATGGCTTTCGACGGCCGACAGAAAAATCTGGACTGTTAGATGAGATTTCTAGAAATAATCAACAATATAGATTATCTGAAAAAGATCTGAATGGTCCTGGAATTGAAAAAACTCTAGGTTCTGATACCATGAAACAAATCAAACAATATTAATTTTATTAATGAATCATGTCAAAAGCCATATACAACTACAAATATATAGATGGAGAACGGCTTATAGAAGAAGGAATCCTAAATCAGGATATAAGAGACATACAGATAAACTTGAATTTATTCATAATCTAATTATATCTAAACATAATCATTATAGTGCACACAATTATGCATGTTCCTCCAAAGAATTTGATCCAATCATCTAGACCATGGCAGCAGCTTAGCTGCTCCGGCACACTCCCAGCATAAAAGCGTCATTCGGATGGACGTATTGTTAAACAAAAATTACCGAAAAGCGTATTTGCAGAACATGGTCTGCCAGACGCCATCCTCAGCTTGGAAATCCCCACCTTCTTCTGTATAACTTTGCAGAATCTTCGGCATTTCCAAACTTCTAATGACTTGCATAGCCTCAGAAGCATCTCCATCACTGTTGCTTGTTTTTCTTCTTATTTGCAGCATCAATGTTCCTGTGATACGTAGATTAGATTGTGCTTCACAGATTAATTCGCACATTTGGAACTAAGAACATGAAATAATGATAAGTGGCATGACATTGCAGTAGCCAGGAAGTCATGAAAAGATGATCATTCAAAGAGCGGCACGACTTTCCACTGCACAAGTCCTAGATAAACTTCACGAGCAAACAGGTCAGGAGTCTCCAGGAGATGCATAAATGAAAAATACACAGAACAATCGTGTAAAATAAGATTTTTATTAAATTTCAGCCAAAAACCTGACCTGTGCCATGTCATCAATATTTATAAATAAAAGACATCCCATAGACAGAATTACAAACTTTATTACCATAAACGGGGACAATCAAGGACTTCACTAACTACACAGTTACAGCTACAATCACATGATGCTCAAAATACTTCCAAGTCCTTTGTACAAGAAACTTCAAAAAGTTCAAAAAAAAAAGTTCAAAAATAATTGACTACAGACCTAAAGATCCAGCAGATACTGTACACACCCCCCTAAATTCGTCCGTACATTTATTTGGAAAGACCAGTTAAAGATGCTGGACGAGAAGCAGGCGCTTTTTTATTTGACTCGGAAACATCGGCTGCATTCTGCTGGCTATCTGAGGACAAATTGTCAGACGCAGAGGTGTTGCAATGATGTGCCTCTTCATCTGGTTGATCACCATCTTTGGTCTTTGAATTCAGGAATCTGCCTCCACATCCCCTGGCTCTTTTTATTGCATGCAAGTGCCGAGATTCATGTAGGTAAGGCTGAAGCAGAGATGACGTAAATACAAGATGTCAGAATGATACGAAGATTCTGTCTAAACAACAGAAGAAAAAAATGGCCTTGCTCAATACATATTGATACAATAACAACAGCAACAAAGCATTTATCCCGAATGTTTAGGGTCTGGCTGTTTTAATCCTTCTCTTCGATTTAGCTCTGTCAAGGATCATGTCCTCTATACCACTAGAAAACCATACCCTCCATTACAATTTCAGTCCTTGTTCTTTTAGGCCTACCCTCCTAGTCCTAGCGGCTCCTTTATACTATCTTATTACTCTGCACCGGCATCTATACAATATTCTCATCTTGTCCTCAGGTTGGCACTACTATTTTCCACAAATACGCTCATTTCTTATCCTAAATTTAACATATTTTCACTCATCATTCTTAGAATTATCATTCAGCTATGCTAATTTTCTGGATGTTATTCTTAATTACCCAACACTTTGATCCATAAAGCATAGTTGGTCCAATAGTTGTCTTATAAAATGTTCCTTACCTACTACAATGACATCCTGCAATCATAAAATAGTCAATAATCATTCCATTTCAACCATCTTCTTTTAATTCTAAACATTAATGTGAAACTGAGTACACATATTAAAGGAAACACCTTTTGTTTATCAGGTTATTAGGAAAATCTGACATTATTTCTTCACCAGTATGTCCCTAGATCTAGACATCTAGTCAAATGTCTATTGACTTCTAGTTGTCGACACTTCCACACCTTTCTTCTTCTTTATTGTTCCAAAATTTAAATGTTCTAGGATGACAATAGTGCAGGTTTGCATGAAGGTTAAGGAAAGTGGGAAACAAGATATGAAAGACAAGCGTTTGGCCTTAAAGCTAGGATTAAATTTTGGCTTTTGGTAGGTTGGAGTGCAAGTCTGCGAGGGAAAGAAAACGAGGAGAACAAAGAAACCATGATGCAAAATAAAGAATTTTTGGGCTTCAAGGAAGTTAAAGATTGAATGAGAGAGAGAGAGAGAGAGAGAGAGAGAGAGAGAGAGAGGCAAAATGTTCTTCACAACTACTGCTACATCATCCCTTGTTGCAACTGCAAATATAGTTAAGACGTAATTGTGATTTGAAATGCAGAACAAAATATTTAGGCAAAAAACAAGAAGGTATTCTTCTTCAATTTAGACCAAGGAAAAGAGGGATACCTGAATCAACAAGGAACCGCCGAAAAAAAATATATGCTTGTACAACAAGTGACTTACCTACCTTGCTTGGGATGATACAAAATTTAACGCCCTTATCCTTTTCTAGGATCGGCTACCTCTACCGGATCGTCTACTCTTTACAATTAGCAAGTGAGATGTCCTTTTTAACAACCTCAATCCAAATTCGCTCCAAGTCTACCCCTAGTTCTAGCAACTCCTCTAACAAAGACCCTAACAAACCTAGTAAAGGTTGCATTTGTTGATCTCCTTTCTTGCACATGTCCAAGCAATGCAAAGAAAATTTTCTCATCTTATCCTTAATTGACACATCACTCATTTCTAACCCCATGTTATGGTTCATTACCGGTCATCCATCTCAGCATCATTATTTAAGTTGAACACATTTGCTAGCGAAACCCATGAAGCAATGATCTTCAAGCATTTTATAGAATTTCCTTTTGAGTTCA
The DNA here is from genome assembly GCA_036927795.1 of Iris macrosiphon. Taxonomy (NCBI): domain Eukaryota; kingdom Viridiplantae; phylum Streptophyta; class Magnoliopsida; order Asparagales; family Iridaceae; genus Iris; species Iris macrosiphon. Next base: position 37,182,486 of record JAYESA010000011.1, read on the forward strand.
AGAGTATTCAATGATAACAAAGCACTCTTGAGCACGTGCCCACTTCAACAATCCTTGCTTGGGGATGCTAAATGACAGACCGCCACTTCAAGAAACATGGGCAACAAAAACTTTGATGTTTCTACTTTCTAACACAATTATCATCATCATTTTTGCAAAGATACATCTCGAGTCCATGTTTTAAACACGGTTAGCTTTTATGGGTGACAAAAAATATTTTTCTGAAAGCTTCTATGGATTTCAAACCGATTGGCAATCATGGTATCAAGTACACGTGACAGAGAGAAAACACTCCTATGTGCATGGACACTAGCATAGTCATCATTTCAAGGATCTGATAGCAGGAAACTATAAAGGGCCAACAACCGAGAATAAGGTCTAATATTCATGTTAAAATGCAGATTTTGTTCAAGATAACAAAAGAATAACGATAAGAAACTATACGGAGTATCCAGCGTACCTTCCGACTTTTTAACAGTTTATTTTCTGATTCAGCTTTTGCACGAGACTGCCGCCTCCTCAAGATTCCATGATATTGCTTTGCGTTGACATAAACAGGCTCTTCAACTGCATCTGTTGGCAATGGCACCCCAGTCTGAAGCATTCCTATCATATGTGGATGCATCTGAAACCAGTTGTATTGACAGATCCAAAATTAGGAACATTTAAAAGCAAACAGTCAATAAACTCTTCTGTATGAATGATAAGGAGACAATATCAGAAACTAAAAGTCTAAAACATGCCAGTTGTTTTTAGAACTCATACCACTGATTGGCCATATGCTGCAATCATCCCTCCATAGTAGGGATATGAGTATGTTGTCTGTGCCTGCCAAAGGTATTAACCTCTAAAATACGTTAGTTGAATGACATGAAAGATACTGGATTGTATATTGGACGACATGAAAGATACTGGATTGTATATTATCACAGCCAAAATAATCAGGCTAAAAATAAAAAAAACTGGTATTTAAAACATATCAGCTAACAGTCAGGTTCATAGTTTGCATCATTGGCCGATACCTATAAGATACGGCCGATACATATACGGTTTGGCATGTCCCGATGCCATACCGTCCGCTGACGATAATCTGGCCGATACCGACGTTGGAGGTCTCTTTCCCATTCAATTCGGCAGAGAAAATTGAAAGAAAAAGACCAATAAGCATCAATGTAAAATCATGGTAAAGTTGTAAAGGCATGTGAATGAGGAAAAATTATTTATCGCACGTAAACCAATCAAAAAGGGTGACTATTATTTCGTTCAATTTCAAAACTACTATAATAAATAAATAAATAAACCTCAAAATTATGCCTAAATGTATACCTTTTCTAATTTTTTTTAATAATTATTTATTTCCTTATGATACCAAAAAAATCCTATACTCCTATCCGAAACCACCGAATTGTCGATCCCAATACTTATAGGAAAGGTCTGATACCGATACCGATTCCGATACCGCAAACCTTGGTCAAGTTGACATATCCACGCCAAAAAAAAAAGAATATATTCCATAAGGTACATCACGTTTCGCAACAAATCAAAAATACCAATAACAAAAAATGATTATGTACACCGAAAGTGAAACTTGTTTCTTGTCAAAAATGTATGAACACTTCACTTTATCTGTACTAGTATATATGCACATGCAAAAGCACGTATTTCATATATTATTATTACGAAGACTAATAGACTATTGTAATTATTCTAATTTTTATTAATACTACTTCGGAAGACTAAAAGACAACCGCTTTAATTATTTTAAAATTATTATTATATATATTATTTTATACATGCATGTAATACTATTTAGGAAGACCAAATGATAGTTCTCGTAAATAATCTAGTTGTCCCTATTAATTTTCATTAGTAAACATATGCAATGGTGTATTTGGAAAGAAAAGTTACACGGCAAAGCTGGACATTTTCTATTATAAAGTAGTATAGATATGCTAGTAAAAGTATTTGCAGCATTATCCAGCCAGTAAACAATTTCGTTACAGATAAAAATACTTGTTACCAAGAGACTTTCAATAGTTATTAAAGCAATATGAATCAAGGACTATAACTAGACAACATGAAGAAAAAATATAATTCAACAAAATAATATCATTACTCGCTAAGGTATCTTGAAGCACCAAGAATGTAGTTAATATCATCTTTATGACAAAATAGCCACTAGTTTAAAAAATATTTATAAAGAGAACCAACTTCACACTGATATGCATGAAATACAGCAATCAACCCTAATATATGATCATTTGGATCACTACATAATCTCACTACTTTGAATACATTGAGAGATTTGCAATTTAGGACAAAAAAGAGAAATTCCATTTTGATAAGTAGGCTCAAAAGATGATGTATATAAACCCTCAAACACCTCAAAGAAGGCTCCCATGAGTTGTAACTCAAAATATGACAAAAAGGCAGAATCAGTCGTTGGCAGTATATACCGCAGGTAAAGACAGTAAGTTTTGGTTCAATGCAATTGTTTTGACTTCTAACGTAGATTTGAGCTGTTTATGTTCACAATTAGGGAGAATGTTATATACATGAAATGAAGACTTGGAAGTCTAGTTTCTAACCCAAGTTGAATCAAAAGGAATTTTGTAGCTGAAGATGCTGCTAATTTAGTGAAAATATGTCAGTCAGTAAACATGTTCTGCCCTAATTATTTTGAGAATTTGGAAAATGTTTGAACACATGGAAATGTAGATTTGAATACTATTTTACAAATAAACAAATGTTTTCTCAAAGTATTCTTCATAGTTCAAGTTATGAATGAAATGCTAATACACTACATTGGTATTAGGCAAGACCAGGTCAAATATATGCATATCCTAGAATGTGAGTTTATGAAGTCATATGTAAAGTATATAGTCAAGCTCTATTATGCTTATATAAACTATAGGTTCGTGATTGTGTTAGGGTTTAGGCTAAGAAGCATGGGCTCCAAAATTCATGGTTTGCACGTGTCCTGTTGTAATGTACATACGTATTGGACACGCCACAGACACTCCAAAATACACTAGGACACAATAAAATAGGTACTGAATCCGTGGTCATGTCTGAAGCGTGTCGTGTCCGTGTCCGTGTAACATAGGGTTTAGGTTATGCATAATTTGACTTTTTAAAATGAATGCAACAGACATAACACTCAAATAGATCCGAACTATACGAAGTAGCATTAATCAAACTGGATTTTCCTCGTTATCCAAGCCAAGTATCTTTGAAAGAAATTCTGAATACCATAAGATCCTACCACATCAAGTCAGATGATGCCCTAAAATTGGTACAGTTTCAAGGAACAGTTCTCATACTCACAGATTTGAAATTATTCTCCTTTGACTAGTATCATCCTTGTTATTGCCAGAAAAATAATGAATACATGTTAGTGAAGACAAAAACATAACCATCATATCATATCAAATAACAACTCTTACAACTACTGCCTTGACGCAGGTAGGTTCTTTCATCAATAACTGAAATTCATAAAATATTATACATGGTAAGAAGAAGGAAAAGGCAATCTGACAGATAAATAGTGCGTACATAGACATAAATTCAAGAGGAACTCCGTCCTCGTATGCACTACAATGATCAATGCATGTGCACACACATCCTATCATTCACGTGTTTGTAAGAGGATACGGATCAGAGGAACTAAAACAAATTATGAAGGCTCCAAATGGAAGACAAGACATTCATATGTAGATGTTAAGAAATATTATGTTATGTATTATAATCAAACAGAGACATGCAAATAAAATTGCCAATAGATTCTTCATGTCATATCTTCATAGTCTGTGATGGCATTGTGGTTTGCTACTTTGTTATAGCAAGTGGATATATTGTACGGACAAAGTAGGTTGGAACACCAAGGACTATTTCTTAAGAATTTTCCGATTCCTTATTTATTTAGTAAAACAATTTATAATAACACAAGATAATATAAAAAATATTAATTATTAATATAGAGCAGCAATAATTAAAGACCAGTGCTCAAAAAGAAGGATAAAGCGGCTACGTAATCAGGCACGTTATCTGATTAATTGGAAATGTAATCTGGTTAATCAGTAACCAACTACGGACCAAGCGCCTGATGAGAATCAATTAATGTTACATTGCTAAGACCCAAATCTGGGCACATGGCTTGATCGCCATATAGTGATAATAATAACTTGAAAAATAATCATTTAATATATATGATCATTACCATAGCATGTCCAACTTCAAGCTGACCATGAGGGATTGTATACTCAGCAGGTAGTGCGGGCATTCCTGGCTGGAAATTTCCATTCACATGTGTCTGATGTTGGATCTCTGGTTGTGACTGCTTTTGCTGCTCATCAGATCCATTACTATCTGGACCATTGTTATTATGATTTATTAAAACAAGAAAATAATAAAATATGCATACACTCTAAAGATAGAGATAGCTAACATAGAAGCAGCCTCATCATCATCATCCAAGCCTTCTCCCATCGGAATGGGGTCAGCTTTGAGTATAATAACGCTCCATACGAGATTTGACAAAGTTTTATGACCGGCTGTTGACCTGACATCAACCCTCTAAGTTGGTGGCAAATTCCTAGCTAAGGTAGCTATGAGCATGAGAGGGACATGACATAAAACCTAGGTGGCAAGTTGGCAGGTAGGTAGGCCTACCTTTCGGATTGGAATTTAAGCTCGTGCAACCAAATAATGGTTAACACTAAAGCGACAAAATAGCTAATACCAAAGGAGATGTTCAAGAACTCAAAAAGCATTTGAGTATGTTTATGTCCAGCAACATGATCTAAAGGTGATCGCAAGGAACCCAAACCTATGTTATATTAAGCGTGAGTCGAGGCGATGAAGCTGACGCCTCGCTTAAGCGGCGCTTAAGCGTCGCCTAAGCGCTTAGTTAGCACTTACCTATGTTTACCTGCCTACATGTAAAATAAGTATATATACACATAAATTTTAATATATTTTCCATACAATCCTATTAGTATATGCATGAATAACAATACCAATTATCAATCAAGCAAAGACATAATATAAATACTATAATCAAAATACAAAGTCATCAAAATACCATGGTCAAGTGATTTTTTTTCGTTTTTTTAAAGCTTGGCGTTTTTTCCAGCACCAAGCGGTAGGCAAGATGCTGTTAAGCGCCACCTAAGAGCATGTCCATTTTTTGGGACGAGATTTCCCTAAGCGAGGTGCCCAGGTCTCCAAAACCGCTTAAGAGCACTTTTTAAAACATAGACCCAAACCATGTACACAAGAAGTCATGGATATCTAAAGCAATATACCTGATATGTCTTGCACTGAGGAGGTCATAACGCTGGTAGAGACTTCAGCAGCAAACTCGAACAAAAGACACCAAAATCCAGAATATGCTGGAAAAAAAATGTGAATATCATGTTAATCATCCCTTAAGTGAATTGATACTTCTATGTGTACACATCAACTACTGAAGTTCTTGGATTAGGTATGTATGTACAGACAGATGGAGTGAGTACATAATTTACTTAAACTAACATACACAAAAATCATTTACTCATTAAAGAAGGCAGAAACAAAGACAAATAAACTAATATAAATGATGTTCCTTGGTCTAGCGGTAGCTGCTGAACCCCTATTGGAAAATTAGGAGTTCGGCCCCAGGAGGCCACAAAGATGTTAAGACATAGGTGTTGTGTGAGTTGGTGTTTAAATGGATGGTGAGTTTGCCAATAAAAAACGATGCTCCATTTTGGGGTGTTTGTATACTGGTTTAAGGTACCGGTCAAATCCTATGTTGCATAAATACTAACACAAGTACAAACAAGGACACAATATGCATACGAGATATAGACATTTTCAAATAGGTACAAGTAGCAACCTATGTTGCACGGACAGAGATACCATAACAGACAAAGATATGGATATGGACACCAATTTCCCTTGTCTGTGCAATATAGGTCAAAATGATTGGCCTCCACCTTAAAGTACTCACTAAAGCAATAGTTTGAAAATTCACGAGGAGAATAGGTAACCAAACACATAAGTCCATTACAAGAGAAGGATATGTAGGAGAGAGGACCAAAACTTCCAAATTAGTCAAGTCGATCCATCAGTCGATATCGGACAAGCTATATATTATATATTAGAGTCCAGGTCCTAAAGTAACAACGGTAGGTGGGTGCACAGAGGAAAGGGTCCGCCTAACGTCTACACCACCTGTAACATACCATCCCCCCCCCCACCACCCACCCACCACCACATGCAAAATATGCATATTTAAAATATATTTTTGCATAACTAAGTTGTAGAACAAAGATTTATGAAGTTCGGTCTTGTAAAATTGAACCTTAATGCTTGCAAAACATCTAGCTTGTCAGTCATGCTAATATATCACTGTGGTTTGGTTTGTTCTTATTTAAACCTTCCCGTTAGTTGTGAATTAATAATACCATATACCTCATTATATTGCAAGATCATTGTGGTTTGGTCTATGATGAGGACATTGAGACGCACACATGTCACCCTTGGCGTGTGTACACGAGACAAAGAAGATGTGGTATGGTGAATCCGACCACCAACCAGATTTAGCATTGTTATGTGATTCTATTATATTTTATTTGGATAAGCTCTAGACCTATTAATAGCTACCATTTAGTTGAATTTTACTCTCTATTTTTAATCTCACATCAATAAGTTGTAGTTTTCTTTCCAGTTGCTCCTCCTATATAAATGGGGCATGTCTATTGTCAAAAAGACAAATATTAAATATTAAATGCATAATTTTTTGATTTATCAATTATTGGTGTGTTTATTGTGATTGAGGCGTGAAGCCCAATACAACCTAGGTGCGGAGGTGAAGCCTACCCTAGTTCAATACATTTTATTCTCTTCCTAACAAATCCAACCACCATCATTAATCTGAAGCCGTTCTCAACCTCGCCACCCTCACCTTCGCCAGAACTCTAATAGCCGCTTGCCATCGTCACCGTCAACCATCTCCTTCGTCACCAACATCAACCAACAGTCGAGTTTCTAACAAGTATCAGGTAATTAACTAGGTTTTCTTTTTTCTATTTATTAAATATTGTTAGGTATAGTGTTATAAAAATTGGCCTAGACAGCACCTAGGCGCTAGGTGACCGTCGGCCACACCGAAAACCACCTAGGAGGTTGTCCAAGGCGCTAGACGGCCTTAGGAGAGCCTAGGCGGATCTATTCAGCCTAGGCGGCCAAGGCGGGAATTCATAATTTTCAAAAAAATTCAAAAATTTGAAATTAAAAAAAAGAAAAAAAATTCAAATTTAAAAAAAAATTAAAAATTTTCAAAAAAAAATTTAAAATTTTCAAAAAAGGTCCAAATTTCGAAAATATTAAAAACACCCAAATAAAAAAACCAGAAAAAATCAGAAATCAACACTCAAAATTCAAAAATAATATAAAAACAAAAATTGTTCGGCCGCCTAAGCGGCCTATGCGTTAGGAGGAGGACCGCTGCACCGATTTCGTCTAGCAATTTTCAGAACACTTGTTAGGTATCATTAGTCTCTCAAAAATCTCTAATATATCATTAATTCATGTTGTCTACAAATATTGAGAGAATAATTCTGCTTGAAATGACACAAACAACTATCTCTATCAAGGTAGGGAAAAGCGTTAGGCACGAGTCGGGTGGGCATCCGCCGCCTAGCACACAAGGTTTAAAGTATCGGCCGATACTGATACGTATCGGACGTATCGGATCGGTTTTGTCCCATGCCGATCCGATACCAACAGAAAAGATCGGTATCGGCCGAAACTGGTACAAAAAAGTTCGTATCGGTCTGTATCGGCCGATACGGGATCGATACGGGCCGATACGAAAAAAATTAGATCAAATCAGATCAAATCAGATCTTAAACAAAGTAGATGTTCTACAAAAAGCCAAAAAAAAATATAAATTGATTCCAGACATATCAAATCCAACAGAGAACAATAATGAAGAACCAAAATAGTAGACAAAAAAAAACTATAAATAGAGGCAAATTCTTCTACAGACATACACATGATGACTATTGTTTTATTCAATTATAATAAAAATAAAATAAAAAACACTTAAATAATGCATAAATATGTATATTATTTTTCTATTTTTTTACTAATTTATTAATAATTATTTAAATATTGCCGATACAGCCAATACCAAAAAATCCGATACTCCGATCCGATACCGTCGATATTGCCGATACTACCGATACGGATACTCATAAAAATTGTCCGATACCGATACTGAGTTTTTGAACCTTGCTAGCGCATAGCCCGTCTAGGCGGACCCCTAAATTTAGACGGTTCAAAAATTCAAAAAAACTACTGAAAATTGCAAAAAAAAAAGTCTAAAAATTGGCCTAGACGGCGCCTAGGCGCTAGGTGACCGTCGGCCGCACCGAAAACCACCTAAGAGGTTGACCAAGGCGCTAGACGGCCTTAGGAGAGCCTAGGCGGATCTATTCAGCCTAGGCGGCCAAGGCATAAATTCATAATTTTCAAAAAAATTCAAAAAGTTGAAATTAAAAATAAAATAAAATAATTTCAGATTTCAAAAGAAAATCAAAAATTTCAAAAAAAAGGTCCAAATTTTGAAGAAATTAAAAAATCCAAAAAAAAATCGGAAAAAATCAGAAATCAAAACTCAAAATTCAAAAAAAAATAAAAAAAAAAATTTGTTCGGCCGCCTAAGCGGCCTATGCGCTAGGAGGAGAGCCGCTGCACCGATTTCGTCTAGCAATTTTTAGAACACTTGTTAGGTATCATTAGTCTCTAAAAAATATCTAATATATCATTAATTCATGTTGTCTACAAATATTGAGAGAATAATTCTGCTTGAAATGACACAAACAACTCTCTATCAAGATAGGAAAAAGCGCTAGGAACGAGTCGGGTGGCATCCGTCGCCTAGCGCATAGCCCGTCTAGGCGGACCCCTAATTTAGACGGTTCAAAAATTCAAAAAATCTACTGAAAATTGCAAAAAAAAAAGTCTATAAAACCCCAAAACATGCATAGTCAAACGTCGAGGGGACTAGGCAGGCGCCTAGCGCCTATGCGTCAGGCTATGCCACCTTTTAGAACAGTGATATCTATATTAATCTTAGGATTGTGCTAAAAATAGAATATTTGGATAACAATATTTTTATGAAAAAGTTATTTGACTTTGAATTAATTACATACATGTGAATCATCATTTCACAATAATGTTTACATCATCTTCCATAAAATCAACTGCTGAAATTAATTATGCTTCTTGGTGAATGTATTTTGTACAATTTGAATATTGAACATGTAGCTGCACAAAACACGTATCACATCAGTCTAACCTTTAGCTTCTTCATTTTTCTTTAACTAAATTCATACAGTAGTCCAATATAGTGCCCGCCTACAATCCCTTACTTCTGCCTACTCCGTCAATCCTAATCCGGTTGCCTAGTCCACCACCAATGTCAAAAGCGGTACTGAGAGAGGCTGCCACGCACCTAGACAGCTACTTCGACCGCCATTTAGAATACTTCTAAGACTTCAATATTCTCTCTATAGTTGTGCATGTCCAGTGCAATATTGAAAACTTGTATATCTTTGCATACTACAACCTATATATACCACAATAAATCACATCAATGGATTTAATCTAATATAAAGAACCATTATGGCTGTTAATGGTAACCAATAACCCGATTATTAAACCATTATGGTTGTTAATGGTAACCGATAACCCAATTATTTTAGAGTAATAGGGTTTGAATTCCTAAAGTAAAGTAAACTTGAAATCCTTGATGGTTATTGTTAGCATATAATAAATCACACCAATGGCTTCCCCCAAGTGATTCACCCCTCCGTGGAACAAACACTTTTGTCCTCCCCTCACAATTGAGCACCCGCCTATGCAAGTGATTCGGAACCCTCGTAGAGTGAACACTTGTGTTCCCATTAGTGGCTCATCTCCCTCGCTATCAAGCACACAGTTTCCTGTAAGTGATTTGTCTCCCTCGCCAAGTGAACATTGGTGTTCCCATTAGTGACTCACCCCCTGGCTATTGAGCACCAGACTTCTCGTAAGTGATTCCCCGCCTCGTTGAGTAAATAGTAACTTGTTGCCCCTCGCTTTCGAGAACCCGGCTTCCCGTAACACTCTTAATTCGACTTGGCCCCTCGGCGAGTTAACCCTCGGGCTCCAAATAATGACACCTGCCTTCGTTAACCAGCCCGTCGCCGAGAACAATGCTATCTATTTCCAATACTAAACTTTCAACTCCATTAGAACCATTTCTGCGAAGTCCAATCAACAACCATGAATTTTAAATTAACCCTAATTTGCTTGTATCAATGATTTCCCAATTTTTCCAAATCAAACCACACCTATAGATTCCATTACCAAAATAAATAAATAAAAATAGGAAAAATTCTTACAGGAGCCGACGTCGATTAGACGTCGGCGTTGATGGCCGGAACTGTTGTGGCAGTGAACGTCGGCGAGAGGAATGAGAGGGTTTTTTCTTTCTTTTATTTTTTTGACTTTTTCTGCTGTCCGTGGATTGGGGACTAGAGGCAGTAGGATCTCATAGAGGTGAAGGGCCGGATTGGGCCAGGGCGAGCAATATCTAAACTCGGCGCTAAGAAATTTCGCCCATAGATTTCGGGCCGGCCCAATATGTTTTTACCTATTATATTTTTTTGACCTTTTATATTATAGATATCTCTACTAATATAATACGGATTAGAACCGGCTCTAAATTGAGCCGTCTAAGCCGTATGCATATCATCAACCAATTAATTTCAAAAAATTTAAAAATATAACTACCGTGTGTGTTTTCTTCTCAAATAGTTGAGAAAAAAATATAAAAAGGAAAACATATAATAAATTATATTTAATTATATTTAAACTAATTACATGGTATTATCTAATTAAAAACATATCGAAAATTCAAAATAAAAAATTTATAACAAATTATAGTTAAGATATATTGAAATCATATTTAAAATATTTTAATATAATTTAGAATTTAATTAAAATTTTAATAATATTATAGTATTTTTATATATGCAACGTACGTGAATGTGACTAGTGTTCATAATTTACTTGGACTATTTAGTAAAAACCATAAAATATAATAAAATGCAACAAATTTGACCTTATTAGTTATGAACATGATAAATATGTGATGTTCCTTGACTAGTTTGAGTGAAGTAGTCGAAGGGAAGTGGAATTTAAATTATAGAATGTTTGGTTTTAGGAGAATACCAATTGTTTTTTTTATCAATTTGTTCTTTTATTATTTTGTATAGTAGAATAACGTTTTTATCTTCCCCTAACTAGGGGTGCAACTCGGGCGAGTTGGGTCAGACTTGAGCTCAACCCGAGCGCAACTCGATGAATCATAAGCCTAGTCTTAGCCCAAGCCCGACCCGAACTCGGGTTCAACATATGTAGCCCAAGATCAAGCCTGGAGGATCGGGTTGAGCTCGGGTTTGGTCGAGTCCATCGAGTTTATCGGACTCTAATATGATATTTGAAATAACTTTAAACAAGAGTAATATTAAACACATAATCAAATAGCAATCAAGCTTCAATCATTACAAAAATATAACTAAACTGAGATTTAGGATAAGGAGTTAAAGAGTTTAGGTGGAGAAATTTAGGATTTAAACTTTTTATTTAAGAAGTATGAAACTATATATATATATATATATATATATATATATATATATATATATATATATATATATATATATATATATATATATATATTTGTCACGCCAAGTACCGGAATACGGAGACGGACATGGCCAGCTCCCCCGTACAAGTTATAGAACGTCGTACGACGGTCACGGCTGTAACTAGACAAGGGGGTGCATACTACAAGTAAGTCACTTAGGGTCACATAGAACATCTATTGTCTCAATCAGTCAACTAAGAGCAGTAAACATAGAACATATATGACAATGAAGTAAGGCGTCCCAAACGTCCTGCCACAACATTCAAGAAACCAGTTGTGCAAAAATAAAAAGGCTGGCAGAGTAACAAGAGTACATGACCATGATCAACTGTAGTTTGATTAATTACAATCATGTAGAAAACTAAATATCCAGATTCACGGCTAACAAGTGCCGGTGGCTAAACGCCCAAAAAGAGTAAAATATGAAATAACGAGCAGGGAAGAAGAGACCCACTCGTTTCCCTCAGTGGCCATCCGCCTTGTGTGCACCATTATTCAGGGAAAAGTACGCTTGATCCTCGGGTGCTGGCTCTAAACCTGGATATGCAAAACCAGTGGGGTTAGACCCCAAATAGCAAGTACTACAAAGGAAGCACGAATGCAAAAATAAAACCAGGTTATGAAATAGACACACACACACACACACACACACACACACACACACACACACACACACATATATATATATATATATATATATATATATATATATATATATATATATATATATATATATATATATATATATATATAGTTCTGTCTCGTAGTTTCGGTTCATAGTTTATCGTGACACAACAATCTAACCCTACAACCAAACAAGGACAAGGGTTAAACTACCGCACCATGATAGTCCATGTCCCTAGACTATTTGACAGCAGATATAATACACAGATACGTTCAGTTACATAATCGGCCAATCACTTGTACGGTTTACTAGATGGAGTCTGGGTTATCCCAAAGATATTATGCATATAGGAATCCTCAGATCGAACCAGGTACTAGCAGGGTTAGCCGAGCCACAAATTGTCATATAGCACATAATAGTATGCACCAGTCTCTCGTAAGGCCACAATGCTAAGATTGCATAAAACACATAGTATCATATAATAGTCGGATATTGCCATCCACTAATGAGAATTTAAACAATATCCATGGGGACTAGCTTGTACACCCCAATTCAGATGACTGGAGGTGGCTAGTTAGGCACGATCTCGAGATTTTATTCCCTCCCAATGCTCTACAAGTTTAGTTGCCTAGTTAACCCTAATGTTAACTGGAATCTCATGGCGTTGTCACATGGTATTCCCCTTATATGATGTACCATAGTACGGCCATGCTAGATACGAATCCACTTTGTCACTTGATAGTTCAATTTGGATTCATCCCGACGTGATGCAACAATCAACAGATCCTAGCCACGCTTGGTCATTGACTAACCCTTATGTCCAGGCTGGAGATTGAGTCATGCCACATGTCATGTAGCGTATAGGTACACCGCAGTATAAACATGTAATTTAATCGCGTAGGAACACTTAGCACGTAGGAACACATAGCACGTAGTAAGTGTATCTGCAAGGATACAAGTGGTCAGATCATGACGCATAGATGGATCTAATATTTTTGTGGTCATCAAAGTCATACATACAACTCATAAAGTCCAAAGGAACATTCAACCAAAACTAGTCCAATAAAATGTGTGCAAGGGGCTGCATGGGCGCAGAAGGATCAATGCCACATGAGAAGTCAGGCCGCATAAGATCAGTTGCCGCATAGAGTTAATTGCCGCATAGGATCAACTGCCGCATAAAGTAAGTCAAAGTTTACTCCTCGGGGTAAGTGATGAAGCGTCGAAAAATAAATAAAGTGTCAGTGATGTGACATAAAGTATGATGTGACATAAAGTGTGTCAAGAAAAAAAGATAAAACCATAGAAAGACGCGCTTAGGATGTGCCAAAGATACACCAAAGTTCAGAGTCATGCGTCCAAGGGAAGGTGACCGCATGCTCTGCTTGTCGCATAAGTTCGATGTCGCATGAAGTACCTTTTGGACTTAGCGAATTTCTTTTTCGTTCAGCGAGTGAATGCACAAAGTGATCAAGGACACTTGTGTAGATCAACAGTCATGCGTCCAACAAGATGGGTGCATGCTGTCAGTATGCGATAAGAGTTCAGCCGCATAACCTTCTCGGGCCGCATAGCACTCTCAGCCGCATAGCTCGCTGACCGCATGAAGACTTCGTCTTATCCAACAGCAAGTTCGACCATGGCGAAAAAGCTCCAAAAACTGAAATCTCGTTCCCTTTCATAAAAACTATATTTTAACTCCGAATTGAGTGAACCAAAAGCCAAAATGTTCGAAATGAAGTGGTCCATCCTTCCCAAAAACTATTTTTCAAAAATACTATATTTTAGTAGATCAAAACCACCAAAAACTCAAGGAACCCATGTAAACCCCCTCGACCAATTTAGGATTATTTTTAAATTAAATTAAGAGACTAGGATTAATTTGGATACAAATAGAATTAATGTACAACAATTATATGTCTTAATACACCTTACTGTTGCTTCAATGTTTGGAGCACTACAATAATAGTTACCTTCAAACAAATTTCACATACATCTCCTAGACACGTCAGACTACCCATCTGACCCTTGTGTAACTTTTAGATACTCAATATTGTGCTTTATTTCAGCTGCGCAATATTCGTTACAAACGTCTATGTATTATTTCATTAATCCAATTTCCCTTAATTGTCCGTTCCTACTTGAATTTGAGGCACAACCACAACCCAATTTCCTGTAACCCAAATTAGGGTATTAGCCTACGTTGAGCCAGCTACGCCCATGACTCTTATGTTCTACTCGAATCTAGTTCTATGTGTCTTCAATTCATTAAGGAACGCCGCACGTATTGTTTTTAATTAAATTAAATTAGAGGCAATTTTACCCTAAACAGAACCTAACCAAGCCCACGTGCACCCTTTCACGTGGACCAGCCCCACCCCAACAAGGCCAGACAGGCCCAAGTCCCGAGGCCAGCCCATAAACCCCCTCCCTTATAAATACACATGTTACCTACATTAAAACCCTAAAACTCATTTCTCTTCACCACCAAAGAGGAAACCCTAGCCGACTCCCCTTCTTCCCAAACCGAGCCCCTCCCCCTACCAGACCAGACGGCTCCACGGCTTGTAACCCGCCGGCACTGCCCTTCAACGTCGGGCCACTCTGCCAGTCCGCCTGCAACCGCCGGACCCCCTCCGTCATCACCACCCTCTTCACTATCAACCCATCCTCCATCAAACCGACGACCCCTTCCCTGACCTTCCAACAACGCCACCCCCTCAGGCCACCACCACAGACCCCCTTCCGCCTGCACCCGCCGGACCTCCACCGTCTCCACCACCCAACACCACTCACAACCCGCTACGACCATTGCTGCATCTGCTGCAGTACTGCTGCTGCCTTTGCTGCCTTGCTCGCCGGCCGACGCCGGAGCCCCACCACTCATCGGAGGACGACCAGTCAGCAAGGAGACCCTCGTCCAGCCAACTAGGTAAACGCCTTATTCTTCTCCCTCCTCGTATCGTGTTCATATATATTCGTTATGTCGTCGTGTCGAGTGTCGTAGTCTTGGACACAAACTTAATTAACCTCAAACTATATATATATGAATGTATGATGATTAACAAGATTTAGCATTTATTTAATAACTAGCATTTACCTTAATCATAAGACCTGTTATCAAGGGCTAGTAATTCACCCGAAAAATCGGAACACAAACCAAGTATGTTTGAACATGGAAAATAGGACATGTATTCATACAAGATCAGGAGTAGTAGGTAACCCATAACTTCGGTAAATTATTGTCTCGAGGCACATGGTAACCGAGGACAGAATACGTGTACACCTTAGCTACGTGCACACGCGACTCTGTAGTCGACCAACCGTGATCTTGTGACAGTACCTAAGAGCAGCGTCGTAGTATCTGTGTGTGTTACTTTAGTGTCTGATGCTAGATTGCTATATTATATTGTGTGTTTAGGGTCATTGGATCAGTCAGGATAGACCGCAGGAGCATGCTTTTGGCATTCACAGCTTGAGGACCCAGGCAAGATACCTTGCCATATTTACTGTCTAATTTAAATTATGCATATGTTGTATGATTCTTGTTGCTTTATTTCGTATGACTGTGCGCGTCCGAGATTGACTCGGGTGTAGTCGACGGATGCGTCAATGATTTAGTATACTTGACCTAGTCACTAGCAGACTCACCCCATTAGGAGGATACTCTGGTATCTTCCGAGACCTGACACTCTTACACGTTCACAGTGGCAAATTCATATTGGGATACGGGTTTGCGTACTTGACTAGTTATTGGTGCGTGAGACATGCATCACGGTTAGTACGTGAGTCAGGATTTTATGTAATTATAGAGACTTGGCATGTAGATACGTGGTATGCACGTCGAGTATTCGACTTGTATATCTACATCGGGCGGGGAGGACAACTAGTAGACGTATGGGGTACACATATTAGAGCCGTAGTTTCGGAGGAGCCACAGATCCAATGACCTACTTTACACTGATGCCACGTTCTTCGGAGCGATATGGACGATATGCTATACTGATGCCACGTTCTTCGGAGCGATATGGACGATATACTGTACTGATGCCACTCTCTTCGGAGTGTGGACGTTATATGCCTATACCTACCCATATGTACCAGCATTGTCCTCATATTGCATTCACTTAGATGGTTAGCACACCCTTTATTTATTTTATTCAGTATTTATATATATGGCATGCTTCTATGTATCTTGTTACGTCCCTCTGAGGACCTGATACCTTTCCAGATTTGGACGAGGCATATTATCCCACAGTGTACGGACCAGGACAGGAGACGAGGTACGCTATAGCTGAGGGGCTAGAGGTGCTACCATTAGAGTTTCCGTGATCAGTTGGTAGGCATTCTGTCTAGGGTTGGGAGCATCATTATCTAGTCAGCTGATGCCTAGACATTACTCTTTTTATCTATTATTTTAGTACTTTTATTTCGTCATAGTAGTGGGTTTGTCCCTACCAGACATTCTTGGTTGTACTATGATATTTTGAGACTGGCGTTTATCTTCCAGCAGTTTATTTAGTACTTTCTTGCTTTTTATATTGTGGATGAGATTAGTTTACTTATTGTTGATTTATAATTGACATGTTAGTATTTAGGACAGCGTAGCACTCTTCGTTAGGATCCATTAAATTGGTATATCCTCGGAGACGTGACAGCTGGCTATTTCCACCTGGCCTAGTTCCATATATTTTGGGACTGGGGCATGACATGG
Source organism: Iris macrosiphon (assembly GCA_036927795.1). Lineage (NCBI taxonomy): Eukaryota > Viridiplantae > Streptophyta > Magnoliopsida > Asparagales > Iridaceae > Iris > Iris macrosiphon. The sequence continues at coordinate 37,199,568 of JAYESA010000011.1, forward strand.
TTTTAGTGGTAGCCCATACAGGTCAACTTTATCACTTGTGGTATGGTAACATGCCCAGCGAACCTGCAATAGGATAGAAATTACTAGGTCTCATCTGTAGAAGCATAAAAAATACGCTGGATGACTATACGCGGCATATTGGTGCAGAGCGGCGTAAGCAGAGGCCTTAAGAGCCATCAAGCGTGCAACAGAGCTCTTTTCGCCAAGAACGCAGCGTAAAATATAAAAGCTCGAAGGACCATCCGCGTAAAGCAGTACGTCCAAGCTGCTTCAGCGTAAAACAGGGTGCTTCATCGCCTCATCCTCTTTCAGACGCGGCATTAAGGTGTACAAGAGACGCTTCGTATTCTCCGAGGTGAACCTGTCAGACCCTGCAATGAAGATCCTACAATGAACTTGACGTCTGGACTTCTGACAAAGGGATACGGCTCGACTACCCAGGCGACGGCTATAATGATGGCACAGCACTGCGACCCAGGCTGTCAAATACCGCCATCCCCTTCGCGTAAACTGCTTTTACAAGCACGAAGGGATACGCTGCCTTGTTTACACCGGCAAAACGCGAGTTGTTTACGTTCTGCAGCAGACAAAACCGCCTGCCACACCAAAAGCTGCACTCTGTACGGGGTTCGAGGCACGTCTCTTCGTCTAATGCACAGAGCGGTGACAGTTTCTCAAGGCACGTCTCTGCGACTGGTGCGCAGAAAGGGTTGCAGACCGTCAAAGAATACGCCTCCATATTTAATGCATAGGATGGTGGCAAATCTCAGCATTTAATGCAAGAGATTTGATTATATCTTCAAAAGCCGTAATTTCGGCTAAGACGTCCCCATCAGCACTCTGGCACGGTACGCAGCGGCTTCTACGCCCACCCAGCTCCTGTGCTCTCTCGGTCTCGATGACCACTCGGCTTCTACGCCCACCCAGCTCCTGTGCTCTCTCGGTCTCTATGACCACTCGGCTTCTACGCCCATTCGGCTTCTACGCCTGTTCGGCCTCTACGACCACTTGGCTTCTACGCCTGTTCGGCTTCTACGCCTGTTCGGCTTCTACGCCTGTTCAGCTTCTATGCCGGTTTGATAACTATTTGGCTTCCATGCCATGGTGACAGACATTTGGCTTCTATGCCAACCTCTTCTACACAATGGATACCTACCTACGTGGCTTTTACGCTGTGATCTTCGTAGCGATTATACGCGTTGTGTCCCTTAGTTGGACCCGCATCACACGCTCATTCAAAAGATCATCTATACGCAGGCATTGGTTACTTTAACCGTTGTGTAAAAGGGTGCTATACTTTCCACTCCTCGATTTCTATACCGACGGAGTGGTCACTGTCACTAAAACTCTATAAATAGAGACCTCTATCAATGAGGAACAAGGTCGACAAATTAGAGGGTCAAAGAAGTTAGGTCTAAAAACTGATCAAGAGATCCAGTACCAGATCCAACGGTGGAGAGAGAGAGAGAGAGAGAGAGAGAGAGAGAGAGAACCCGGAGCTCAGGCAGAGAGTAGGGATCGACGACTTTGGCATCGTGCATCCACCCTCTTTTGTAACCTTCGAAGCTGCTTCCTGTCTTCTACGGCACTTCTTCAACATCGTGTGGTCCAAGGGCTAAAGTGATCGACTGCAGATCAGACACCTATAGCAATATTTACCCAGATTAAATAAATTATACTTCCATATCCTCGTATAGGATCAAATTGTACAAGTTTGTTTGTAAACAAAAGAAGGTGGGTTCCGTGTAAACCCCATATTGAATACATTTTTATTCTTTCGTTTAATACCACAAACAAGATGGCGACTCCGCTGGGGACATCTTTCTCTTCTGATGAGGAAGCAATTGCTCAACACGATGCGGTATCCATGGGATCCGTGAAGAAGACACTAGTCGTCCAGTTCGACCAGTCTGCCTACGAAGACATGCTTCGGACGGGGGGTAGCTCTTACTCTCTCTCTGTACAAAATAACAGGAAGCTGCGCAAGGTCTGGATGCCCAAGACATCATCTACCATCCCTGTGGACTCTCCGATCTCTTCGATCTCTCTGACCAATGAGGTTGTAGCATTGCTCCCTCCGTGCCCTGCACGTAAAATTTAGTCTTCCGCTACGCGCGGTACAGACAAAACTTCGGACAAAGCCTCAGCGCTAATCCAGAAGTATCCACTGCGCTCAACGCGTAGAAACCAGTCTCCCGCTACGAGCAGTACAGACAAAACTTTGGACAAAGCCTCAGCGCTAACCCAGAAGTATCTACTGCGCTCTACGCGTAGAAACCAGTCTCCCGCTACGCGCGGTATAGACAAAACTTCGGATAAAGCCTCAGCGCTAACCCAGAAGTATCTACTACGCTCTACACGTAGAAACCAGTCTCCCGCTATGCGTGGTACAGACAAAACTTCGGACAAAGCCTCAGCGCTAACCCAGAAGTATCCACTGCGCTCTACGCGTAGAAACAAGTCTCCCGCTACGCGCGGTACAGACAAAACTTTGGGCAAAGCCTCAGCGCTAACCCAGAAGTATCTACTGCGCTCTACGCGTAGAAACGAGTCTCCCGCTACGCGCGATACAGACAAAACTTTGGACAAAGCCTCAGCGCTAACCCAGAAGTATCCACTGCACTCTACGCGTAGAAACCAGTCTCCCGCTACGTGCGGTACAGACAAAACTTCGGACAAAGTCTCAGCGCTAACCCAGAAGTATCTACTGCGCTCTACGCGTAGAAACCAGTCTCCCGCTACGCGCGGTACAGACAAAACTTCGGGCAAAGCCTCAGCGCTAACCCAGAGTGTGTACCTCCATCTCCAAAGGAGTCATGATCAAAAGTTATCATGTTCATATTACCTCTGAATAAACTTTCGGCTATCCACTATCTTCTGATATAGGTTGCCATCTACACTTAACACCCATACTTAGTCATAAGTACGTCAATAGTATTAAGTCCACAAAAAACTGCCATGTCCATATCACCTCTGAGCAGACGTGTACCTCCATCTCCAAAGGAGTCACGATCAAAAGTTTGTCATGTTCATATTACCTCTGAATAAACTTTCGGCTATCTACTATCTAAGTAGAATGATGATCGGAGCTGAGCACCGGTACAATCCGGTGGAAAAAGAATATTTGGCTCTGATGTTCGCTATCCAGAAGACGCGGTACTATGTCACCGGCCAGACTATTCACATCATCTCCAATATCAATCCTCTTCGGGTACTGATGAACAAGCCAAGTGTTCTTAACTCCCGACTCGCAACTTGGGCGATGTTATTGACACCATATAACATGGTGTACGTCCCTCAGAAGTCCATCAAAGGCCAAGCATTGGCTGACTTCCTAGCTGCTCATCCGATCCCGGAGGCCTCTAAATTATACGAGGATATTCCCGACGAAGTTGCAGAATGTAGTTCCGCAATGGAAAGTGACGCATGGCAACTATTCTTCGACGGCGCCTCCAGGACTGGTCCCAAAGAAAACATGGTTTCAGGGGTAGGAATTGTCCTGGTTACTCCCGATAAACTCGTCATCTATCGAGCATACTCTCTTAATGAGCCATGTTCCAACAATGTGGTGGAGTACAACGCTCTACTAATCGGGCTCCAAGTCGCTAAAGAGCTGGGGGTCGAATCTTTGGAAGCTTTTGGTGATTCTCTGCTTATCGTCAATCAAGTCAGAGGAATATATGAAGTCCAAAATCCAGACCTCATCCCCTATCACCAAGCAACGGTCGAGATAGCCGTGACATTCAAGGGGTTCTTCCTAGAGCATGTACCTCGATCTCAGAATCTGGAAGCCGATGCCCTAGCTAGTCTAGCTGCAGATTTAGCTACTCCTATAAGAAGACAGAATTCGGTAATCCTTCTTAACAGAGATCTATTTTGCGTGAAGAACAACGCTCACATCGAACACAGTTACGCTGTGAACACCGATCCTCCTACGAGAGATTGGAGAAGTCTCTTTATAGATTTTGTGGCATACGAAATCTTGCCGGAGGACCCCAAAGAAGCAGTATCCGTCAAAAGACGATCATTACGCTTCTACTTCGATGCATCTTTGCAATGCCTATATCGCCGAACCTACGACGGACTGCTATTAAGATGTCTCTCTGACGACGAAGCACAGCAGATCATTCGGGAAGCTCACGACGGCGTATATGGAGCGCACCAGCCCGGTCCTAAGCTACAGGATCGTATCAGGAGAATGGGCTATTACTGGCCCACTATGATCACAGACGTGATCAACTATGCAAGACAATGTAGGGCCTGTCAGGTTCATGCAGACTTCATACACCAACCGTCTGAATATCTACATCCTACGGTTGCATCCTGGCCTTTCGAAGCATGGGGTATGGATATCATTGGTCCTATTCACCTGTCTTCTTCCAGAGGTCACCGGTCCATACTGGCCATCACGAATTATTTCTCCAAATGGGCAGAGGCGATCCCTCTTGCTGAGGTAAAGGCGTCTGACGTAATCAGCTTCATCAAGCATCACGTCATTTATCGCTTTGGGATTCCCCGAAGGATAATCCATGACAATGGGCCTCAGTTCATCAGCCAAGCATTTCATCGATTTTGCGATAAAAATCGAATACATAATATTGCCTCTACGGCATATTATCCAGCTGCTAATGGTTTGGCGAAAGGTTTCAACAAAACCATTATCAAACTCTTGAAGAAGTTCGTCTCTTCAAACAAAAGAGACTGGAATGAGAAGCTGGGCGAATGTCTCTGGGCATACCGTACAACGGTACGGACACCGACAGGTTGTACCCCATTTTCACAGGTCTACGGGAGCGAAGCAGTTCTTCCCATTAAAATCCAGATCACGTCGCTCAGGATAGCCGTGACTAATGAGCTGACTCGAGAAAAGAATGACCTGTTAAGGCTTCAAGAGCTGGGAGGATTAGACGAGAAATGCCTCCAAGCTCAACAGCGCATCGCGCTCTACCAAGCACGCATTTCCAGAGCTTTCAATCATAAAGTAAAGGAAAGAGTGTTCAAAATCGGCGAGCTAGTTTTAGCCGTGAGAAGGCCGATGATTCTTACTCACAGGAGTAAAGGAAAATTCCAGCCCAAGTAGGAAGGTCCCTATGTGATCGAGACAACGTTCTCGAACGGCGATTACATGTTAGCCCAACCTAATGGAGACCTGTTAATGGCTCCTATTAACGGTAAATTCCTGAAGAGGTACTATGCTTAACCTCCTCCGCTCAAGTGGAATATAGCAAGAATCTCAATTCTGACAAAACTACTTCCACAACAAAGCTAGTTAGGTCATATTCTATCATGTCCGTATGACCTCTGAATAGGTATGTCCTGCTAGAAGTTTATCAAGAGTTTATCACGTCCATACTACCTCTGATATCACTCTCACCCAAACCTGTCATTTATATTCCGAAATGATGGGTCTACAAAGTCAGAAAAGATTTACTTTATTTATTCCCGAAAGGAGCGAAATTACATTGGGGAAGCGAAGAGAAGAAAGGGTACATCATTATGGGGGAGCAGTCAGATCGCGAATCAGCTTTGCCAGTGCAGCCACTCTCTCGTCCCTGGAAACCAAGGCATCGGCGCGGGCCTGTTCCAGCCGTGCCTCGGGATTGTTCGTGAAGGACAGTTTAGCCCTTGCCCGGAGAGAGCCAGCTCGGGCAGCTTCTGCACGCTCCAGGTCCCGTCGCGCGGTGCTCAGTCGACCAGTTCCTACGCCTAGACCTGCCAGCGACTGAGAAGTCCACTCCTCTGCCAGAGCGAGTTTCTCCTTCAACTTGCGAACCCTCGCTGCGTTCCCTTCGTGCTCGGATTGGCACTTCGTCTCAAGAGCAAGAGCCTCCTCCACGACAGCTTTTCTTTTATCCGCCTCCAGCTTATGTGCTTCGATGGAATTATCTAAGCTCTCCAGCTGTTTGGTAAGCCGCGCAGTCATGGAGTCGTATCTGGCCTGGACTTCGGCTTCAAAACTGCCCCGAGTCAGCTGCAAGTATTCATTAATAGGTTGCTCCAACCCATTAACCATCGCCTCCAGGGCGTCAACTACCCCGGAATCGCCGAACTCTCTGACAGCCCCAATCGAAAACTGGGAAGCCTTCTTCAGATGCTCAAAATCCAGATTCTTCGCCAATACCATTGATATCAGCGTGTTCAAATTGGTGTAGAAGGTGCTGGTATACAGCTCGGTCAGCGCAACCAGATCTGGTTGGACGCTAGGAGTGGCCGCGATATTGGCGAGTTCCCCTCCAGGAATGATTGCGGACGAGGTGGCCACAGCCGCCGCCTCGACAGGTGGTGTGACCAAAGAAGGCACGACAACGATGGTCGAAGTCATCGGTATACTCGCAAGAGACGAGGTCACGATGACGGGTTCGTCCTCCTCTTGAGGTGACAAAACTACTCCGGACGAGATGGCCTATGAAGCTATTTCCCCCTCGAAGTCGAACACCTCCGTATCATCGTCGGGAGCCCGAGCAGAACCGGAATGCGCTTCAACGCTATGCTCCCCGTAGACGCCATCTCCTAAGAAGAGGACAAGAAAGTTGATATCAATATGATAGTAATCTTTCTAAGAGGAGACATAAAGATGACCTTTACCCGTAGCCAACGGTATATATGCCGCGTCTGCAGCCGATGTAGCTATATCACACCTTAATAACGCAATACGAACTGTCATACCTGGGGAAGGAGGTGGGCCAACCGACATCGCCAGGAGCTCCACCAAGCCTTCACCGAGATGCGGTCGAGGTTCGTCAGCTGGAACCTCACTGGTCATGATCACGGACGCGACAGGAGTTTCCTCTGTTGCTGGTCCAGGGGAAGATTCTCCCATTCGCTCCGGCCACGCAAGCGATTTTATTGCACTACCGGAGGTAGTGGCAACGACGGCAGCCTCAAGCAGGAGTCCTCCGGCACCGCCAGCCGAAACTGAGGGTCCCTCTCCGAGAGGCGGGAAACCTCCAATCAAAGGGACATCCCCAACAGGAGGGGCAGCAGGTTCCTCTCTAGGAGCCTCAATGCCAGGAATCCGGAGAGGGCGATCAACCGTCTTCTTCTTCATCTTGAGAGGGGAAGTCTGCTTCAAAACAGGAGCCCTTCGTTTCCCAGAGACCGCCAAAGCCCCCGCAGGCGGAGGCACTTCGCACCTCGGCACCGACACCAGGGGCTCATCCGGAGTGACGGACTCCTCACCCTCGTCAGATAAAACCGAGGGGACTTTGATTCTTCTCCAAGGCTTGGAAGAAGGCACCCTGAAGCTTCCACGCGTGTCAAAATAACAATAGAGGGTGTTGATCGCCACATAGAACTGAGCGTACGAATGGAGGATCCGCAGCTTCGTGGAGAGGGTGGCGACCGGCACGATAAAGATTGCTCCTGTGCAGCCCATGATGAAGTACCGCCATCCCCTGGCTCCATCAATGAGTCCGCCCCTGGACCTGAAGCTGGTGATGCCATTGCCCACGTGCAGCTGATCGTACCCTAACTGCCTGGCGAACTGACTGGACAAGTAAGGCTCGAAGAAGCAATGATCCTCGCTTCTGTACAGCAAATGGGAGGGTCTAATACAGACCAACCAATTAAAAGCTTCCGGAGAAAGATTGGTCTTTTCTCTGCCTAAATCCTCAAGCCTAATCCCCGACTGATTGTGATGTACAGAAGGGAGAGTGCAGAGGAGCTTCCAGCAATGACCGAGGCTCAGCGCCAGCCGACAGTCCACGACTGTGTTCACGTTCCAGAGGGAGTCCTTGTAGTTCAGTAAGAAACTACCCCCCGCGCTGCTACCAGGACCGGGAGACATCACCCGGGGGTTGTGGAGAATTAACCATCCCATCAAGTACAGGTATAGTAACTCTACCCGGGGAAAACTATCACGTCGAGCTTCATCGACGAGCAGTCCGTCAGTCATGGCTCTCAGTCCAGCCTGTATACAACACACCATGGCAGGGAGCAAGCCCAGCCTTGCCCCGAACACCAGACGGACGGCGGGCCACAGGATATTCCGGTGAATGCGGTCTGCGGACGCGATACCGGGCACCACTACTCGACGCAGCCATAGGGAGAGAAAGTCAGCCAGCTTGGCTTCCTCAGACAAAGGCCTGCGGCAGCGCCTCAAGTAACTATAGGCCTTAGTGCCTTCAGGGTACTTTCCTACCCCGTCATTGAGAAGCTGATCTGGAGCTTTAGCCTCCTCCATAAGATCCTCGACGACCTGGGCACTGAGCACGTCCAAGCAGTTCACGGGCTTATGCTTGTCCCCCGAAACCTTCACCGACTTGACGGCCCTGGCCCGGTGGAAGAAGAGGTAGGACATCCACTTAGTGGTATGAGCCAAGTCAGAAGGCTCATTATAAAAAGCAGTACACGTGAAGTAGTGGCACATCAGCTCCTGATATACCTCCACAACCCGAGGGTCCGAGTCCTCCAACTCCCGGTTGGTGGGAACATACTCTTCATACGGAGTATCCACCATCGGCAGTCTCAAGATCGCTGCCATTTCGTGAAGGGCCAACCCCAACTCCCCCAGTGGAGTGGCGAAGGTCCCGGTGAACGAAATGTATCTCTCCATCAGCGCCAAAAATAGGTTAGGGTTGGGAGGCAACCCGACACTCGTCACGCTCATGGCGGCATACAGTCCAATGACTTTCAACTCTCTCCGAAAATGCTTCAAGGCCCAGTCAACTAGGCAGGACCATCGGAGGTTTGTTGGGGTGATCCACCCATTGCACCGAGGATTCTCCTTGGGATATACCCCCTTCGCACCATGAAGTCATTGCAAAAAGTCGGCAATTGGACCGGCTGGATCACTGAACTGTCTTCACTCGGGACGCTGCCCGGGCACAGTCCCCTGAACAACGTCACGACACCAGAAGGGCGGCTGATAAACGACCCCTGGTCAGCTCCTTTCAGGTAAAAGATCTTCCCCGGCTTCCCGTGAAGATCAGGAGTCAGCGTCCACGACATCCTCCTACGATGTGTGGCATGGAAGAAAGCCGAGATGGGATAATCTCTCGACATCGTGGGCAGATACAAGACCACGCTCTCGACAGGGAAAACCCAGGGTTCTCTCTTGGGCTTCGTCTGGGACTGCTTGTCTATCATGTCCCCAAAGAGAAAGGCCGGCTTGATGTACTGCTCTCCGTCTACGTACGTTAGGGGCTCCTCGTTGATCATGCTCAGCAACATTCGCTCGCCCTGAGCCGATATCAAGATCCCCCTTCCTTCAGGGTACTGGGGTCCGGAGATAGGAAATGTCACGTGCGACAGATCCTCCAGGTAGTTCGAGTGCAGTATCCCGGCAGCAGAACCCATCACCTCAGCCAGTGGAGACTCCTGCAAGTTAACTGTGAGAGTACAAGAAAAACACGTCATTACGAATCTTGCAACAAAAAGACCAAGAGATGACAGTCTGTGCTTTACGCCAAGATTGTACAAAATTTGGTCATTTTACGCCAGAAATCATATCCTGAAGCGTAATTGGTGGTATACGGTCCGTGCTTTACGCCAGACTGCTAAAATTCTAGTTATTACACCGGAGGTCCCATCCAAAGCGTAAAACTAAAATTTTATAGTATACACCAAGCCTTCGGCAGCCAGAGCTTTTACGCTCATAACTGCGAAGACATGGAGTTTTTACGCTGACACATTAGAAATGTGGGCATAAAAGATGAAAACGTCTCCGTGAGTCATCTTCCTCGAAGAGGCTATCAGCACAGAAGACGACCTAGCACGGTCACGTTCAACGTGTGCGAAGGATTTTTTATTGTTCTTTGTCATTCCCAATGGCTATACCTCTAAGGCCGGGTACGCTACTCGTCGGCAGGATCCTTCGCTCAGAAGGAAGTTTACCTTGCCCGATCGAAGACTCTCTCGCTGGGACAGAAGAACGAGAGGAAGAGCCTATACTCTTTCCCTTAGTGGAGGGAGTTTGCTTTGGCGCCATTTCTGGAAACTCGGAGTGCTCGGAGAAAGAACGAGGGAAAAAACTCAAACAACCAAGGCTCTCTTTCGCAGAAGACGGATAAAAAGTTTTTCTCTCAAAAGCTTGGGATATACATAGAGTTAGGGTCGACTCCTCGAATCCTCAGATGGGCTCCTCGAAACCCCAACCAAATCCCACAAAATTAAATATTTGGTTATGATTGGGTACTACGTCAGTCCACTACTCTCGAAAGACGGACAGTCAGCAAATTCGAAGAGTTTTTCGTACAAAAGCAGGTCAGCGGTTCCTATGCTAAGGAGCTTTCTACGCTCGACAGCAACAGATCTACGGTTTTTACGCTCGCAAGCTATAAGTCTATGGTTTTACGCCCGGATGCCTTTGTGCTCGGTAGCTTTTATGCTCGAGAGGCTACAAACCTACGACTTTATGCTCAGCAGATACCAAATCGATGATCTCATGTTCGATGGCATTTAATTTACGCTTGGAGGCAACAGATCCGCAACCTTTACGTACGAAAGATTTCTTTCATTCACAGGCTACAAATCTATAGTTCTACGCTAAGGAGCTTTCTACGCCCGACAGCAACAGATCTACGGTTTTACGCTCGCCAGCTATCAGTCTATGGTTTTATGCCCGGATGCCTTTGTGCTCGGTAGCTTTTACGCTCGAGAGGCTACAAACCTACGACTTTATGCTTAGCAGCTCCGAATCTACGATCTCATGCTCAGTGGTTTTCTACGCTCAATAGACTACGAACTCAGGATTTTCAGCTCATCTACACTACGAAACTCTGACTTTCCGCATATCCGAACAGCAAGGCGGTCGATTACAGGAGTTCACACAGAAGATACTCCTTCTTGACCTCAATATATCCCAAGTACCCGAAGCATACAGAGTTCAAACATTGAGAAATTACTCTTCTCGGGTCAATTGGAGGTTCACCCAGACTCCAGTCTGAATATCTCGTCTGTCAAGATGGCAACTCAGTTTGACAGCCATTTCTTGACCCTGTTCCAAGGGATTTTTTGAGAAGTCATTCTTGAAGACGAAGTCTGAAACAAAAATTCTGTTCATCAGAAGTAAGAACTCTACGCGGTTCCTCAGTCCTAGTAGCAGGACAGTTCTAAATATTCAAAATGCTCAACAACGTTCTATAGACTATTCGCTATGCGTAAAGGACAGGACCTAGCACTCTTTTTATACAGAGTCGGCGTAAAGAATCAGACGTGTCGAAGCTACACATATTCAGACTTTACAGCAACGTATGGCAAGACGATCATATGCAGAGAAGAAAGACGACTTTTATTAAAGATTAAAGTCATGATTACATATGAGGGAAATCTAATCTACAAGGGTTTTCTTTTCATTTTCATGATTACAACTGAGGGAAACTCCATCTACAAAGGGGCCCCCCTCATCATCGTCTGAAGATTGCCCAGAAGCTGTTCTGACAGGTTCTCGCACGGGCACAATTCTTCATCCATCTTCTCCGGCAGTCAGTCAGTTCCAGCAAACTGATTGACATGGCAATGATCAACGGCGAGAGAACGACAGAGTTGGGGCTTGCATAAATTATGCAGATCCCTCGCTCCGTGCGCTGTGACAGATTGAGTTGAGATATTTTACTCAACTCAATGCCCGAGGTCAGAGCTAGTCGCTGCTCTCAATCCCGGAGGTAACAGGAGAAGACACCGCTTGCAAGCCGTGTGGTCTAATACGACCCTTCCCTTCTCCTGGAAGAACAGCCATATAAAGTTGCTGATTATCCCGAGCAAGGGAGGCTAAGATATCCTTCTATGATCCATCGTTGCAGTGGACACTTGCTCAAAGATGCCGTCTTTATCGGCTCCTTATACGCTGGAAGAACATGATCTCCTTCTTCCTCAAATCGACCCGGCGAACTCCGGCGATCATCTCTGCGTGGTGATAGAAATATGGGGAGAACAGGTTAACTCCCCCAGCCTTTTTATAGGCGAAAGAGGTCACACCGGTCCCCAATAAATCTGCCATAAAGATAGCATCGACCATTTCAACGCTCCATTCAGAAACGTTTCAAGTCATGAGGTACGGTTCATGCTTCATTCAAAGCGTTCCAAATTTCGAGGAATTTGAAAGCTTTGAAGGGGGTCTTGTAGAAGCATGAAAAATATGCCGGATGACTATACGCGGCATATTGGTGCAGAGCGGCGTAAGCAGAGGCCTTAAGAGCCATCAAGCGTGCAACAGAGCTCTTTCCGCCAAGAACGCAGCGTAAAATATAAAAGCTCGAAGGACCATCCGCGTAAAGCAGTACGTCCAAGCCGCTTCAGCGTAAAACAGGGTGCTTCATCGCCTCATCCTCTTTCAGACACAGCATTAAGGTGTACAAGAGATGCTTCGTATTCTCCGAGGTGAACCTGTCAGACCCTGCAACGAAGATCCTGTAATGAACCTGACGTATGGACTTCTGACAAAGGGATACGGCTCGACTACCGAGGCAACGGCTATAATAATGGCACAGCACTGTGACCCAGGCTGTCAAATACCGCCATCCCCTTCTCGTAAACTGCTTTTACAAGCACGAAGGGATACGCTGCCTTGTTTACACCGGCAAAACGCGAGCTGTTTACTTTCTGCAGTAGACAAAACCGCCTGCCATACCAAAATCTGCACTCCGTACGGGATTCGAGGCACGTCTCTTCGTCTAATGCACAGAGCGATGACAGTTTCTCAAGGCACGTCTCTGCGATTGGTGCGCAGAAAGGGTTGCAGACTGTCAAAGAACACGTCTCCACATTTAATACACAGGATGGTGGCAAATCTCAGTATTTAATGCAAGAGATTTGATTATATCTTCAAAAGCCGTAATTTCGGCTAAGACATCCCCATCAGCACTCTGGCATGGTACGCAGCGGCTTCTACGCCCACCCAGCTCCTGTGCTCTCTCGGTCTCGATGACCACTCGGCTTCTACGTTTGTTCGGCTTCTACGCCCACCCAGCTCCTGTGCTCTCTCGGTCTCTATGACCACTCGGCTTCTACGCCCATTCGGCTTCTACGCCTGTTCGGCCTCTACGACCACTCGGCTTCTACGCCTGTTCGGCTTCTACGCCTGTTCGGCTTCTATGTCGGTTTGATAACTATTTGGCTTCCATGCCATGGTGACAGACATTTGGCTTCTATGCCAACCTTTTTTACACAATGGATACCTACCTATGTGGCTTTTATGCCGTGATCTTCGTAGCGATTATACGCGTTGTGTCCCTTAGTTGGACCCGCGTCACACGCTCATTCAAAAGATCATCTATACGCAGGCATTGGTTACTTTAACCGTTGTGTAAAAGGGTGCTGTACTTTTCACTCCTCGGTTTCTACACCGACGGAGTGGTCACTGTCACTAAAACTCTATAAATAGAGACCTCTATTAATGAGGAACAAGGTCGACAAATTGGAGGGTCAAAGAAGTTAGGTCTGAAAACTGATCAAGAGATCCAGTACCAGATCCAACGGTGGAGAGAGAGAGAGAGAGAGAGAGAGAGAGAGAGAGAGAGAGAACCCGGAGCTCAGGCAGAGAGTAGGGATCGACGACTTTGGCATCGTGCATCCACCCTCTTTTGCAACCTTCGAAGCTGCTTCCTGTCTTCTATGGCACTTTTTCAACATCATGTGGTCCAAGGGCTAAAGTGATCGACTGCAGATCAGACACCTATAACAATATTTACCCAGATTAAATAAATTATACTCCCATATTCTCGTATAGGATCAAATTGTATAAGTTTGTTTATAAACAAAAGAAGGCGGGTTCCGTGTAAACCCCATATTGAATACATTTTCATTCTTTCATTTAATACCACAAACATCATCCACTTTGATTGCGTCTTGAACTTCCTTCGTATTGCTTCTAAATATCTGCATCCTGTTTGTTTGATTCCGTTCTCTTTTTAATGAAGTCCTATCTATTATAGCAAGATGAACTTGCACAGTGGACGAGGAGCACCCAGTGCCGTGGTGCCAGCCAACACCACCCAGAGAGAGGAGATACCCCAGGGACTAACTGGAGGGCAACCATCACCACAGGCCCCGATAATTCAACAGGCCCCGCTGATACATTGGCGCGAGACTTCTCAGGGCGATCACACACAGCAGCACGAAGGACAGACCTCACAGACGATCCCCATGCAGCATTTTGAGGGCCAGACTTTGGGAGCTACACCGATGCCGCAAACCGAGAGACCGACATCTGAGGAGACACCTACCGCACAGCCAGAGGTTCCATTACCACCACCTCCCCCTTATCCACCTCATATGCCACTACCAAATGGACAGCCACAGATGCTTCAGTTCTTCCAGACTATGATGTAGGCACAGTGGCATCAGACTGAGATATTAAGACAGAGTTTGATGGCAGTAATAGAGAGGATACCTGTCTCAGCACCAGTACCAGCACCTCCACCAGCTCAGACAGGTGGTACCGTATGATGGTTCCGACAGATGGGACCAGATACTTTTTTGGGCAATGAGACTATAGAGCAGATCTCCGATTGGGTCACCAACATGGAGATGCTACTAGAGGCTTCACAACTACATTCAGACCTTTGGATGACCGCAGTGAGGGCCCAACTAAAAGGCAACACCCATCACTGGTGGGATTCTATTGAGCGTAGTGTAGGAAAGAACCAGACTTGGGAACAGTTCTTGGAGTACTTCAATATAAAGTATTTTTCGACTACAGTCAGAAATGCCCTGTACTCCCAGTTCCTACATCTAGAACAAGAGAATATGACTATAGACGCATATGACGCAGAGTTTAGCCGTCTTAGCAGATTTGGTGTCGTCCTGATACCCAATGATCTAGAGAAGGCCCAAAGATTCCATCATGGCCTCACTTTCGAGCTGTAGAGGTATACCACCACACAGGCAAGGATTTCTTATGAGGAGGTTCTTGCAGAGGCGAGGATCCAGGAGGCCATCGGCAGAGGAGCAAGACGTTCCAGCACGACCACACCAGCCAGAGCCCAGCCCCCACTAGGAGGACCAATCTGTCGTTCTGGAGCGCAGACACAACAGAGGGAAGCACCATACCCACATCAGGAACTTCTGACTTGCCACTTCTGTGGTAGGAGAGATCACTTCAAGAAGGACTGCCGAAAGAGACTGGGGACATGCATAATTTGTGGAGCGAGCCAGCACCTTGTCAGAGATTGGCCACAGCGCAGAGAGGCAGCACCGTAGACCGGACAGAGGCCAGCAGCACCAGTCCCGAGGATACTACCCCCACCAGGAGGCCAACGTCCACCAGCACCCGAAGGATTCCAGAGGGGACCACCCTTGGCCCCACAGCAGGCACAGTTTGATCGAGCTCGACAGTAGACCGGAGGACAGAGACATGTATAGGCCTTTGTATTAGCAGCTACTGAAGAGAAAACAAAAGGGGAAGCTATCACATGTACCATTTTAGTTGCATCATTACCTACGACTGCATTATTTGATTTTGGAGCTACATTATCGTTCATATCTAGTAGATTTATAGCAATGCATAGAGTAGCTACTTCTCCCTTACCCAAGAGTTGGAAGATTCTTACCGGAGGAGGTATCGTGCCGGTTACCAGCACTATCAGAACGTGCTCGGTAGTCGTATGTGGTAGAGAGATGAAAGCGCGATTCTTGGTATTGCCCATGCCATACTTTGATGTTGTGCTAGGCATGGACTGGTTAAGCCAGTATAATGCCGTACTGGACTGCCGGAAGGGTAGCGTCACTTTTAGACCGCCAGATCAACCGGAGTTCGAGTACATGCGAGGGACCATCGAGCAAGGAGTAGGATAGATAGCTGGAGCCTACATGGCTATGGAAATGGTACCCCCACCCATAGTTGCTGAATTCGAAAATGTTTTTCCGGAAGAATTGCCAGGCTTACCGCCAGATAGAGACATAGAGTTCACTATTGAGCTAGTACTCGGAGCAGCACCGGTATCTTCTAATGTATACCGACTGGCGAAGAAGAAACTAGATGAGCTGAAGCTACAATTAGAGGAGTTGCAGAGCAAGGGATTTATCCATCCTAGTGCATCATCCTGGGGAGCACTAGTGTTATTTGTACCTAAGAAGGATGGAATAGTACGTATGTGCATTGATTATAGAGCCCTTAATGCTTTGACTATCAAGAACAAGTACCCCCTATCGCAGATTGATGATTTATTCGACCAGTTGACAGGAGCAGTGGTGTTCACAAAGATTGACTTGAGATCGGGTTATCATCAAGTAAAAGTGAGAAGAGAAGACATTCAAAAGACAGCATTCATGACTCGTTATGGTCACTACGAGTTCTTAGTGATGCCTTTTGGATTGACGAATGCACCTGTTGTATTTATGAACTTGATGAACAGAGTCTTCCACCAATACTTAGACCAGTTCATGGTAGTCTTCATCGACGACATCTTGGTGTATTCGAAGAGCCACGAGGAGCACGAAGAGCACTTGAGACTAGTGTTAGAGACGCTGAGGAGAGAGAGGCTTTATGCCAAGATGAGCAAGTGCGAGTTTCTCCTAGATCGTGTCGCTTTTCTTGGATACGTTATCTCAGGAGATGGAATCTCAATAGATCCGGCGAAGATTTCATCAGTGGAGACATGGCCAACCCCTACCAATGTCTCAGAAGTGAGGAGTTTCCTAGGACTTGTCAGATATTACCGGAGGTTCATGGAGAACTTCGCGAAGATCGCAGAACCGATGACCCGTTTGACCCGTAAGGAGCAGGAGTTCACTTGGACAAAGGAGTGTCAGAAGGCGTTCGATGAGCTAAAGAAGCGTTTGACTATAGCACCTATCTTGACCATACCTTCTGGACCCGGAGGATTCGTGATCTATAGTGACGCATCCGGGAAAGGATTAGAATGTGTCTTGATGCAGCATGGAAAGGTTGTGGCATATGCCTCTAGGCTGTTGAGGACCCATGAGAAGAACTATCCCACTCACGACTTGGAGCTTGCCACAGTGATCTTTGCTTTGAAGCTTTGGAGACACTACCTATATGGAGAAAGAGTGGAGATATTCACTGACCACAAGAGCCTAAAGTACGTCTACACATAGAAGGACCTGAACCAGAGACAGAGACGTTGGCTCGAGGTGATGACAGACTTCAAGATTGATCTACAGTACCATCCAGGAAAGGCTAACATAGTAGCTGACGCGTTGAGCAGAAGACCCGTGGCATTCTTCTTGACTACCCAACATCATCTGTTGAGAGATCTAGAACAGATGGGTATATAGGTCGTTATGCCCGGAGTAGACGGACAATTATCGAGTTTCCAGTTGCAATCGACATTAGTGGAGAGGATCAAGGCTGCTTTGTCGACAGATGCCAGATTCCAGAGGCTTAAACAGAGGACAGAGGCTGGAATACAGACATGACTGCGTATACATGAAGACGGAACCTTGAGATGTGGAGATCGTCTCTATATTCCAAATGGAGAACTTCGGCAGGAGTTAATGACAGAAGCACACAATTCAACATACTCTATTCATCCAGGAGGCACGAAGATGTACAGAGACTTGAGGCAGTACTACTGGTGGCATGGAATAAAGAGAGAAATAGCCCTCTTTGTGGCGAAGTACCTGGTGTGTTAGCAGGTCAAGGCTGAGCATCAGAGATCTGCAGGATTACTTCAACCGCTTCCGATACCTGAATAGAAATGGGAGCATATCACTATGGACTTTGTTACGGGCTTTCCGAGGAGTCCTAGTGGTCGCAATGCAGTTTGGATAATCGTAGATAGACTCACCAAGTCCGCACACTTTTTACCCTTCAGAGTTGGGCAATCTACAGAGGTCTTAGCAGATATGTACATGAGGGAGATTGTGCGACTGCATGGAGTACCAGTTAGTATAGTATCTGACAGGGATATGAGGTTTACGTCGTACTTTTGGCAGAGTATGCAAGAGAGTCTCGGTACCCGCCTAAAGTTTAGCACATCGTATCGTCCACAGACAGATAGCCAGTCAGAGCACACCATTCAGACATTGGAAGACATGTTAAGAGCATGCATGCTCGATTTTGGAGGATCATGGGAGGACCATTTGTATTTGGTTGAGTTTTCCTACAACAACAGCTATCAAGCGAGCATTCAGATGGCTCCCTATGAAGCATTGTATGGAAGGAAGTGTTGTTTCCCAGTATGTTGTAGCGATATAGGCGAGAGACAGATTCTTGGGCCAGAGTTGGTTGTTCGTACAGTGGAGAAGGTGAAGAAGATCCAAGGGCACCTGCGAGAAGCACAGGACAGGCAGAAGCATTGGGCGAATGCGCATCGACAACCCCTAGAGTTCCAGGTTGGAGATCACGTGTTTCTAAATATCTCACCTACTCGAGGGACTATCAGATTTGGAGGCAGAGGAAAGCTGAGTCCGAGGTACATCGGACCATTCGATGTGTTAGAACGCATCAGAGAGGTTGCTTATAGGCTAGCCTTGCCGCAGACTTTAGAAGGAGTTTATGACGTCTTCCACGTATCTCAGCTAAGGAGGTACATGCCAGATTCAAGTCATGTGCTTGACCATTCAGAAATCACAGTCGATCCGAGTTTATCATACCAAGAGGAGCCTGTTGAGATTCTGGACAGAAGTGAGAAGGTATTACGAGGTCAGACTATCCCCCTAGTTCGTGTCGCATGAAGGCATCATGCACCAGGCGAGTCGACCTGGGAACGTAAGGAGGATATCCGACAGCGCTATCCCCACCTCTTCGAAGACATAGGTATGTAGTAGCTTTTTAATTCAGTCAGTAGTTCTTACCATACGTATGTTTTAATTTCGAGGATGAAATGCTCTAAGGAGGGTAGATTATAAACTCCCTCGACCAATTTAGGATTATTTTTAAATTAAATTAAGAGACTAGGATTAATTCGGATACAAATAGAATTAATGTATAATAATTATATGTCTTAATATACCTTACCGTTGCTTCGATGTTTGGAGCGCTACACTAATAGTTACCTTTAAACAAATTTTACATACATCTCCTGACACGCCAGACTACCCATCTGACCCTTATGTAACTTTTAGATACTCAATATTGTGCTTTATTTGAGCTGCGCAATATTTGTTATAAACGTCTATGTATTATTTTAATAAATCCAATTTCCCTTAATTGTCCGTTCCTACTTGAATTGAGGCACAACCATAACCCAATTCCCTATAACCCAAATTAGGGTATTAGCCTACGCTGAGCCAGCTACGCCCATGACTCTTGTGTTCCACTCGAATCTAGTTACATGTGTCTTCAATTCATTAAGGAACGCCGCGCATATTGTTTTTAATTAAATTAAATTAGAGGCAATTTCACCCTAAACAGAACCTAACTAAGCCCACGTGCACCCTTTCACGTGGACCAGCCCCACCCCAACAAGGCCAGACAGACCCAAGTCCCGAGGCCAGCCCATAAACCACCTCCCTTATAAATACACATTTTCCCTACATTAAAACCCTAAAACTCATTTCTCTTCACCACCAAAGAGGAAACCCTAGCCGACTCCCCTTCTTTCCAAACCGAGCCCCTTCCCCTACCCGACCGGACGGCTCCACGGCCTGCAACCCGCCGACACTGCCCTTCAACGCCAGGCCACTCTGCCAGTCCACCTGCAACCGCTGGACCCCCTCCATCATCATAACCCTCTTCACCATCAACCCATCCTCCATCAAACCGATGACCCCTTCCCCGACCTTCCAACAACGCCACCCCCTCAGGCCACCACCACAGACCCCCTTCCGCCTGCACCCGTCGGACCTCCACCGTCTCCACCACCCAACACCACTCCCAACCCGCTGCGGCCATTGCTGCATCTGCTGCAGTACTGTCGCTGCTGACTTGCTCGTCGGCCGACGCCGGAGCCCCACCACTCGCCGGAGGACGACCAGTCAGCAAGGAGACCCTCATCCAGCCAACTAGGTAAACACCTTATTCTCCTTCCTCCTCGTATCGTGTTTATATATGTTCGTCATGTCATCGTGTCGAGTATCATAGTCTTGGACACAAACTTAATTAACCTTAAACTATATATATATGAATGTATGATGATTAACAAGATTTAGCATTTATTTAATAACTAGCATTTACCTTAATCATAAGACCTGTTATCAAGGGCTAGTAATTCACCCAAAAAATCGGAACACAAACTAAGTATGTTTGAACATGGAAAATAGGACATGTATTCGTACAAGATCAGGAGTAGTAGGTAACCCATAACTTCGGAAAATTATTGTCTCGAGGCACATGGTAACCGAGGACAGAATACGTGTACACCTTAACTACGTGCACACGCGACTCTGTAGTCGACCAACCGTGATCTTGCGACAGTACCTAAGAGCAGCGTCGTAGTATCTGTGTGTGTTACTTTAGTGTCTGATGCTAGATTGCTATATTATATTGTATGTTTAGGGTTATTGGATCAGCCAGGAGAGACCGCAGGAGCAGGCTTTTGGCATTCACAGCTTGAGGACCCAGGCAAGATACCTTGCCATATTTACTGTCTAATTTAAATTATGCATATGATGTATAATTCTTGTTGCTTTATTTCATATGACTGTGCGCGTCCGAGATTGACTCGAATGTAGTCGACGGATGCGTCGATAATTTAGTATACTTGACCTAGTCACTAGCAGACTCACCCCATTGGGAGGATACTCTGGTATCTTCCGAGACCTGACACTCTTACACGTTCACAGTAGCAAATTTATATTGGAATGCGGGTTCGCGTACTCGACTAGCTATCAGTGCGTGAGACATGCATCATGGTTAGTACGTGAGTCAGGAATTTGTATAATTATAGAGACTTGGCATGTAGATACGTGGTATGCATATTGAGTTTTCGACTTGTATATCTACATTATGTGGGGAGGACAACTAGTAGGCGTATGGGGTACACACATTGGAGCCATAGTTTCGGAGAAGCCACGGATCCAATGACCTTCTTTACACTGATGCCACGTTCTTCGGAGTGATATGGACGATATACTATACTGATGCCACTCTCTTCGGAGTGTGGACGTTATATGCCTACACCTACCCATACATACCAGTGTTGTCCTCACATTGTATTCACTTAGATGGTTAGCACACCCTTTATTTATTTTATTCAGTATTTATATATATGGCATGCTTCTATGTATCTTGTTACGTCCCTCTGAGGACCTGGTACCTTTCCAGATTTGGACAAGGCATATTACCCCACAGTGTACGGACCAGGACAGGAGACGAGGTACGCTACAACTGAGGAGCTAGAGGTGCTACCATCAGAGTTTTCGTGATCAGTTGGTAGGCATTCTGCCTAGGGTTGGGAGCATCATTATCTAGTCAGCCGATGCCCTAGTCATTACTCTTTTTATCTATTATTTCAGTACTTTTATTTCGTCATAGTAGTGGGTTTGTCGCCACCAGACATTCTTGGTTGTACTATGATATTTTGAGACTGGCGTTTATCTTCCAGCAGTTTATTTAGTACTTTCTTGCTGTTTATATTGTGGATGAGATTAGTTACTTGTTGATTTATATTGGACATGTTAGTATTTAGGACAGCGTAGCACTCTTCGTTAGAATCCATTAAATTGGGATATCCTCGGAGACGTGACAGCTGGCTATTGCCACATGGCCTAGTTCCATATATTTTGGTACTGGGGCGTGACAACCCATGATACCCTAAGTTAGAAAAGTAGATCTAAGCAAATCTATCCATAAAAACTGAGAGCTCCAAGTATTAAAAGCTGTAAGAATCATCATAAGCACATAATAGACTAATAAAATGCAAGGCAAGAACAAGAAATGAAAATCAAAAGATTTTTCCATGTAGTGCAAGGTGTACTTGCCTAGAAATAAAAGAAAGAGGGAAAATAAAGAATGAGGGAAGAGAGAGAAATAAGTTAGCTTATATAGCTAGGGTTTGAGGTTTAGACCATGATTCAACTCATGAAATAAACCATGAACCATGCTAAACCAAAGAATGGATCTAGTCTCCATGCATGCAACCTAATGATCATGTGAGCAAGAAATACTCTTAGCAGGAATAAATACAAGCAAGAATTAAATATATCCCAAAATATGTATTTCAGAAACGAGGAGTGACATATATATACCCGCCCGCGGAGCCTCGTCGAATCCCCGCCCCCCTTCCCCTGCACCATCATATTGGGGGGAAGGGGGGAGAGGCGAGGGGCCCGCGCCGATCCAATGGCTAAGGGGGACGGGGCTCCCGCGGGGCTTCAGATCCGTATATATATATATATATATATATATATATATATATATATATATATATATATGTGTGTGTGTGTGTGTGTGTGTGTGTGTGTGTGTGTGTGTGTGTCAGATTTCTGGTTCTTTAGGTAACCCGACACATAAATCCGAGCCCAACCCAATTTTTGATCGGGTTCAAATATTTTAACCCAAGCCCGAACCCGAGTATCCCCTAACCTAACCCATTAACGGGTTTATCCGATCGGGCTTGGGTTTATCCCGTCCGAGTTGCACCTCTACCCCTAACGGCAAAAGATTATATCATCAAAGTGACAATATGTAAATCTTATTGTAAATAGATTGCATATCAATGGCTCTAAATAGCGAATAATCGATGGTGAATCATAACCGACATATATTCTCATCTTTCTCTGAGGGTCCATTTTTATACGTTGCTACACAACCGGCACCTAGGTTGCACACCCAAAATATGTAAATATGAAACGTCAAGTTCATACCTAGTAACCAACTATAGTACCGAATAGGGTTGGGTGGCAACGGACCTAAGACGAATCAATATATGCATGCATGTAATTTTGCATAGCCCCACGCAGAAACATGAAGTTTGGTACGCATTACCAAAGTCCTAGTGATCGACTGAATACACTTAATAAATGCTTCTAGTAGACCATTTTGGGTGTGAATCATAAGGAACTGGATATTCAACTTCAATCACAAGGGATATGCAATATTCATCAAATGTATTTGACGTGAATTCTCCGACATTATCAAGTCTTATGGACTTTATTTGATAATCTGGATGGTGAGTCCCTAGCTTAATTAGTTATGCCAAGATTTTTTCAAATATAATATTTCTTATGGACGTCAAATATACATTTGACAATCAAGTCGATGCATCAACCAATACCATGAAATACTTAAATGTCCCCACATGGTGGTTGGATCGGTCCACAAATATCTCCTTGAATTCAATGGAGAAAAGATGGAGGGTCAAAGTTTATCTTTGTAGGGGATCAACTTGGGGTGAAATTCCCCAAAAAAATGCTTTGTAAAGCATATTAAAATACACGAGATCCTTACTGCTGGTAAGGTGATGTTAATGTGTAGATTTAAGGATATACAACATCAAGTATCAACCCGGGTGACCCAATTAGTCATGCCAAAGCATATACGTGTTTATATTGGATGAAGAAGGCCGATCACATGATGGTTCTCTATCGCTCGAATGATTGTAGATTATAATCTATTTGGGAGGTGAGCTATCTTTTCTGAGATATGCTTCTGGTCGTATTTATTGGAAGTTATGCAAAGATAATCCACTCTATTTCCTTTAGTAGTCTCGATATGATAATTTTCTGTCGAATATCCTTAAAACTCAAGTTCTTCTGAAATGGAAAGAATATAAGACATGTATAATAATCAATTTGATACCATTGGACAACATTAAATGGATAATTTCATACCCATATATCAAGTTTAATGGACCTGATAGGATTATCAAAGTGTTTTGCTTAGGAACAAAGCTAGAAAAATATATCCATCCGTAGAGGATTGTGTGCATGGTTACATTATAGACCAGATGTAGTACCCCACTCTGTGATGGTACTAGATAGTTCGAGATATCGGTTTGCTGGCTTGAGAGAAAGCCTTCACGAAGAGCTCCCTAATAAAGAATCTATCTGAATAAATATATGGTAATGAAGAAGTCATAAACATTGTGAATGATCGTACATGACACTATATACTTTAAGAGTATTTTCCGGCTTGCTTAATGTTTATGGTATTAAACGAAAGAATGAAGATGTATTCAGGATAGGGTTTACACGAAACCCGCCTTCTTTGGTTTACAAACAAACTTGTACAATTTGATCCTATACGAGGATATGGGAGTACAATTTATTTAATCTGGGTAAATATTGCTATAGGTGTCTGATCTACAGTCGATCACTTTAGCCCTTGGACCACACGATGTTGAAGAAGTGCCGTAGAAGACAGGAAGCAGCTTCGAAGGTTGCAGAAGAGGGTGGATGCACGATGCCAAAGTCGTCGATCCCTACTCTTTGCCTGAGCTCCGGATTCTTCTCTCTCTCTCTCTCTCTCTCTCTCTCTCTCTTGACCTCTGGTTCGATCTTTCTTAGAAGTTCGACCTTGGATCTGATATTGGTTTCTTGACCAATTTTCTCCTCCTTGTCCTCATTGATAGAGGTCTCTATTTATAGAGTTTTAGTGACAGTGACCACTCCGTCGGTGTAGAAACCAAGGAGTGGAAAGTACAGCACCCTTTTACACAACGGTTAAAGTAACCAATGCCTGCGTATAGATGATCCTTTGAATGAGTGTGTGACGCGGGTCTAACTAAGGGACAAAATGCGTATAATCGCTATGAAGATCACGGCGTAGAAGCCACGTAGGTAGGTATCCTTTGTGTAGAAGAGGTTGGCATAGAAGCCAAATGTCTGTCACCATGGTATAGAAGCCAAATAGTTATCAAACCAGCATAGAAGCCGAATCGGCGTAGAAGCCGAATAGGCGTAAAAGCCGAATGGGCGTTAAAGCTGAGCGGTCAAAGGCCGAGCAGGCGTAGAAGCCGAATGGGCATTGAAGCCGAGCGGTCATAGAGGCCGAGTGAGCACAGGAGCCGAGTGGTCATAGAGGCCGAGTAGGCGTAGAAGTTGAATGGGCATTGTGTAACCTCCGATTTCCAATTTCCGAAATAATTAGATTTTTATTTTTCTTAATATCGAATGTATGAAATATTTTCCTTGAAATTCTAGTATTAGATTTTTGAATAATGTTTGGTTTCAGAAGGTAATTTATAATCTTGTATAAAAATCATTTTTCCTAAATGTCGCTTTCTTATAAAATAAGTAAATAAATAATAATATATATATATTTCTAGTTTCAAATATTTATTGGCTTGAATCATAAAAATTATTGTTTTAACTAAATATTTATTTAAAAGACTAGTTGATAAAATAAAATAAATTTTTATTTATTGGGATAGTAAATAAATAAATGTCATACTTTCTAAGATTTTTGCAAAATGTATTAATTAGTAGCTAATTGGAAATTAGCTAGCTTTCCTAAAAATATTTTCTGAAATTATAATCTTTATTTTTATTTTACAAGTTGCCATTCCCATTAACTAGCCTTCACACCCTCTTTTTCCCACATGAAAAACCCGTTTATTTATGATCTGGACCATTCATTATTGGGCCAACCCGCACCCTTTATCCCACACCCTCTCTCCCTATTTAAATCCCTCATCACCATTCCCAAGAAACCCTAACTAGCCCCCACAATTTCCCACAAGCCAACAACCATCGCCATTTTTGTGTGCTCGTGTCCGTGTGTCCAGCATCACCGTGTCAGCCGTGTTGGCCTCGGGTCCGACCCCGGGTGTCCCACCGTATCCATTCATTTCCTGTGTCCGGTTACAACTTTACAACCTGATTTTTTTTGTGTCCGACACACCCGGACACATCCACCTCCACCACAGTACATCATCCCTGTGTCCGACAGACCCGGACACGTCCACCCCCAATACCAGTACAGCAACCCATCGTGTCCTGTCCCGGACACGATCCACAGACACGGTTCACAGAGAAACCCTAAACCTAACCCTAACCTAACTTCGACGAGCGCCGGTGGCCACCCCAGATCCGCCGAGCGCCGGTGGCTGCGAGTCCTCCTCGACGCCGTGGCCGACCAGACGTCGCCGCCGCAGAAGAACCGACCGCCTCCTCGAGCCAGTCGACGCCGCCGCCGCAGAAGATCCGCCGCCGCCTCAGATCTGTCGACGCCGCCGCCTCACCCGCGTCGAGCCCTCGTCGAGTCGTCGACCGCCGCGTCGAGCTCGGAGATCCGCCTCGGACCTCCTCAGATCCGTCGATCGACAGCCGCCGCGTCGTCGAACTCCGCCGGCCGCCTCCTCGGGACGAGAGCACCGCCGACCGCCTCGAACAGAGCGCCGACCGCCTCGACGGAGCCCCCACCGCGACCCCGGCGGATTTCCCTCGCGCCGACGGGAACCCCCATCGTGAGCCTCCTTTCTTTTTCTTCTGTTCTGTAATTTAGGTTTAAGTTAATGTAATGAGTATGTAATAAGTTTAAGTAATCTATAATTAGTTTAATTAAATTATAAAATTTGTTTAGTTAATGTATAATTAGTTTAGTTAATGATTAGATTAGTTAATTATTAATAATCAGTAATTAGTTATTAATCAGGAATTAATTATTAACCAGTTAGTAATTATTAATTAATTAGTTTAGTATTTTCTTATAATTAGTTTAGTTAATTTGTAATACATAAATGTAATTAGTTAGTATATGTAATTAGCTAATTTTATGTAATTAGTTTATTTAGTTATGTAATAATTAAAAGGTTTTTGATTATGTTAAATATAATAAATCTTGGGGTTTATATTATTATTAAAATTATAGTTTCAATAATAAAATGAGTTCAAAATTAGTTTATTTGGATCGGTGACCGATTTTACCATAAATGAAAATATATTGGCTTTTACGTAAATTCTAGATTTTTATAAATAAACCTTTAAATTGTAATTTTGTTCAAAAGGGAAGTTTTAACAATTATTGTTCAAAATGATTTCAAAATGATTTTTCATAAATTAAGGAGTTACCTTAATTACAAACAAACGACCCTTTCTCCTATTAGCTCGGTATCCTTATCTCGGTTTTCGTGACGAACTCCGATCATGGACTTCTTTATATAGTTTCTAGCTATTTGGACTGCTCCGGACCCATTGGAACTAACTACTACTTCATTTGGGATCACCGGAAGAAGTGTGGCATTATGTACATTCTTCGATTTGCTAGAATACATATATAAAAATATTTGATTAATATATATATATACAAATATGTATTTTGGTATAAAAATATATATTTATAAACATCTATTAGTGTATATACACAAATATGTATTTTGTACAAATACTAAGAGACACTTATATATATATTATATACGTTTTATTGGTATAAACTTTGAGTGTAAATGTGTATTATATACGTATCCCTACTAGATGACCCTAGTTGACTAGTGCCATACCTGGCAGAGCCCCTGAGTTCATGTATTTGTGATGTGTTAGTGTAGCACCTGATGCAAATATTGTATTTGATATATTTTTAGGACTGTTGGTTCCTCCAGACGATACTCTGGGACAGGACATTGACATTACCAGCTAAGGACCCAAGGCGAGTACATTCTCTGATTAGTTTCTAATTTATGATATCTCCTATGTTCACTGTATCTAGTGTAGATATCCATGTTCTTGACACATTGGTTACACGGATTGGTATACACGGATCTCGTCATGAGATGTTATTCCTTTTTCATGGTGTAGCTTGTACAAGACTTGTTTTCCTTGTTATCTTGTGCATGTACAGACACTGATTCCCGGGGAGATTTGCTACCTTCCTGGGGAATCCCGTGCCATAGCGTACTATGATTGGATCTACTATACCAGTCGGGGGTGGGGAGTATTTTAGTGTAGATATGTGATCATACCTAACTTTTCATGCATCATAGCTCACCCCACATCTCACGTCGGGTGCGGCCTGACCATCTCAGTGCCTCATAGCTGTTACGTGTGATTAGCCTGACCTCTACATGCATCATAGCTAACCAACGGTTAGCCTGACCTTCGTGAATCATAGCTAATCACATGTAACCAGCCTGATCAAGTTCCCAAGCCGATCACATGTTAAAGCTAGTACTCACACACTTAGTCATAGGTTTCTTGCTCTTGGACATATTATTTTCTTTTTCTGCAGTTACTTACAGTATTTCCAGTATTTCTTTCTTGTATATTTCTCGTACCTATACATGCATCTTGAATATTTCCATCTAGAACTGCTACATAGTTTATGTCATTTATATAGAACTGCTAATTAGAGATGTACTTTGCTCCTTCCTGACTGGAAATATTTTTCCAGACTGTGACCTTAGTAGACTGGTTTCCGACACACTTGGAGAATTGGATGTTACGGATTGCAGGTATGATTATGTTGTCATTAGACTTGTGTTCTTTTATTTCTTTATTTCCTATCGTGCTGTAGTTATGATTGAGTATTTCTAGATTAATTTTATGATATCCACGTCTCCTTATGGAGTTGGATACTAGCGTGAGATTGTTTAGATAGCACTTGACCTAGACAGCGTTCTACCGCCGATGCTGCGGCGTAGGCTGGACGTACCCACGCCCTCGTGCCCCTAAACCGGGTGCGGGTCGTGACACGTTTTTAGTGGTGGCCCATGCAGGTCAGACTTCGCAAGTTGTGCGATGTCGTAGTAGTGCGACGAATTAGTTGTACTACCGCGTGCCTGCTATAGGACATAGGACATAGGATACTAGGATGAGAGTGAATACTCAATCACAATTTATTTGAAAGATTTCCTGGGATGACCCCTTGAGAATCTTATTCTAATTTCCAATTTAAATATTTTTCCTTGTTTCCGTCCGCTCTCGCTTGTTGTTATTGAACTTGATTCTTCTTGATCCGTTATTAAATTTAAATCTTGGTATCATTGTTGAGTTTGATTCTTGTTGACCAGTTGTTAAATTTAATTCTTGGTATCGTTGTTGAGTTGATTTCATATCGAGATGAATTTTACGGGCTAAAATTTGCGGTATCATCTGATGACATATGTTGATGAGGACAGTGAGAAAGGTAAAACGTCTACTTTGGTTATAGACCCTAGAGTTTATCGCAGCCATATTAGCTGTGGTGACGAGAATGTAGGAACCTGACTTGGATGTACATACTACAGTTATGAAACTTAGAGTCTCTCGCAGCCATACCGGTTGGCGTGGCGAAGATTCTAGATGACATGATTATGGAGTTGCATACCTTAGTTACGGAACCTGTCGTTTATCGCATCTATGCTTACTGGCGTGGCGAGAATTCTGTGTGTCATAGTTTCTGGCAGACGTGTATGATTATCAGGTTGTATCTTAAATTGGTTCTTAAAATATCATCTCAAGACTTATCTATTTCTGTTGTTCCAGGACTTTGTTCCATCGCTTCTTTTCTTTACTAGCAGTAAAGATACCTTCCGTCCTCAATCCAGTTCTTTTGAGCTCCAATTCTCTGAGGATTCCTTGTTAGTATGATAATTAGTGACTTGCAATTTTGGTTTTGTCTTGAATTGGTATTGACTGAGTGTTGCTTGTGAGTTGTAAGTGTTTCCTAGTTGGACATGTGAGCAGTAGACTTTAATCTGGAATTAACCCATAGCATAGTACCTTGTAACAATGGTTCTAGGATAAGGTCATTAGAGACTATGAGTAGAAGGAGAGTATAGAGTATCAGTGATAGTTCAGGAGTTAGTATCAGAGCCAACATACCCGTCCTGGATAATCAATTGGATGATCTACGTGAACAATTAAGTATCCAGGAATTGTGTTAAGGATTTATGGAGCATGATGTTCAATTTGATGATTAATATCGGAAGTGTTAAAGGTAAGGAAATACATACGCATAAAGAGTTAATGAGGTGTCATGGGTAGAGAAATATTGGAATTGGTAATGAAAGTGGTTAAGCGTATCACAGATTAGTTTGACAGGCTGTAAAAGATTATAGGGAAATACCTATACAATAATCGAGATGAGGAACCATATACTTGCCCATGAGAATAAGAAACATGAGTGTTGTAGTAGATACATGTAATCATGAGTTATAATGAGCATTGATGAGATGATGCATTAATGAAACTAGTGATATAATACCAAGAGTACTAATGATTCTACATCGAGGATTAGTCGAGAATAACGTTAATAACAGTGAGCACTCTGGATGAAGATAATTAAATGATATACCAGTTGACATAAATTGAAAATCATGAAAGAAATTACAGGTGATGATAACTTTGAATCAATGGAGATAATGGTGCAAGTGATTTAGGCAGTACAATTTTAGTACACAGTTATAGACACTAGATGCATTGAGTGCACCTTGAGTATCAGAGACCGTGAGCACTGATATGTACAATTGTGGAGTTATAAATTAAAAGGTGGAAATAAAATTTATTTTAATGGAGGAGTTGAGATTTCGTCATTAAATTTTGAGGATTCAAATATGAATTCAATAAACACGGTTAAGGCTACAAAGATTTTGGAAGTGATTAAATTTTATTTCGATGTGGAGTATCTGATTTTGAGGAGGTATATGCATTTTATTTTAAGTTGATCGAGAAGTTAAACCTTGACGATTATTTTGAGGATTAATTTTTGGTAGATGAGAGATATGAATATTAATATATGAGTAGATGATATACATGTGTAAGGATCTGGTGATTTGAGCATGATTGAGATGGCACCGCAGACTGACTTGGGTGTCCATCTAAAATTGTATTGGAAAGAGCAGTATATAGTATGGTGTTGCACTTGACGTATATTTGAGTGATAAGAACGACTAGTATGAACAATTGTAGTAGGAACAGGGAACTGACAGAGGGTATGGTACTAAAGAGATAGAGGTATCAACTTGGATGCATTATTGAATCATGGCTATTTAGAGATTCTTGGCATCAGATTTTGGTATTAATAAACAGGTGTGTGTAATACGGATGTATTCATGGATTTTGTGGATTAATGATTAGTTGATATGGGTACTAGTGTACAGGAATAGGAATTAGTAGTGAATGTGCTAGAGTTAAGTGGTTGATAGCAGATACCGCAAGTAATATGTTAGCAGGTTCTTTCTTTTCTTTCCTAATGTTCTTTTCGTCTTTTGATTGATTGATTCCCTAGTAACGTGGTTTATATTCGTGATTTTCTTGTTAGAACATAGCTAGTAGTGCACCTTAACAGAGACTGAAATACCATGACAAGATACATGACCTATATATTTTCTTAAATTGCTTGGCTGTAGGTAGAATTTTCTTAACCCATGATCATTAGGGCTTTGACCATAGCAAAGATCTGTGACGAGGTTATGACTGACAAAAAGAGACAAGAGAATTAAAGTTGTGGATGAGCATTAATTTAAATAAAGAATTTAGGGGTTGTTATAACGGAGTTGATGGATCATTGATTTTATGGAAATCGAGGTATGATTGAAATTCGAGGACAAACATTAACTTAAATAGAGAATTAAGAAATTCACAGGACAAAATTGAGGATTTATTAATTTTAGGAAAATCTTGATATTATTAAAGTGATTAATAAAATTTGAGAAAATTTGAGAGATTATCATTTTTTATTTGATTGCAAGATAGAAATTTTATAGTTTATATTATGGATGTTGCATTGAAGATTCTGAAAGTATCGCATCGTTGAGTATTTGAGGAAAAAAAAAAGAGGAAAAAAAAAATCAGGAAATAAATCATTAATGGAATAGTGTCAAATTCAATTCTCGGGAGGAGGATTTATATTTGAATAAGCATCAATTGAATTTGGGTTAGAGGAGCAAGATGAATGATGGATTAGTGTTTAAAAATTTAAATTTGGGATACAGATTTAAAAAAAAAATGTTATAAATCTACATTGATTGGAATTCAATTGGAGGATTGGATATTAAAATCCTTGAGTAATTAGATACGAACTAAAATTTTGGAGGAGATTATGATAAAAATTTGAATTTGATTTTTAAAACTTGAAGATTTTCAGGAATATGATGTTATAAATTTTTGAAAGATTGTGAAATAGCAATATGGAATTACTTCATGATTTTTTGGTTTGAAATTTAAATTTTGATAGAAACAATACAATGTGTAAATGCAATTATTGAGGATCCTAAATTTCGAGGACGAAATTTTTCTAAGGTGGGTAGACTTGTAACCTCCGATTTCCAATTTCCGAAATAATTAGATTTTTATTTTTCTTAATATCGAATGTATGAAATATTTTCCTTGAAATTCTAGTATTAGATTTTTGAATAATGTTTGGTTTCAGAAGGTAATTTATAATCTTGTATAAAAATCATTTTTCCTAAATGTCGCTTTCTTATAAAATAAGTAAATAAATAATAATATATATATATTTCTAGTTTCAAATATTTATTGGCTTGAATCATAAAAATTATTGTTTTAACTAAATATTTATTTAAAAGACTAGTTGATAAAATAAAATAAATTTTTATTTATTGGGATAGTAAATAAATAAATGTCATACTTTCTAAGATTTTTGCAAAATGTATTAATTAGTAGCTAATTGGAAATTAGCTAGCTTTCCTAAAAATATTTTCTGAAATTATAATCTTTATTTTTATTTTACAAGTTGCCATTCCCATTAACTAGCCTTCACACCCTCTTTTTCCCACATGAAAAACCCGTTTATTTATGATCTGGACCATTCATTATTGGGCCAACCCGCACCCTTTATCCCACACCCTCTCTCCCTATTTAAATCCCTCATCACCATTCCCAAGAAACCCTAACTAGCCCCCACAATTTCCCACAAGCCAACAACCATCGCCATTTTTGTGTGCTCGTGTCCGTGTGTCCAGCATCACCGTGTCAGCCGTGTTGGCCTCGGGTCCGACCCCGGGTGTCCCACCGTATCCATTCATTTCCTGTGTCCGGTTACAACTTTACAACCTGATTTTTTTTGTGTCCGACACACCCGGACACATCCACCTCCACCACAGTACATCATCCCTGTGTCCGACAGACCCGGACACGTCCACCCCCAATACCAGTACAGCAACCCATCGTGTCCTGTCCCGGACACGATCCACAGACACGGTTCACAGAGAAACCCTAAACCTAACCCTAACCTAACTTCGACGAGCGCCGGTGGCCGCCCCAGATCCGCCGAGCGCCGGTGGCTGCGAGTCCTCCTCGACGCCGTGGCCGACCAGACGTCGCCGTCGCAGAAGAACCGACCGCCTCCTCGAGCCAGTCGACGCCGCCGCCGCAGAAGATCCGCCGTCGCCTCAGATCTGTCGACGCCGCCGCCTCACCCGCGTCGAGCCCTCGTCGAGTCGTCGACCGCCGCGTCGAGCTCGGAGATCCGCCTCGGACCTCCTCAGATCCGTCGATCGACAGCCGCCGCGTCGTCGAACTCCGCCGGCCGCCTCCTCGGGACGAGAGCACCGCCGACCGCCTCGAACAGAGCGCCGACCGCCTCGACGGAGCCCCCACCGCGACCCCGGCGGATTTCCCTCGCGCCGACGGGAACCCCCATCGTGAGCCTCCTTTCTTTTTCTTCTGTTCTGTAATTTAGGTTTAAGTTAATGTAATGAGTATGTAATTAGTTTAAGTAATCTATAATTAGTTTAATTAAATTATAAAATTTGTTTAGTTAATGTATAATTAGTTTA
Source organism: Iris macrosiphon (assembly GCA_036927795.1). Lineage (NCBI taxonomy): Eukaryota > Viridiplantae > Streptophyta > Magnoliopsida > Asparagales > Iridaceae > Iris > Iris macrosiphon. The sequence goes on from JAYESA010000011.1 coordinate 37,233,005, forward strand.
GTTAATGATTAGATTAGTTAATTATTAATAATCAGTAATTAGTTATTAATCAGGAATTAATTATTAACCAGTTAGTAATTATTAATTAATTAGTTTAGTATTTTCTTATAATTAGTTTAGTTAATTTGTAATACATAAATGTAATTAGTTAGTATATGTAATTAGCTAATTTTATGTAATTAGTTTATTTAGTTATGTAATAATTAAAAGGTTTTTGATTATGTTAAATATAATAAATCTTGGGGTTTATATTATTATTAAAATTATAGTTTCAATAATAAAATGAGTTCAAAATTAGTTTATTTGGATCGGTGACCGATTTTACCATAAATGAAAATATATTGGCTTTTACGTAAATTCTAGATTTTTATAAATAAACCTTTAAATTGTAATTTTGTTCAAAAGGGAAGTTTTAACAATTATTGTTCAAAATAATTTCAAAATAATTTTTCATAAATTAAGGAGTTACCTTAATTACAAACAAACGACCCTTTCCCCTATTAGCTCGGTATCCTTATCTCGGTTTTCGTGACGAACTCCGATCATGGACTTCTTTATATAGTTTCTAGCTATTTGGACTGCTCCGGACCCATTGGAACTAACTACCACTTCATTTGGGATCACCGGAAGAAGTGTGGCATTATGTACATTCTTCGATTTGCTAGAATACATATATAAAAATATTTGATTAATATATATATATACAAATATGTATTTTGGTATAAAAATATATATTTATAAACATCTATTAGTGTATATACACAAATATGTATTTTGTACAAATACTAAGAGACACTTATATATATATATTATATACGTTTTATTGGTATAAACTTTGAGTGTAAATGTGTATTATATACGTATCCCTACTAGATGACCCTAGTTGACTAGTGCCATACCTGGCAGAGCCCCTGAGTTCATGTATTTGTGATGTGTTAGTATAGCACCTGATGCAAATGTTGTATTTGATATATTTTTAGGACTGTTGGTTCCTCCAGACGATACTCTGGGACAGGACATTGACATTACCAGCTAAGGACCCAAGGCGAGTACATTCTCTGATTAGTTTCTAATTTATGATATCTCCTATGTTCACTGTATCTAGTGTAGATATCCATGTTCTTGACACATTGGTTACACGGATTGGTATACACGGATCTCGTCATGAGATGTTATTCCTTTTTCATGGTGTAGCTTGTACAAGACTTGTTTTCCTTGTTATCTTGTGCATGTACAGACACTGATTTCCGGGGAGATTTGCTACCTTCCTGGGGAATCCCGTGCCATAGCGTACCATGATTGGATCTACTATACCAGTCGGGGGTGGGGAGTATTTTAGTGTAGATATGTGATCATACCTAACTTTTCATGCATCATAGCTCACCCCACATCTCACGTCGGGTGCGGCCTGACCATCTCAGTGCCTCATAGCTGTTACGTGTGATTAGCCTGACCTCTACATGCATCATAGCTAACCAACGGTTAGCCTGACCTTCGTGAATCATAGCTAATCACATGTAACCAGCCTGATCAAGTTCCCAAGCCGATCACATGTTAAAGCTAGTACTCACACACTTAGTCATAGGTTTCTTGCTCTTGGACATATTATTTTCTTTTTCTGCAGTTACTTACAGTATTTCCAGTATTTCTTTCTTGTATATTTCTCGTACCTATACATGCATCTTGAATATTTCCATCTAGAACTGCTACATAGTTTATGTCATTTATATAGAACTGCTAATTAGAGATGTACTTTGCTCCTTCCTGACTGGAAATATTTTTCCAGACTGTGACCTTAGTAGACTGGTTTCCGACACACTTGGAGAATTGGATGTTACGGATTGCAGGTATGATTATGTTGTCATTAGACTTGTGTTCTTTTATTTCTTTATTTCCTATCGTGCTGTAGTTGTGATTGAGTATTTCTAGATTAATTTTATGATATCCACGTCTCCTTATGGAGTTGGATACTAGCGTGAGATTGTTTAGATAGCACTTGACCTAGACAGCGTTCTACCGCCGATGCTGCAGCGTAGGCTGGACGTACCCACGCCCTCGTGCCCCTAAACCGGGTGCGGGTCGTGACACATTGAAGCCGAGCAGTCATAGAGGCCGAGTGAGCACATGAGCTGGATGGGCGTAGAAGCCGCTGTGTACCGTGCCAGAGTGCTGATGTGGACGTCTTAGCCGAAATTACGGCTTTTGAAGATATAATCAAATCTCTTGCATTAAATGTCGAGATTTGCCACCATCCTGCGCATTAAATATGGAGGCGTGTTTTTGAAGGTCTGCAACCCCTTCTGCGCATCAGTCGCAGAGACGTGCCTTGAGAAACTGTCACCACTCTGTGTATTAGACGTAGAGACGTGCCTCGAGCAACTGTCATCGCTCTGTGCATTGGACGCAGAGACGTGTCTCGAACCCCGTACGGAGTACAGCTTTTGATGTGGCAGGCGGTTTGTCTACTGCAGAACGTAAACAGCTCGTGTCTGCCTGTGTAAAACAAGGCAGCGTATCCCTTCGTGCTTTGTAAAAGCAGTTTACGCAAAGGGGATGGCGGTAAATGATAGCCTGGGTCGCAGTGCTGTGCCATCATTATAGCCGTCGTCTGGGTAGTCGAGCCATATCCCTTTGTCAGAAGTCCAGACGTCAGGTTCATTACAGGATCTTCATTGCAGGGTCTGACAGGTTCACTTCGGAGAATATGAAGCGTCTCTTGTACACCTCAATGTTGGGTCTGAAAGAGAAAAAGTTTTATGCCCTGGAGGCGATGAAGCACCCCGTTTATGCTGAAGTGGTTTGGACGTACTGCCTTACGCGGATGGCCTTTTGAGCTTTTAATATTTTACGCTGTGTTTAGCGGAAAAAGCTCTGTTGCACGCTTGATGGCTTTGAAGGCCTCTGCTTACGCTGCTCTGCACCAATATGCCGCGTATAGCCATCCGGCGAATTTTTCATGCTTCTACAAGACCCCCTTCAAAGCTTTCAAATTCCTCGGAATTTGGAATGCTTTGAATGAAGCATGAACCGCTCATCGTAACTCAAAACATTTTTGAATGGAGCGTTAAAACGGTCGATGCTGACTTTATGGCGGATTTATTGGGGACCGGTGTGACCTCTTTCGCCTATAAAAAGGCTGGGGGAGTTAACCCATTCTCCCCACATTTTCATCACCACGCAGAGATGATCGCCGGAGTTCGTCGGGTCGATCTGAGGAAGAAGGAGATCATGTTCTTCCAGCATGTAAGGAGCCGAAAAAGACGGCATCTTCGAGCAAGTGTCCACTGCAACGATGGATCATGAAAGGATATCTTAGCCTCCCTTGCTCGAGATAATCAGCAACTTTATATGGCTGTTCTTCTAGGAGAAGGGAAGGGTCGTATTAGACCACGCTGCTTGCAAGTGGTGTCTTCTCCTGTTACCTCCGGTGACGAGAGGCAGACAGACCGGCTAGAGTGGCGGTGGTCTGTAGGAAAGCAGAATTACCCTGCTTTCCTTCTATTGGAGGATGGATCATATGCCCAGTTTTGTATCCTCCTGCCACTGATCATCTTCTTGGAAGAAGAGGAAGACCATCACCAACGTGAGAACCTGTCAGAACAGCTTCTCGGTGCTATCTTCGGACGATGATGAGGAAGCCCTTTGTAGACGGGGTTTCCCTCAGATGTAATCATGAAAATGGAGAAAAACCCTTGTAGATTGGATTTCCCTCATATGTAATCATAACTTTGATTTTAATAAAATTGTCTTTCTTCTTCATATGATCATCTTGCCATACGTTGCTGTGAAGTCTGAATATGTGCAGCTTCGACACGTCTGATTCTTTACGCCGACTCTATTCTAGAAAGAGTGCTAGGTCCTGTCCTTTTGCGCATAGCGAATAGTCCATAGAACGCTGTTGAGCATTTTAAACTTTGCGAACTGTCCCGCCGCTAGGACTGAGAAACCGCGTAGAGCTCTGAACTGTTGCTTTTACTTCTGATGAACAGAATTTTTGTTCAGACTTCGTCTTCAAGAATGACTTCTCGAAAAATCCCTTGGAATAGGGTCGAGGAATGGCTGTCGAGCTGAGTTTGCCATCTTGATAGACGAGATATTCAGACTGGAGCCTGGATGAACCTCCCTTTGACCCAAGAAGAGTAATTTCTCAATGTTTGAACTCTGTATGTTTCGGGTACTTGGGATATCTTGAGGTCAAGAAGGAGTATCTTCTGTGTGAACTCCTGTAATCGACCGTCTTGAGAACTGTTCGGATATGCGAAAAGTTAGAGATTCGTAGTGTAGATGAGCTAAAAATCCTGAGTTCGTAGTCTATTAAGCGTAGAAAGCCACCGAGCATGAGATCGTAGATTCGTAGCTGCTGAGCGTGAAGTCGTAGGTTTGTAGCCTCTCGAGCGTAAAAGCTACTGAGCACAAAGGCATCCGGGCATAAAACCATAGACTGATAGCTTGCGAGCATAAAACCGTAGATCTGTTGTTGTCGAGCATAGAAAGCTCCTTAGCATAGGAACCGCTGACCTACTTTTGCACGAAAAACTCTTCGAATTTGCTGACTGTCCGTCTTTCGAGAGTAGTGGGCTGACGTAGTATCCAATCATAACCAAATATTTAATTGTGAGATTTGGTTGGGATTTCGAGGAGCCCGTCCGAGGATTCGAGGAGTCGACCCGAACTCTATATATATCCCAAACTTTTGAGAGAAAAACTTTTCATCCGTCTTCTGCGAAAGAGAGTCTTCGATTGTTTGAGTTTTTCCCCTTCGTTCTTTCTCCGAGCACTCCGAGTTTTCGAAAATGGCGCCGAAACAAACCCCCTCCACTAAAGGAAAGAGCACAGGCTCTTCTTCTCGTTCTTCTGCCCCGGCGAGAGAGTCTTCGGTCGGGCAAGGTGAACTTCCTTCTGAGCGAAATATCCTGCCGATGAGTAGCGCACCCGGCCTTAGAGGTATAGCCTTTGGGATGACAAAGAAAGACGAAAAATCCTTCGCAGACATTGAACGTGACCACGCTAGGTCGTCTTCTGTGCTGATAGACTCTTTGAGAAAGATGACGCACGGAGACATTTTCATCTTTTACGCCCACATTTCTAATGTGCCAGCGTAAAAACTCCATATTTTCGCAATTTTGAGCGTAAAAGCTCTGACTACCGAAAACTTGGTGTATACTATAAAAATTTTAGTTTTACGCTTGTGGATGGGACCTCCGGCGTAGTAACTAAAATTTTGGCAGTCTGGCGTAAAGCACGGACAGTATACCGCCAATTACGCTTCAGGATGTGACTTCCGGCGTAAAATGACCAAATTTTGTACAGTCTTGGCGTAAAGCACAGACTGTCGTTTCTTGGTCTTTATGTTGCAAGATTTGTAATGACGTATTTTCCTTGCACTTTCGCAGTTAACTTGCATGAGTCTCCACTGGCTGAGGTGATGGGTTCCGCTGCCGGGATGTTGCACTCGAACTATCTGGAGGATCTGTCGCACGTGACATTTCCTATCTTCGGACCCCAGTATCCCGAAGGACGAGGGATCTTGATATCGGCTCAGGGCGAGCGGACATTGCTGAACATGATTAACGAAGAGCCCCTGACGTACATAAATGGGGACCAGTACATCAAGCTGGCCTTTCTCTTTGGGGACATGATTGACAAACAGTCCCAGACGAAGCCCAAGAGAGAACCTTGGGTTTTCTCCGCCGAGATTATGGTTTTGTATCTGCCCACGATGCCGAGAGATTATCCCATCTCGGCTTTCTTCCATGCCCACGATGCCGAGAGTACAACACGGCATCGGAATAGTAGGATTCTACTCCTTTAAACGGGTTTAGGTCAGCAACCTCCGTTTGTACCATTCCTTGGGTGTCTATATATTTAAGACATTGATGTAGAGTTTAAGGAACGATGTTGTGGTCGTGGATCCACGGTCTTCCCAGCAAAATATTGTAGGACACCTCTAAATCGATGACGTAACACGTGGCCACCAATCTGAGGTTGCCAATCTGGATCCTCAAGCGAATTTTCCCCAACGGCTTACTTCTTCTGGCGTTGAAACCCATGATTGTAGTGGAGGTGTAAGCCAATTCGCTGGTAGGAATCCTCAGCGGCCTGAGCAGACTGTGAGGGATGATGCTGATCGACGATCCCGGATCTATGTGAATCCGATCGACCTCCATGGAACCGACGTACCCGGTGTAATAGATGGGCCTGCCATGCCTGTTATATTTTAACAGCATGTCGGCTTGAGTGAAAGTGATATTTGGGACCACTTCCATTACACTGTGGCATTAAGGACACGCCACTGGTTCTTCGTCGGGAGACTTGAGCTGGGTCAAGCATGCCTCTGCCTGCATCAGCGCTTCACTCAGGGCTAGACGAGTGTCTTGGGAGAGCCTGAGTAGCTCAAAGATGGAGAGCCTGGCTAGTGTATTAGCCAGTTGGGCCAGGATGTCGAAGTTGTAGGGCTTCTCCAAACCTTTGTTTAGAATATTTTTCACAGGTTTATCAAAGCGCACTTCTCTTTGCTTTCCCTTGTCCGCCGGAGTTAGTTTTGAAGGACCAGCATCTGGTACGACGGGGTCTGGTCCTGAAGGTTTGGCAGCTGAAGCGTCCACCGGTGCATCTTCCTGACTTGCTCCGTAGTCGTTGAGGTAGGCTTTCCCTGAACGGGTTGTAGCAAATACCTCGTCTTCGTCCGATGGCGAAGAAGTTGCGACCATATGACATGGTTTGTATTTGGAGCTCTTTCTAGACGTAGCCTTAGCATCCTCTTCTAGCTCTGACACCAAATCTGGATGAACCCACATAATCTCGTCCTGCCGGGTAGTTAGGGATACCAGGTCATGATTTTGACCCCTAGCTGGAGGGAGATTGATGATGTTCATCGTGGTCCGGGAAATGGGTGTGACACGTCCGAGACTTTTTGGGAAGCCAGATTGCCAAATCGCAGAGAGATCATGTTGGCCGTGACCATCTTCTCGGTGTTGTGCAGAGTGATGGCCTTAGCATCGATTAACCCCTGGATCTTCCTTTTTAGTATGTAATACGCCTTTGTTGGGTGGTGTACGTATCTGTGGAAGATGTAGTATTTGGGGTCGTTAGTACTGCCGACTTCTTGGGGCCGCCTTAGCTCCGGAAGGGTGATCTTGCCACTCTTGACGAGATACTCGAATATACTTGGGATATCGTCGTCGTCAAAAGAGTAGACTTCGACGGGCCTGGAAGTCCCGGGTCTCGTCTGCGTGGTCGCCGCAGTCTTTTGTCTGGACGTATTGATCGCCAGAGCTTCTTTTCCCTTGGAGCTGCGAGGATGGTCGCTGCTGGGAGATGACCTTTTGCCTCTGTCAGAGGCGGAGATCATAATGCCATTATCGCGCGTCTTGCGACTGTTGTCTTCGGCGGCTACTACCGAGATGATGAACGAGGGCCAATCATGGAACTGATATGGTCCTATAAACACCGAGACTACGGAAAGGAGGTTCTTCCTGCAAATGTCTACTAACGCAGAGTCTGGAACTCCTGGAGGCATCTGTAAGGTGGCCTGACGAAAATGTTCGATGAAGGTGCGAACGTCCTCCTTTTTCCTCTGCTTGACTTCGATGAGAGAGGACATAGACATGTCCATTCCTCCTTCGTAAAATCGCGTGAAGAATAAAGCTTTGAAGTCCTCGAAGGAAGTAATACAGTTGTCCGCCAAGCTACGGTACCACTGATAGGCTACTCCTGAGAGGCAGCCTTTGAACACCCGAGTGAGGAGGGCGTCGTTCCCTTGTAGCAACACCGTCATCATACTGAAATAGTTCATGTACTAACTTGGTGATATTTTTCCCTCGAACAGAGCCATAGTCTGAGGTTTGTACCTTGGAGGAAAAGGGACCTCTTCCCAGATAGCTGGGTAAGGCTGGTTGATTCCCAGTTTCTTGAGCTGATCTTTGTGCTTCAAGGCGTCAAACCGGGCTTTCAACTCCCGTACTGCCTGCATCGAATTTTCAGTTGGAGGCGGGACTACGGTGTAGTGCGGAGTTGGTTGTATCGTGACTCCAACGGAGGTAGTATATTCTTCGAGTGAGGAAGTGGGGGAACTGCTGACTCTTGATCTAGAGCAGGCTCTTGGCTCGGGTTGGATGGTGGTAAGTCCACCCCCACACGTATCTGAGTTGGCGGGACCGACGCTTGAGCCATGGCAGTTGCGTGCTGAGTTAGCATCATCTGGTGCATGTTCTCCATTATGGATTGCATTTGTTTCAGAGATGTCTCCAGTATAATGATGCGTTGTTCCGCGTTTCCTGATGGTGAAGCTTCCTCGCGTTCGTCTTCAATGGCTTAAACTCCTATTTCCCTGGGCGTCATCAAAGGATTAGTATAGGTCGCCGCAGAAGTCGACTCTATACTCTCAACATCTGATCTGGGAGATTGGCGACCCCCAGCGTCGGAATCAGACGAGTACGAAGCTGGTTGCTGTGACCTTGCACGGGTATTTTGGAATACCCCAGCTTCAGTGTTCCTGAGGAGGTCTTCGAATCTCCTTCGGCTCGGAGGCCTAGAGGGATGACGTCTTGAGCTCGACCCTCCTTTAGGTATGTGTGAAGCCATGTTTACGGATGCATGCGCGGGCTCTTCTTCCTGGAAAGACTGAGAGTAGCTCAATTGGTCGAAAACTGACCGTTTTGCTTTAGAACAGCAGCAGTCAATCACAATTTTATGACTATTACAATATTGCTCGCCAGGGGGCGTAATAGACATGTTGGAAGGCCCCCTCTCCTTACGCTTCTGGATTAGATATTTGCGCAAGTCAGGAGGAGTAGAGGAAGAAGACGACGGCTTGTTCCTTCTGTTCCCATCAGTGGGCATGCAGAGATTGGGCACCATGGTTTTCCCTGTGCCACCTGTGTACAACAGATTGGCCATCTGGGTGGCAGATAATCCCCGAGGAGGGTGTCTTTTCGCAACTTGAGCTTGCTTTACGCCGTGGGACTTTGCCTGACGTAATTTGGGGATTTGCTCAAACTGGCATAAAGCTGAAGAGGTCCTCAGTCGGCCGTCGGCTTCCCGCGTAATCCGGAGGGTAGGCAGATTGCTCCCTCGCTGGCGTAAAGGCCGAGAAATTGAGTACTCTGTCGCTTGTCTTCTCTTGCGGAGATCACAACGCTCATCCGGTTCCTCGTAGAGGTCGGATGTTGTCTTGCGCACGGAGCATGATTTGTACTTCCGATTTGGCGCTGAGGCATCATCAGAAGTTTGGTCTGTACCGCGCATAGCGGGAGACTGGTTTTTACGCGTAGAGCGCAGTGGATACTTCTGGGTTAGCGCTGAGGCTTTGCCAGAAGTTTTGTCTGTACCGCGCGTAGCGGGAGACGGGTTTCTACGCGTAGAGCACAGTGGATACTTCTGGGTTAGCGCTGAGGCTTTGTCCAAAGTTTCGTCTGTACCGCGCGTAGTGGGAGACTGAATTTAACGTACAGGGCACGGAGGGAGCAATGCTACAACCTCATTGGTCGGAGAGGTCGAAGAAATCAGAGAGATCGGAGAGTCCATAGGAATGGTAGAGGATGTCTTGGGCATCCAGACTTTGCGCAGCTTCCTGTTGTCTTGGACGGAGAGAGGGTGAGAGCTACCCCCGGTTCGAAGCATGTCTTCGTAGGCAGACTGGTCGAATTGGACGACCAATGTCTTCTTCACGGTTCCTAAAGATACCGCATCGTGTTGAGCAATCGCTTCCTCGTCAGAAGAGAAAAATCTCCCCAGCGGAGTCGCCATCTTGTTTGTGGTATTAAACGAAAGAATGAAGATGTATTCAGGATAGGGTTTACACGAAATCTACCTTCTTTGATTTACAAACAAACTTGTACAATTTGATCCTATACGAGGATATGGGAGTACAATTTATTTAATCTGGGTAAATATTGCTATAGGTGTCTGATCTGCAGTCGATCACTTTAGCCCTTGGACCACATGATATTGAAGAAGTGCCGTAGAAGACAGGAAGCAGCTTCGAAGGTTGCAGAAGAGGGTGGATGCACGATGCCAAAGTCGTCGATCCCTACTCTTTGCCTGAGATCCAGATTCTTCTCTCTCTCTCTCTCTCTCTCTCTCTCTCTCTCTCTTGACCTCTGGTTCGATCTTTCTTGGAAGTTCGACCTTGGATCTGATATTGGTTTCTTGACCAATTTTTTCCTCCTTTTCCTCATTGATAGAGGTCTCTAATTATAGAGTTTTAGTGACAGTGACCACTCCGTCGGTGTAGAAACTAAGGAGTGGAAAGTACAATACCCTTTTACACAACGGTTAAAGTAACCAATGCCTGCGTATAGATGATCCTTTGAATAAGCGTGTGACGCGGGTCCAACTAAGGGACAAAACGCGTATAATCGCTACGAAGATCACGACGTAGAAGCCACGTAGGTAGGCATCCTTTGTGTAGAAGAGGTTGGCATAGAAGCCAAATGTCTGTCACTATGGCATAGAAGCCAAATAGTTATCAAACCGACATAGAAGCCAAATAGGCGTAGAAGCCGAATAGGCGTTGAAGCCGAGCGGTCATAGAGGCCGAGCAGGCGTAGAAGCCTAATGGGCGTTGAAGCCGAGCGGTCATAGAGGCCGAGTGAGCACAGGAGCCGAGTGGTCATAGAGACCGAGTAGGCGTAGAAGCCGAATGGGCGTTGAAGCCGAGCGATCATAGAGGCCGAGTGAGCACAGGAGCTGGATGGGCGTAAAAGCCGCAGCGTACCGTGCCAGAGTGCTGATATGGACGTCTTAGCCGAAATTATGGCTTTTGAAGATATAATTAAATCTCTTGCATTAAATGCCGAGATTTGCCACTATCCTGCGTATTACATGTGGAGGCGTATTTTTGAAGGTCTGCAACCCCTTCTGCGCATCAGTCGCAGAGACGTGCCTTGAGAAACTGTCACCGCTCTGTGCATTAGACGTAGAGACGTGCCTCGAGCAACTGTCATCGCTCTGTGCATTAGACGCAGAGACGTGCCTCGAACCCCGTACGGAGTGCAGCTTTTGATGTGGCAGGCGGTTTGTCTACTGCAGAACGTAAACAGCTCGTGTCTGCCTGTGTAAAACAAGGCAGTGTATCCCTTCGTGCTTTGTAAAAGCAGTTTACGCAAAGGGGATGGCGATAAATGACAGCCTGGGTCACAGTGTTGTGCCATCATTATAGTCTCGTCTGGGTAGTAGAGCCGTATCCCTTTGTCAGAAGTCCAGACGTCAGGTTCATTACAGGATCTTCATTGCAGGGTCTGACAGGTTCATTTCGGAGAATATGAAGCATCTCTTGTACACCTCAATGCTGCGTCTGAAAGAGGATAAGTTTTACGCCTTGGAGGCGATGAAGCACCCCGTTTATGCTGAAGTGGTTTGGACGTACTGCCTTACGCGGATGGCCTTTTGAGCTTTTAATATTTCACGCTGTGTTTAGCATAAAAAACTTTGTTGCACGCTTGATGGCTTTGAAGGCCTCTGCTTACGCTGCTCTGCACCAATATGTTGCGTATAGCCATCCGGCATATTTTTCATGCTTCTACACTTAATAGAGAGAAAAACCCTTGCTATGCTAAGTCACGATAAGAAGATCACATGCTTGCTAAAGATAGACTGTTGCCTCAATTAAAATAATGTTCACATGCTTGATAAAGAAATATAATATGATTACATGCTAAAGTTAGACTGTCACTACAATTAAAAGAACCCTAGTTATGATAATAAAGAAGAGTAAGAGAATGTTCAGATATCCCTTATCGTATGCTAGCTATCAAGAGTACAATTACATGCTTAGTTAAAAGAGATAGAAGAACTATGGCCATGCCTTTATACAAGTAAGATTGATTACATGTCTCCTTATCATTGTTGCAAAGATAGAACTGTATGAATGAACTGTACTATTGTAAAGTGATGATGACTTGTCAATATTGAGAAAAGAGATGATACATCTTGTCTGTATATAGAATAGAGAAGAGAAGAGCTATTGGCTCTATCGATTGATCGAAAAGAAGATAATAGATGAAAATATTTTTGTATCGATAAATTGTGCATCCTAGAGTTTTTATCTGATAGAAGTTGCATTCATACATTGGTATGGACAACTTTGTGCACAAGAAATAATCCCACGACCGGTTTTGGGGCACCAAGATCGTTCGGCCTAGGGGGATAAGAGGAACAACCTGAGACAATGAAGTTCTCATGATCAGTAGAGTGTTCACGTCTATTAGTTAGCTGAATCGTGCGTCAAAACTGCTAGTATGAGCGTATACTAGTGTTGTGCTAAACCGGGTGTCACATATTCTAATCCTGAGGAGTAAAGCTCGGGGACCATCATATAGTTAGATTGCATGCTAGGATTTACTTCTTGCCAGCCTAACCGTTTGATTCAGAGACGAACAGAAAACTTATGATATTATAAATTATTCTAATCCTTGTTTCTTGCAGGGACGAACCATTAACTGTGGGTAAAAATCCCTGAATAAGTGATATATTTCATTCCTTATGTTTCTATCATGAACTGCTCCTAAGATTTATCTGTTCTACATAAAATGTTATTGTCTCCTTTTCAATAAGATGAATAGTCCACAAGATGCATGTAATATGTTCCTAAAAGAAATAAAGATATGGCCCACAAAACACGATGTGCACATCAAGATAGAACTAAATTCAATATTATGCATAAACTGTCCCTACTGCATGCTTGAATGAACAATTAAAATATGGCTTTTACTATTGTTTTCAAAAGATGAAATCGAATCTTGATTCGGCATATCACATGAAATAAACGTAGGTATCAAGATAGCAAGATCACTAATAATGTAATATTCTCGCATGATTACTTAGTAATCGTTTCAGAGGTTGTTGCTTTTGTTCATCACCAGTGATATCCCCAAAGTGCTGACTCCCTACTAGTTTTTTCGTAGGTGCTGGGTGTCCTGTTGGATTATCCTGAAGCGATAGCAGATCCTCATCCCTAGGAGCCAAAAATTAGAAGATGCCTTGAGATGCATAGAGATGTTTTGATATATTTTTGTATAAAGGGATGCAATGTATGGAACGATATCATGTGTTTTGTATAGTTCAAGAAATATAAGATAAATTGGCATGTATCAAATGTACATTAAGATCCTTTATAATCATTCAAAGATATTAAGTAAAGCGATTTTTTTTCTTATACGATTGCATTCATTCGATTTTCTGCAATACTGTGCCGCTTCTTCTAACTCTGAATAGCTTATTTTATTATTATACAAGTCCTGGCCTTATGTAAGCACAACTTAGGCTTGCACGATATCACGTCTAGTGGTGACTTTCGGTCCTCCGGGATTGAGACGTGACACTAGACTTATAACTTTCCCACTTGTCATTCTTAAGCAAATATAAGTATGGTCAAAAAATATTCGATCCAAAAATGTCTTAAATAACATCCAAATTAAGGAAGAACAAAAACTTAAATCCATTATCTATTAATCTAAAATATAATTATTTATTGTTCCATCTGATGGTGGAAGTCTTCCAACTCAAAAGTAGTGTCCAAAGGATCATCTACTTGGACATCATTGGTCTCTCTGTGTTGTAGTTATGAATGTTATTCATTTACTACATTGGAAGGGGTGCGACATGTGTGAGACCAATAATCTTTTTCTTTACAATAGCAGCAAATGTTGGAGGTAGCGAAAGTATACACAGAGGTAATATTCTTCTTATTGAAGTTAGCCTTGGAAGCCAAACGAGCATTGTCATGGTTTTCCTATTGGTGGTCATAATTTCTACCTTTTTTTTGCATGGTTAGGTTTATCCTTTTTGTCGTGGCCCCTATTCTAATTATGTTTTTTTTCAACGTTTGAAATATTTTGTATTGGCTTCAGACAATAAGATGCTATTCACGCTAGTGGGGCTTGTTTAATGGTTCTTTATTAGAAATTCATTGTTCTTTTTAGCAAGCAATGCCATATCCCGCTCCCAAATAATTTGATACAAATATGTGAGTACATTTATCATATAATACGACATCGTCTATAATACATTCTCTATACCTCAATATCTTATGTCAACTATAACATCAACAAATATATGTATCCACAAGGCTATCTATCACTAGATCAAGATCTACAAGAGAGAGAGAGAGAGAGAGAGAGAGAGAGGAGGCTAAAGGTATAAGAATGAAAGATATGCATTTCAGACTATCAAAAAAATATAAGATAATGAACCTCGATTTCAATCATAAGCTCCATGGACTAAAGTGAGAGTTGTCACAACTCGTTCCTGAATAATCAGTTACGAGTACGTGAGTACATCCAACATGTATCGTATCCATCAAATGCCTTAATATATCGTATCGATGGTAATACACTACCTATACCATAATTTGTATTTTATTCATCAAATAAACCAATATCTAGGCATGTATGATATCACAAATAATGCTACCTAACTCATTCCACAGATAAAACCAAGACAGGTAGATAATAAAAATAGGAAATAGTCTTGCTAAATCATCTAACACAACATCTTAACATAGGAGAAGTCTAACCATTCAGATCCAAAAAATAAGTACAAACCATAAAAGTATACTCAGGAACAAATTCTCAAAAATAAATTACTAAGAGTACTAAGCCTTAAGGATGAAAGCAACTACGATAACTGATGTCAGAGCTAAGCATCACCCTAAACATACTCACTAGCTAACCATGTGTCAGTTGTAGGTAGCTCAATATCATCCTCAAGTATCCATAGACGGTAGGATATAGATACTCCTCGCCTAAATATGTCAACATTATCTAATCATGATTTAAGCAAAATACAATTACAACTTAAAGAAGCACAAGACAGTATAAAGTCTATAATAAGAATAGTAAAAATATGTAGTAAAACTATACACGTATTAACTATTAATCATGCAGAACAATATTGTAAGAATATGAAACTAATAATATGTGAAAGGATAACCATAACTAAGATAAATAATAACTCATGTAAAAATAATAACACTTTCAACATGTGGACGGTGGAGGGTAAAATACGGCTATGACTGCTATTATTTCTAAGTATGTCATGGGATAGTTATGGTTGACCACATGCCTATTAAGGTATTCTCCAGTCGACTACCTTTCAAGTAAACGAGTCATGACATAATGAAAGTAAAGCAGATCATGCATCACGTAGTAATTCGACTCTAAACTCAAATAATATATATCCTCGCTTGTGTACAAGTCAGGGTGTCACAAACATGTAAGATAATTGTCACACCCCAGAACTAGAATACTGGAGAGCGAAAGCGTGACTCAGCCAACCACACCTTACAGAATATTGAAGTAATCCACAATATGCTAAGGTTTTCTAGAGACAAGGGGGTGCATACTAAAATAAAGTCACCTATGATCTAAGAACATCTATGTCTCAATCATCAACAAAGAAACAGTAAGAATGAGCATATAAGATAAAAAAAAGTTAGGCATCCCTGACGCTCTATCAGAATGATCATGAAACCAGTCGTACAGAATGATAAACTAGTATATTTTCAAGAGTACATAATTAAGTTAGCCGAGGTCTGAATAATATACAATCATGTAAAGGAACTAATATCTAGATAAACCGGCTAATAAGTGTCATCGGCTAAATGCCAAAAAAGTAATACAAAATGATACTCATAGTGGGAGAGAAGAAACCTACTCAAGTTTCTTGGCGTACATCCTCTTGGTGTGCGCCATCGATCAGATTCATGACAGGATCCACGAACTCTGCTACTAAACTTGGCCAAACAAAATCAGCAGGGTCAGGCCCCGATAGCAAGCACCACAAATGAGCACAAGTGAATGAAGCAAAACTAATAAAGTATATAAAATAAGGATCTGTGCCATAACGGCAAGGTACAACCTTTCATCGAGGTAGTAGGACACCTCTACAACCACACAAGGATAAGAGGTGTCGCACTACTCTGAGATAGGGTATGACTCACCGATTTTGAGCACGAAGAAGATACAACACGTCAATAAGAATCCAGAACACACATGCCACCATAAGCTAAGATATATATATATATATACATATATATATATATATATACATATATATATATATACATATATATATATATATACATATATATATATATATACATATATATATATATATACATATATATATATATATATATATATACATATATATATATATAACATGTAGCTTTGGTCCATGATCCATTGTGACACATTGGCGCAACCCTACAACCAAACAAGGATAAGGGTTGAACCGTCGTACCACAATAGTTCATGTCCCTATGATACCAGCACATACTTATTTAATTCGGCCACTCAATCCTACAGCTTGTTATGTGGTGTTTAGGTTATTCCAAAAGAATAATACATTATTGGAATCCTTGGATCGTGCTAATGGTGAAGCAGGCTGGCCGAGCCAAAAAAAATATAGCACATAGTATAAGCACCGATACCTCGTAAGGCCACCGTGCAAGTAAATCAGGTAATAATATATAGTATAGCTAGATATTGAACTCTACTATTGTAGATGATATACAGTATCCGTTGGGGGCCAACATGAAGTCTAGGACATATGTCCTACCGGTAGCTACTACACATGATCTTTAGATTCCATTCCCTCCCAATGCTTCTACCAATTTAATTTACCTAATTAACATTACATTTAATTGGAATTATGTTCCATGATCACACGATCTTTCTACTAAAATGTCGTATCGTAGTGCGTATACGCTAGGTACGAATCCATATTATTACTCGAGAGCCAAATTTGAATTCCTCCAAGCGTATTGCAACAATCAATCAACCATCCTAATCACGCTATGATCACTGACTACTACAAGGCTTGTGTTGGAGAAATCTTGTAATGTCACATGTCACGTAGAATAGTAAAATATGTAACACATAGCACGTAGCAGGATATGTCGCACCTCAGTGCACATGTAACACATAATACGTAGGAACGCATAGCATGTATTAATTACATCAATACATATACAAGTAGTCGAGTCAGGCTACCAAGCCTATCGGTCGGTTAAATTATATTGAGCATGACAAGAGAGCCAAATCTGAATTCCTCCAAGCGTATTGCAACAATCAATCAAGCATCATAATCACGCTTTGATCACTGACTACTCCAAGGCCCGTGCTAGAGAAATCTTGTAATGTCACATGTCGTATAGAATAGTAAAACATGTAACACATAGCACATAGCAGGATATGTAGCACCTCAGCGCACATTTAACACATAGCATATAAGAACGCATAGCAAGTAGTAACTATATCAGCACAGATACAAGTAGTCGAATCAGGGTACCAAGCCTATCGGTCGGTTAAATTATATTGAGCAGGTCAAGAGTCACATAGCCATGTTACATCTTACCAAGGTTTGTCGCACTTTGATGCATGAGTAAAATTGTGGCATACTTGGTGCAAAAGGAGCATCAACTCGGATATAGGTAGTCAGGCCTATGAATCTATCGCATGAATCATCTTATCACATTGAATCACTTGATCACATAGAATCTAATCGAATCAGATACACAGTTTATCAATCAATCAACTAATCGAAGGCCTCAACTATAAAGTCCAAGAATTAATAATTAATGATGCCGGATGGGAGCAAGGGGAAAATGTGAACCACTCTGGAGCAGACTCACAATCCTTAAACCAAACAAGGACCAATATTGCTGACCATCTCCCGAGTAGAACTACGCCCCCCACTCCATCCGACGAAAAGTAAATAATCTATCTATCCAAGTCTACCTGGCAGGTACTAGGTCAATATCACTTCCAGCTCAATTAGGTCAACACATAGAACATAAAACTCCATAAAACATTCCATGAAACATTAACTAAGTGAAACAACAAAATGTGCATATGGGTCACTAGGGTCGCATGGGATCATATACGCGATGAGGACTGATGCATGGGCACATTGCTATGTCTGCCACATGGGACATGCTGCATGCACTGTTCAGACGCATGAGAAAACTGGCCACACGGATGAATTGGCCGTATGAACAGAGGAAAGTCTACTCCTAGGAAAGTTTACCACATCGAGACATATGTTTTGTCAGAGAAGTAACGTGCCATAAATGCATGTCAGAAAAAAGACAAAAAACATAAAAAGGTGTGAACGAAAAGACGTGCAAGGAAGAGATGCATATGTCATTTCTAAGTTGAATGATAAGATGGCTAGATGGATTCCTGGACGTATAGACTCCTGGACGCATAGACTATTGGCCGTATGCGCCTATATAAAATCCCATGAGTTCACTGTTCTATGCAATTAGCTTAGGGACACATATGCAAGGTCAGTCATGTGCCCAACAAGATAGGCACATGCTGGAAGGGGCGCAGGAATCTTGGCCGCATAAGACTCCGTCGTCCCAAAATAGCACAAACTCCATGAAAAAGCTCTAAAGATCCAAAAACTTGTTTTCTTCATAAAATCTTTATTTTAACTCCAAATTAATTAAACCAAAAGCCAAAACACCTAAAATTGAATGCTCTATCACAAAAAAATTGGTTTTCTAAAATATCAAATTTTAATAGATCAAAACCAAGAAAAACTTATAGAACCCATGAAAAACTCTAACTTTAAAACTTACATCTACTCAAAACCGTCCATAAAAACCAAATATTCCAAGAACTAAAATGAAGGAGAACATCAAGGAGAACATTTTCTATTAAACATATTTTTAATTGCTATAATTATGCCAAAATTCAAAAATTATGGCTTTCACCACTTTGAGCAAGATGTACTTGCCTTGGTGGGCTAACAAACCTCTTCCCCGAACCAAGTCTAGGGCTAGGGCTCAGGCTAGGGCTGGTGCTCGGGTGAGGGAAGGAGGGAGCAAGGAAGAAGAAGGAAGAAAGAAACTAGGAAATGAAGAAGAATGAGAGAGGAGAGAGGAGAGAGGAGAGGGAAATACTCATATATATACCAAGTGGAGAAATGAGGTTAGTCATAGGATTAAGTCATGACACTCTCTAAATAAATCTCAACCATCCAAAATAGGTTTAGTGGTTCCAAAAGTGAACCAGGTCAGGTATCCATCCTGCATACGGGTCCTAGTACATGTGTATGGTAATTGCCAATATGCTCACTATTGGTCCAGGGTAGTCTCCCACAATAAACATAAATCTAAATAAATAAAATATAACATAATTGACAGGAACCAACATGTAAAATACATCTTGAATACATTTACAGGAATTTTTTTAAATATCAGCAATTTCAATAATACCAGTCTGGGAAAGGGTGTGACAAGAATATATGTACTAAAATAAGTAGAGTATCATTTATAATATAAGGATAAACAGTAAGTATAATGTACTATCCTTATCGTAATTGGTGAGGCATCCACATATCAGATACAAACACATTATATGCAGAAATCACAAAGAAATAATTTCTATAAATGTTCTCAAAACAGAAGTAGAGATTGCTATGAGTCCTGGATGATGTCGATTGTGAAGAATTCATATTCATAAGTTCAATTAAGATGAAGTACAAGTTGTCATGACCCGCACCCGAAAATTCAAGCATGAGTCATGGGTACGTCAAGCCTACGCCGCAGTATCGACTGTGAAACATTATCTAAACCTCCACAATAATATCCAACAATCTCACACAATATATATATATATATATATATATATATATATATATATATATATATATATATATATATATATATATATATATATATATATATATATATATATAAGGTTTAGACAATGTTCTACTACTTATGGAAGAGGGCAAGTAATATATGAAACAATTATAATACTCAATCACAATGCTAAGGGAAGATAAATGCAATATATAATATAAGAAAATCCTACATAGATTCTCAAGTCCATAGTTAGGTAATCTCAATAAAGTTCTAAATAAAAAGTAACAAATAAATTCAATAAGTTTTATAAGACTCCAAAGACAAGTTCAGTCAATACTAAATTCTATAAGCTAAGCTAACTAGATAGTCGCAGTCAGGATCTCCGCTGCGAACACTCCCTGATCCTCCTGAAGGGTAGGATTAAGCTCAGCTATTGTCACTACCACATTTTAGGAAAAAGAATATTTTAGTAATTTTTTATTTAAATAAATATTGTGCATGGTAAATAATTTTTGTTGTATTATTTAATTGTTGTTGGATGTTATTTAATTATTTTGGAATTATTTTAGTGGACCCAACTAGTTTAGTTTGGACCCATGGACCAACATGAATTAAATAGTTAGACTTGGCCCATTTAGAAAGCCCATGGTTAAGGAGATGGATTAAATTAATTAAGTGATTAGACTAGAAGCTTCCTTCCTTAATTATTTCTTCATGAGAGGCCCCAAGGGGTACATTGGATATTTTATAATTGTTTGGGGAAGAGGGCATGGCCGACATATATTAGAGGGGGGGAATTTCTCTCTCCTCTCATTCTCATTTCCAAATCTAGATCTAGAATTTTCCACTCCCAAATTCCCTCCATTCCCATTCCAATTCCCTACCAAATTCATTCCAAATTCTTCCCAATTCACCATTAGAGAAGGAAAAAGCAAGAATCTAGAAGAAGGAAGCAAGGATCTACAAAGAGGAGCAAGGATCTACAATTTGGAAGCAAGTTCTTCTCAATTGGAGGTTTCATTGGAAATCCATCTCCCAATAGGTATAATTCAGATTTTCCCATTTAAATAGCTTCTAAATCTGAGATTTAATCATGTAAAATCAACCCATATGTATGTACTACCCATAGGACTTTGTTTTATGTTCATAGGAGACCCATGGAGAAAGTTATGGTGCTTTTTGTGTCAATTTTGTTGGAATTCCGAATTTATATTTTGTTATGTGTGTCAATTGATCCTATAGATCAATTGGGCATGTGATTATATGTTTGGGGCTTGTGTCGTGTCCATATTTGGGTACATGTGGTTCGTATCCCAACTATTTGGTGATACGTGTTATTTTGGAAGTTTTTCCTCCGACACGGGGCTTTGTACATGTCGTATTTTGACACGGACACATAGATCTACTTTTGATACTTTAATTTATTTATAAATATTATTTGTGACATGTTTGTGTCCT
Organism: Iris macrosiphon; assembly: GCA_036927795.1. Taxonomy (NCBI): domain Eukaryota; kingdom Viridiplantae; phylum Streptophyta; class Magnoliopsida; order Asparagales; family Iridaceae; genus Iris; species Iris macrosiphon. The sequence goes on from JAYESA010000011.1 coordinate 37,254,063, forward strand.
TCGGGGTGCAATTGGTTGTGTGTTGGACTCGTGTCACATGCGTATCCTAGATCTAGTGGGATACGATGTGATACTCTCCAATTTGGTGTGTTTATGTGTAGATCTAATTATTTATGCTTTAAATTCTTCATTTATAATTAGTAAATATATATAGATATTATATATTATTTTAGTGTATTTATTATGGTATTTATTGTAGCATAGATCTATAGATATTTCTATGTGTTCTAATGTGGTGTATAAATATATATATGTATGTAGCTTTCTTGCATGCAATTATATATGTACTTATGTTAATAACATAAATTATACATAAATATTTTATAAAATATATTTATGTGTTTAAATGTATAATTATATTATTTATAATTATTATATAATTATTTGTATATTAATGAATATATTTTTATGTGTGCTTCTAGCCATGTAAAATACATACATTAATATGTGCATGTGTTATGTAACTATTGATATTTAATTATATAAGTTTATATGTATATATATATATATATATATATATATATATATATATATATATATATATATATATATATATATATATATATATATATATAGTTATTAAATTGTTTTATATATATATATATGTATTTTGATTTATATATCTTATATATATATATGTGCTTTTGCGAGGTATAATACTAGTAGTAATATATTATATTATTTGTATAAATATTGGTTTGTATATACTTTATATTAGAGTGTATATTATTTATACTTTGTGTGGGTACCAATTGGGATCAAGACCTTGATTCCTAATTGTGTATTTTTATTCTATATTATTTATATAGATGTCTTGAGAGGTTGACCTTGGTTTGACCATGTTTGACTTTAGTTGACTTTAGAGTTGACCATAGTTGACTTTTGACTTAGAATTTATTTATTGACCTAGAAGTTGACTAGTTTGACTTGTTCTCTTTCCGGAACCTTGTATTAATGTGGTATTCTATATCTAGGTCTTCGAGGTACCGAGTCAGACATCTGTGAGACTTTTCTTTGGACTTCAGGCGAGTACATTCTCTGATAGTTTCTCATTTATGATATCCTCTATGTTCGTTGTATCTAGTGTAGATATACATGTTTCTCTTGACACTATGGTTACACGGATTGGTATATCCGGATCTCGTCATGAGATGTTATTCCTTGGTATATGGTGTATATGGTGCAAGTATTATTTTATTGGTTATCTTGTACATGTACAGACACCGATTTTTGGGAGGAGTCGCTCTCTTCTTGGAGAATCTAGTGCCATAGCATACCGTGGTTGGATCTATTATACCAGTTGGGGGTGGGGAGTATTAGTATAGATATGTGATCAATCCCTATTGAATAAAGTATTGGTAAGCGAATAGTGTTGATCATGTACCGCACGTATGATTAGCCAGGCCGCATTGTATCTTGCCCAAGCCGATCACATATTAAGCTAGTACTCACACACTTAGTCATTAGTATTATTGTTTCATTGGCATATTGTTTATTATTGTATTTCTTTCCAGTATTTTCTTATTGTCTATATATCTCTTGTATCTATTTTATGCATCTTGTTTATCCACAACTATTTACTGTTACATAGTTTTTATCATGGATTAGAACTGCTGTTAGAGATGTACTCTGCTCCTTTCCTGACTGGATATATTTTTCCAGATGATACTGAGGAGTACCCTACCTATTATGGACCCCAGGATGTTGTGGGTTTAGATTCGGAGACCCTGGCTCAAGAGGGACTTATCCCAACTGAGACAGTTGACCCTGGAGTGTAGCTTGTAGTATGATAGTATCCTTTTGTACTGGATTTGTCTCCAGCTTATTTTTGTTGTTCTTCAGACTCATTGATGTATCATTTTAAACTCATGAGTTGTATGGTGACTATTATATTCTTATCTGATTCGTGTTCATTCTATCTTAGTTCTGTGATTGAGTATACTATCATTATTGGTGGTTCATTATATTAGATAGATTATCTAGACAGCGTTCTACCGCCGATTCTGCGGCGTAGGCTGGGCGTTGTTTCCGACTAGTACCCTTACCCCGGGTGCGGGTCGTGACACATTTTTGGTGGTGGCCCATGCAGGTCAAGCTTCACAAGTATGTGATGTCGTGGTAGTGCGACAACTTAGTTGTACTACTGCGAGCCTGCGATAGAATATAGGATATAGGCTGAGATACTCAATCACATCTAGGAAAATTCTTTTGATTCAACTATTCTCCTTTGATATTGATACTTGATCTCTTAAACTGTCCTTTCCTTGATATCTTACATCATGTGCCATATTGATTCTCATTCCGTCTTTTTATGAGACATACTCGGAGATACTTGCGGAGGCACGCAAGGTTGAGCGGGATCTGGGTTTGAAGACCAAGAGAGACCGTAATTCTTTTCTGGAGGCCAACGGCAGTGCAGTATCTGCCAAACGTCCTCATTTCCAGTCCAGACCTTTCCAGCAGCCACAGCAGAACCAGACTCCAGCTAGAGCGCCTTTTCACCAGGTACCTCAGCAGTAGAGACAGTTACAGCAAGCTCCATGCAACTTCTGCAAGAAGCCCGGCCACATCTGGGAAGTTTGCAGGAGGAGGCTAGGAGTTTGTTTGTATTGTGGTACTGAAGGGCATCAATCGAGGGAGTGTCCTCGTCGTGCAGTTCAGGGAGCAGCTCCAGCTCCGAGGACACAGACGAGACCACCTGCAGCACAGCTGAGGGGACCGCTTCCGACACAGCAGCAGCGTTTTGTCCAGCATCAACAGCAGGAAGGTGCTCGACTGGGACGAGCGTTTGCTATGACCGTCGAAGAGGAGGAACCCACCGAAGATGTTATCGCAGGTTCTATTGTTCTTGATTCCATTCCAGCTTTAGCTTTGTTTGATAGTGGTGCTTCCCATAGTTTTGTATCTGTTTCTTTTGCTCTGAAGCATGGTTTGGTAGCTGAGTCTTTGCTTAGGACTTGCAAGATCATGACCGGGGGAGGTATTATCCTGGTTAATGATATTTGCAAGGATCGAAGAGTTACTCTGGGAGGCCGGGAGTTGAGTGCGTGTCTACTTGTAATGCCACTTCTGAGCTACGACATTGTACTTGGGATGGATTGGTTGAGTAGGCACCGTGCTAGCATAGACTGTAGAGGAGGTAGAGTTTTGTTTGGTCCGCCAGGAGAGCCAGAGTTCGAGTTTGCTAGAGGAGATGCGGAGCAGGGAGAAAGCATTATTTGTGGAGCTATGGTGGAAGACAAGGAGTTGCCACATCCGTTGATAGCAAAATTCTTAGATGTGTTTCCTGAGGAATTGCCAGGATTGCCACCAGATCGAGATGTTGAATTTTCTATAGACTTGGTGCCAGGTGCAGAACCAATTTCGCAGCATGTCTATAAAGTAAACAACAGCGAGCTGGTCGAGTTGAAGAAGCAGGTGGACGAATTACAGGATAAGGGGTTTATCAGATCGAGTTCTTCACCATGGGGAGCCCCGGTATTGTTTGTACCGAAGAAGGATGGATCGGTGCGTATGTGCATTGATTACAGGGCTTTGAATAATCTCACTATCAAGAATAAGTATCCTTTACCACAGATTGATGATCTGTTTGATCAGTTGAGTGGTGCGAAGGTATTTTCTAAGATAGATTTGAGATCAGGCTACCATCAGGTGAAGGTAAAGCTGGAGGACATACCGAAGACTGCTTTTAGAACTCGGTATGGTCAGTTTGAGTTTATGGTGATGCCGTTTGGTTTGACTAATGCACCGGCGGTATTTATGAACTTGATGAACAAGGTGTTCCACCAGTACCTTGACAAGTTCGTGGTAGTGTTCATCGACGACATACTCATATACTCGAGGACACCGGAGGAGCATGAGGAGCATTTGAGGATTGTGTTGGATATGCTGAGGAAGGAGAAGTTGTATGAGAAGTTGTCCAAATATAAGTTTTTCTTGGACAAGGTAGAATTCTTGGGATATATTATGACTGGTGATGGTATTTCAGTGGATCCGAAGAAGAATTCAGCAGTGGAATCTTGGAAGAATCCGAATTCGGTAGCAGAGATCAGGAGTTTCTTGGGATTGGCAGGCTATTACAGGAAGTTTGTGCAAGATTTTTCGAGGATTGCCGAGCCGATGACCAGACTCACAAGGAAGGATGTGGAGTTTGTTTGGACGGAGGATTGCCAGGTTGCTTTTGAAGAGTTAAAGAAGAGGTTGACGTCTGCTCCTATTTTGACGTTGCCATCAGGGTCCGGAGGTTTCACTCTTTATAGTGATGCTTCGGAAAAGGGTTTAGGTTGTGTTCTTTAGCAGCATGGGAAAGTGATTGCCTATGCATCCAGACAATTATGTCCTCATGAAAAGAACTATCCTACCCATGATTTGGAGTTGGCAGCTGTCATATTCGCCCTGAAGTTATGGAAACATTATTTGTACGGAGAGCGTGTGGAGATCTTCACAGACCACAAAAGCTTGAAGTACGTTTTCACGCAGAAGGAGTTGAACATGAGGCAGCGTCGGTGGTTGGAACTGATGAAGGATTTTGATATCTCTTTGCAATATCATCCTGGGAAAGCCAATGTAGTTGCCGATGCTTTGAGCAGGTATCCGGTAGCTATGTTCTTAACGCAGGATCGATATCTGTTGGAGGGCTTGGAGAGCTTGGGCATTGAGGTGATTGTTCCTGGTGGTGCTATACAGATGTGGGGATTGCAGATACACTCAGATTTGATGGACAGGATCAAGGCAGCATAGCATGATGATGTATCTTTGAGGAGTATCAGAGCTCAGGTGAGAGCAGGATTGGAGGATGATTTCACTATTGCAGAGGATGGATCTTTGAGGCATGGAGTTAGATTGTGTGTGCCTAGTGGAGAGTTGTGCGCGGAGGTATTGCAAGAAGCGCATCGCTCTCAGTATTCCATACATCCAGGTGCTAACAAGATGTATCGGGATATGCGAGAGAGTGTGTGGTGGTATGGCATGAAGAGGGAAGTGGCACAGTTTGTATCCAGATGCTTAGTGTGCCAGCAGGTGAAAGCCGAGAGGCAGAGGCCAGGAGGTTTACTTTAGCCATTACCCATTCCAGAGTGGAAGTGGGAACATATTACTATGGATTTTGTGTCCGGACTTCCACGATCTCCAGGAGGAAAAGATGCGATTTGGGTCATTGTTGATAGGTTGACCAAGTCGGCCCACTTTTTGCCTTTCAAGGTGGGTTTGTCTACGGAGAAGCTGGCAGAGATGTATGTGAGGCAGATCGTTAGGATACATGGAGTTCCCGTCAGCATAGTCTCAGATCGGGATAGTCATTTCTGGAGGAGTTTGCAGGAGAGTTTGGGCACTCAGCTCAAATTCAGTACTGCATATCATCCCCAGACAGATGGGCAGTCTGAGCAGACTATCCAGACTCTTGAGGATATGTTGCGCACTTGTGTACCAGATTTCGGGGGTTCTTGGGAGGACCATCTCCATTTGGTAGAGTTTGCTTACAACAACAGTTACCAGGCCAGTATAGAGATGTCACCTTTTGAAGCTCTATATGGTCGGAGGTGTCGTACTCCTTTGTCTTGGGACAATGTTGGAGAAAGAGTTTTGCTTGGGCCAGATATGGTTGTGGATGCAGCGGAGAAGGTTCAGTTGATCAGAGACAGACTTCGAGTGGCGCAGGACAGACAGCGGCATTGGGCCGATAGCCATCGAAGACCTTTGGAGTTTGAGGTATAGTTTAGATTTTGTTTGTGCTTGTTCTTGTTTGTTATAGATTAAGTTCTTAAGATGGTATTTTGTTCTAGGTGGGTGGTTTGGTGTTTCTGAGGATTTCTCCGACACGAGGCACGATTCGCTTCGGTGGAGGCGGAAAGCTTAGTCCGCGATTCATCGGACCTTTCACTATTCTAGAGAGGGTCGGTGCAGTTGCTTATAGACTAGACTTGCCACCTGCATTGGAGGGAGTGCATAACGTGTTTCATGTGTCACAGTTGAGATGATACGTGGCAGATCCTAGTCATGTATTGGACCACTCAGAGATAGAGGTGGGCCCTACTCTTAGCTATCCAGAGCAGCCAGTTGAGATTCTGGATCGGAGAGAGAAGGTGCTGAGGAACCAGACTATTCCTTTGGTACGCGTCGCATGGAGGCATCACTCTCCGGGGGAGTCTACCTGGGAGAGAGAGGATGACATGCGAGAGCGTTATCCATATTTGTTTGTACCTTGAGGTATGTTATTTTCTAGTTATGTTCTGTTCATTGTTATGTTCTGTTCATTAGTTAATTGTGATTCTTTAGTTCTGTTCTGTGATTTTTCTGGGGGTAGTTTTCATCTTTAAATTTTGAGGATAAAATTATTTTAAGGAGGATAGACTTGTCACTAGCACATTTTAGGAAAAAGGGTATTTTAGTAATTTCCTATTTAAATAAATATTGTGCATGATAAATAATTTTTGTTGTATTATTTAATTGTTGTTGGATGTTATTTAATTATTTTAGACTTATTTTAGTGGACCCAACTAGTTTAGTTTGGACCCATGGACCAACATGAATTAAATAGTTAGACTTGGCCCATTTAGAAAGCCCATGGTTAAGGAGATGGATTAAATTAATTAAGTGATTAGACTAGAAGCTTCCTTCCTTAATTATTTCTTCATGAGAGGCCCCAAGGGGTACATTGGACATTTTATAATTGCTTGGGGAAGAGGGCATGGCCGGCCTATATTAGAGGGGGGGAATTTCTCTCTCCTCTCATTCTCATTTCCAAATCTAGATCTAGAATTTTCCACTCCCAAATTCTCTCCATTCCCATTCCAATTCCCTACCAAATTCATTCCAAATTCTTCCCAATTCACCATTAGAGAAGGAGAAAGCAAGGATCTAGAAGAAGGAAGCAAGGATCTACAAAGAGGAGCAAGGATCTACAATTTGGAAGCAAGTTCTTCTCAATTGGAGGTTTCATTGGGAATCCATCTCCCAATAGGTATAATTCAGATTTTCCCATTTAAATAGCTTCTAAATCTGAGATTTAATCATGTAAAATCAACCCATATGTATGTACTACCCATAGGACTTTGTTTTATGTTCATAGGAGACCCATGGAGAAAGTTATGGTGCTTTTTGTGTCAATTTTATTGGAATTCCGAATTTACATTTGTTGTGTGTATCAATTGATCCTATAGATCAATTGGGCATGTGATTATATGTTTGGGGCTTGTGTCGTGTCCATATTTGGGTACATGTGGTTCGTATCCCAACTATTTGGTGATACGTGTCATTTTGGGGGGTTTTCCTCCGACACGGGGCTTTGTACATGTCGTATTTTGACACGGACACATAGATCTATTTTTGACACTTTGATTTATTTATAAATATTATTTGTGACATGTTTGTGTCCTTCGGGGTACAATTGGTTGTGTGTTGGACTCGTGTCACATGTGTATCCTAGATCTAGTAGGATACGGTGTGATACTCTCCAATTTGGTGTGTTTATGTGTAGATCTAATTATTTATGCTTTAAATTCTTCATTTATAATTAGTAAATATATATAGATATTATATATTATTTTAGTGTATTTATTATGGTATTTATTGTAGCATAGATCTATAGATATTTCTATGTATTCTAATGTGGTGTATAAATATATATATGTATGTAGCTTTCTTGCATGCAATTATATATGTACTTATGTTAATAACATAAATTATACATAAATATTTTATAAAATATATTTATGTGTTTAAATGTGTAATTATATTATTTATAATTATTATATAATTATTTGTTGTTTAATGAATATATTTTTATGTGTGCTTCTAGCCATGTAAAATACATACATTAATATGTGCATGTGTTATGTAACTATTGATATTTAATTATGTAAGTTTATATGTATATATATATATATATATATATATATATATATATAAGTATATAGTTATTAAATTGTTTTATATATATATATATATATATATGTATTTTGATTTATATATCTTATATATATATATATATATGTGCTTTTGCGAGGTATAATACTAGTAGTAATATATTATATTATTTGTATAAATATTGGTTTGTATATACTTTATATTAGAGTGTATATTATTTATACTTTGTGTGGGTACCAATTGGGATCAAGACCTTGATTCCTAATTGTGTATTTTTATTCTATATTATTTATATAGATGTCTTGAGATGTTGACCTTGGTTTGACCATGTTTGACTTTAGTTGACTTTAGAGTTGACCATAGTTGACTTTTGACTTAGAATTTATTTATTGACCTAGAAGTTGACTAGTTTGACTTGTTCTCTTTCCGGAACCTTGTATTAATGTGGTATTCTATATCTAGGTCTTCGAGGTACCGAGTCAGACATCTGTGAGACTTTTCTTTAGACTTCAGGCGAGTACATTCTCTGATAGTTTCTCATTTATGATATCCTCTATGTTCGTTGTATCTAGTGTAGATATACATGTTTCTCTTGACACTATGGTTACACGGATTGGTATATCCGGATCTCGTCATGAGATATTATTCCTTGGTATATGGTGTATATGGTGCAAGTATTATTTCATTGGTTATCTTGTACATGTACAGACACCGATTTTCGGGAGGAGTCGCTCTCTTCTTGGGGAATCTAGTGCCATAGCATACCGTGGTTGGATCTATTATACCAGTTGGGGGTAGGGAGTATTAGTATAGATATGTGATCAATCCCTATTGAATAAAGTATTGGTAAGCGAATAGTGTTGATCATGCACCGCACGTATGATTAGCCAGGCCGTATTGTATCTTGCCCAAGCCGATCACATGTTAAGCTAGTACTCACACACTTAGTCATTAGTATTATTGTTTCATTGGCATATTGTTTATTATTGTATTTCTTTCCAGTATTTCCTTATTGTCTATATATCTCTTGTATCTATTTTGTGCATCTTGTTTATCCACAGCTATTTACTGTTATATAGTTTTTATCATGGATTAGAACTGCTGTTAGAGATGTACTCTGCTCCTTTCCTGACTGGATATATTTTTTCAGATGACACTGAGGAGTACCCTACCTATTATGGACCCCAGGATGTTGTGGGTTTAGATTCGGAGACCCTGGCTCAAGAGGGACTTATCCCAACTGAGACAGTTGACCCTGGAGTGTAGCTTGTAGTATGATAGTATCCTTTTGTACTGGATTTGTCTTCAGCTTATTTTTGTTGTTCTTCAGACTCATTGATGTATCATTTTAAACTCATGAGTTGTATGGTGACTATTCTATTCTTATCTGATTCGTGTTCATTCTATCTTAGTTCTGTGATTGAATATACTATCATTATTGGTGGTTCATTATATTAGATAGATTATCTAGACAACGTTCTACCGCCGATTCTGTGGCGTAGGCTGGGCGTTGTTTCCGACTAGTACCCTTACCCCGGGTGCGGGTCGTGACACGTTTTTGGTGGTGGCCCATGCAGGTCAAGCTTCACAAGTATGTGATATCGTGGTAGTGCGACAACTTAGTTATACTACTGCGAGCCTGCGATAGAATATAGGATATAGGCTGAGATACTCAATCACATCTAGAAAAATTCTTTTGATTCAACTATTCTCCTTTGATATTGATACTTGATCTCTTAAACTGTCATTTCCTTGATATCTTACATCATGTGCCATATTGATTCTCATTCCGTCTTTTTATGAGACATACTCGGAGATACTTGCGGAGGCACGCAAGGTTGAGCGGGATCTGGGTTTGAAGACCAAGAGAGACCGTAATTCTTTTCTGGGTGCCAACGGCAGTGCAGTATCTGCCAAACATCCTCATTTTCAGTCCAGACCTTTCCAGCAGCTACAACAGAACCAGACTCCAGCTAGAGCGCCTTTTCACCAGGCACCTCAGCAGTAGAGACAGTTACAGCAAGCTCCATGCAACTTCTGCAAGAAGCCCGGCCACATCTGGGAATGTCACTACCATATTCAGAAAATAGGGATATTTTCGACTTTTTATAATTATTAGTATTGTGGTATTTATATTAAATGATTTCTTAATATTGTATTTAATTTAGATAATTGCATAAGGTGTGTATTTAAATATATTATATTATATACTGTGTTCTTGACGTCTGAGCTGGTAGACTTGACCTAGAGGCCACTAGACGAACACCTGATCGAATATTGGGAATTATGTATTTAATTGTTTTATTTTAGAATTTATTATCGGAGGTTGTATTTAATTACCGTAATTTATTAATTATTGCGCATTTCCTTTGCTTCGATATTTGGAGCGCTACCATGACTTTTGCCTTCCCACAAATTTCACAATCTTGCCCTAGACATGCCCGCCTTCCATTCTGCTATTTTTGCAACTCATAATCGTGCTCTCTGTGCATTATTTCTAGCCGCACAAAAATTGCCGCGGACGTTATTTTAATAAATTCCTATTTTTGTATCGTTGTGCGTTCCAATCGAAAATTGGAGGCAATCTTGACCTATTTTTCGTGCGGCCCAAATTAGGGTAATATCCTGTTCTGAGTCTTCTTCATTTTTGGTATTGATGACCTGACCTGATTTTGGCTCCATGTACTCCTAATTAATTATTGAACACAACTTACATTTATTTCTATTTAATTTGAGGATACTATTTATCTGATTCTGAAATTCCAATTTAATTCCAGCGCCCTGCTATTTGAGCCCATACCAAACTTATAGCGCCCCCTGACCCTACAAAACACCGGACCCCGAATCGCCCGCCAAATTTTCGTCATTTTATGTGTTTGTGCAATTTCTCAAATTTAAGGGGGCCAAATTGCAAATTTGTATTTTTGTGTCAACACCCAATTGTTTAAACAATGAGGGAACCTAATATTTTTAATTAAACTCTCACCCTTATTTTCTACATGAATTAATTTCCCATGTCCAATCTGGACCACCCATTCAAGGGATGAAATCATCACCCTCCATCACACCCTCTCTCTCCCTATTTAATATCATGTCTACATCAAACCCTAATCCCAAGAAACCTAGGTAACCACACCCCCTCACAAGCCTCCACCCCCTCTCTCCAACGTAGGAAACTTCTTCCTATTCTCTTCTCCATTTTTCTTCTTCTCTTCTCCTTCCTTTCTTTTTCTTCTTCCTCTCTTCATTGATTTTTAAAAATTCAAAAGAGGAAAAGAGAGAGGGAAACCATCACCATTCCCTTCCCTGTGAACTTCCCTCCGGCCGGCTATCAGACCACCCGCGCGCCTCCGGCGAGCGGCCAACCGAGCCGAGTTTTCTCTGCCTCTACTCTCCTCCCTGCCGAGCTGCTCCACCCCGCAGCAGCCATCCCCGGCGGCCCACTGTCACCTCCGGCTGCTCCTTTCCCATTCCCCTCTGCGTACAACTCCGGCCTCCGACTTCACGACGTCGACCCCGCGGTGGCTCCACAGCACAGCGGCTGTGCTCTTCCTCCACCCACTGCCTCCGACATCCCGCTGCTCCGCCGCTGTCCCCGCATCCAGCGACGAGCCGCTGCTATCACCACCCCCGCCATCAATTCCAGCAGCCGGCGTTCTCCCCCGCGGCGGTGCACCTCTCCCCGCAGTGCATCTTCCCCGACCAACAGCGACTCTGCTCCTCCCTCTCTCCATCTCAGTCTTCGGCATTTCTATTTCTCTCTATTCCCGAAGTGAAGATGTCCGGAAAAGCTCTCAGAGATCTCAATGTACTTCCAGTTTCTGGATTGGAGAAGAAGAGTGACAATTCTAGCAAGGGAAGCGTGCAAGAGAGTTAGTTGCAGCTTGCAAGAGTAAGATGGGCTTGAATATTGATGCAAAAACGAAACTGGAATGCACTGAAGGAAGGTGATAACTTGATGGATCTTGGAAAACTTAGAGAAGCATTGCCTTATTGTGAGAAAATCATGAAGGCAGTTCACAAGTACTGGAAGTGCTTTTATGATTGGTGAAGGAAAGCTTCTGTCAAATGCTCATTGTGTTTCTCGCCTGTCTCCAGCAGCTATATCGAGAAGATGTTATTTTGGTATAGATTCATCTCTCTCTATTTCCTTTCTCTCGTTCCTTTATGTGAATTGTTTTGTTATTCTGGTTTATTAACTGTGTACATAGTGTAGTTAATTAGTTTTGGTTTTAGGGAAGTAATTGAGGTTAGATTGAATTAGGCTTTAAGCTTAGTATAGATATTTCCTAGTAAATATTTATTTTTGGAAAGGAAGGCTTGACTTATTAAATATACTTCTAAGTGAGTTCTAAGTAATGTTTTAATTTCTAACAACATTTAAATTAATTTAATGAGAAGTTAAATTAGTTTTGGGTTTCAACTGCTAATAGACTTTTTATATAAGTCCTTTAAAATATGTTTATAAATGTATCTATAAGTATATTTCTAATATTGTTTTTGATTAAAAGGACTTTCGAAATATAACTATAAAAGTTTTGAGTAGCTAAACCAAACCCTCTCTTAGTCAACTTGGTTATTGCTTTAATCTAGCTAATTTTGTATGTTTTCATCTCTTCTCGGTCCATGGCGGACCCGGTATCTATGACTCGAACTTCGTGCTGAATCCTAATTTCGGACTTTTTATATAGTTTCTAGCTATTTGGACTGCTCCGGACTCATTGGAACTAACTGCTACTTCATTTGGGATCACCTTGAGAAGTGTGGCATTATATACATTCTTTGATTGCTAATATACATATATAAAAATATTTGATTGATATATATATATATATATACAAATATGTATTTTGGTATAAAAATATATATATTTACATACATCTATTTAGTGTATATACACATATACGTATTTTGTACAATTACTAATAGACACTTATATATATATATTATATACGTTTTATTGGTATATACTATTAGTGTAAAGGTGTATTTATATACGTATTCCTACTAGATGACCCTAGTTGACTAGAGCCATGCCTGGCATAGCCCTGAGGCCAGTGTATTTCTATTGTGTATTAGTGTAGCATCTGATACAAGTGATATTATTATATGTGTATAGGACTGTTGGATCCTCTAGGCGATACTCTGGATCAGGACCTCGGTATTCACCAGCTAAGGACCCAAGGCGAGTACATTCTCTGATTAGTTTCTAGTTTATGATATCTCCTATGTTCACTGTATCTAGTGTAGATATCCATGCTCTTGACACGTTGGTTACACGGATTGGTATACACGGATCTCGTCATGAGATATTATTCCTTATTCATGGTGTAGCTTGTACAAGACTTGTTCTTTGTTATCTTGTGCATGTACAGACACTGATTTTCGGGGAGACTTGCTACCTCCCCAGGGAATCCCGTGCCATAACGTACCATGATTGGATCTACTATACCAGTCGGGGGTGGGGAGTATTTTAGTGTAGATATGTGATCATACCCAACTTTCCATGCATCATAGCTCACCCCACATCTCACGTCGGGTGCGGCCTGACCATCTCCATGCTTCATAGCTGTTACGTGTGATTAGCCTGACCATCTCCATGCATCATAGCTAACCAACGGTTAGCCTGACCTTCCATGAATCATAGCTAATCACATGTAACTAGCCTGATCAAGTTCCCAAGCCGATCACATGTTAAAGCTAGTACTCACACACTTAGTCATAGGTTCTTGCTCATGGACATATTGTTTCTTCTCCTGCATTTACTTACAGTATTTCCAGTATTTCTTTTATTTCCCGTACCTATACATGCTTCTGGTATATTTTCATCTAGAACTGCTACATAGTTTATATCATTAATATAGAACTGCTATTTAGATATGTACTTTGCTCCTTCCTGGCTGGAAAATATTTTTCCAGACCGTGACCTTAGTAGACTGGTTTCTGACTCACTTGAGGATTGGAAGTTAATGATTGCAGGTATGATTATTTTGTCGTTAGACTTGTCTTGTATTTCTTGCTTGCCTTGATATCTCATCGTGCTTTAGTTTATATGATTGAGTACTTCTAGCATTATTTTATGATATCCACGTCTCCTTATGGAGTTGGGTACTCATGTGAGTTTGATTAGATAGTTACATGACCTAGACAGCGTTCTACCGCCGATGCTGCGGCGTAGGCTGGACGTACCCACACACTCGTGCCCCTAAACCGGGTGCGGGTCGTGACACGTTTTTAGTGGTGGCCCATGCAGGTCAGACTTCGCTAGTTGTGCGATATCGTAGTAGTGCGACATCATAGTTGTACTACTGCGTACCTGCTATAGAATATAGGACATAGGATACTAGGATGAGAGAGGATACTCAATCACAAATTCTTGAGAGATTCCTGGGACGACCCCTTGAGAATCTTATTATAATTTCCAATTTAAATCTTTTTCCTTGTTTCCGTCCGCTCTCGCTTGTTGTTACTGAACTTGATTCTTGTTGAGCAGTTATTAAATTAAATTCTTGGTATCATTGTTGAGTTTGATTCTTGTTGACCAGTTGTTAAATTTAATTCTTGGTATCGTTGTTGAATTGATTTCATATCGAGATGAATTTTATGGGCTAAAAATTTACGGTATCATCTGATGACATATGTTGATAAGGACAGTGAGAAAGGTAAAACGTCTACTTTGGTTATGGAACCTAGAGTTTATCGCAGCCATATTAGCTGTCGTGACGAGAACGTAGGAACCTAACTCGGATGTACATACTTTAGTTATGAGATTTAGAGTTTCTCACAGCCATACCGGTTGGCGTGGCGAGGATTCTAGATGACATGATTATAGGGTTGCATACCTTAGTTACGGAACCTGTCGTTTATCGCATCTATGCTTACTGGCGTGGCGAGGATTCTGTGTGTCATGATTTCTGACAGACGTGTATGATTATCAGGTTGTATCTTAAATTGGTTCTTAAAGTATCATCTCAAGACTTATCTATTTCTGTTATTCAGGACTTTGTTCCATCGCTTCTTTTTCTTTACTAGCAGTAAAGATACCTTCAGTCCTTGATCCAGTTCCTTTTTGAGCTTATTTCCTTTGAGGATCCCTTGTTAGTATGATAATTAGTAACTTGCAATTTTGGTTGTGTCTTATATTAGTTTGACTGAGTATGACTTGTGAGTTTGTAAGTGTTTCCTAGTTGGATATGTGAGCAGTAGGCCTTGATCTAGAATTAACCCATAGCATAATACCTTGTAACAATGGTTCTAGGATAAGGTCATTAGAGACAGTAAGTAGAATGAGAGTGTAGAGTATCAGTGATAGTTCAAGAGTTAGTATCAGAGCCAACATACCCGTCCTGGATAATCATGATTATGCAGTTGGATGATCTACGTGAACAATTAAGTATCCAGGAATTGTGTTAAGGATTTATGGAGCATGATGTTCAATTTGATGATTGATATCGGAAGTGTTAAAGGTAAGAAAATATATACACATAAAGAGTTAATGAGGTGTCATGGGTAGAGAAATATCGGAATTGGTATTGAAAATGGTGAGGTGTATCAAAGATTAGTGTAACAGGCTAAAAAAGGTTAAAGAGAAATACCTATACAACCATCGAGATGAGGAACCATATACTTGCCCATGAGAATAAGAAATATGAGTGTTATAAAAGGTACAGCTAATCATGAGTTCTAATGAGCTTGATGAGATGATGCATTAATGAAACTAGTGATATAATACCAAGAGTGCTAATGATTCTATATCAAGGATTAGTCGAGAATAACGTTAATAACAGTAAGCACTCTGTGTGATGATAATTAAATGATATACCAGTTGACATAAATTGAAAATCATGGAAGAAAATACATGTGATGATAACTTTGATCATTGGAGGTAATGGTGCAAGTGATTCCGGCAGTACAATTTTAGTACACAGTTATAGACACTAGATGCATTTAGTGCTCCTTGAGTATCAGAGACCGTGAGCACTGATATGTATAATTGTGGATATATAAATTAAAAGGTGGAAATAAGATGTTATTTTTAGAATAATAGAGGAGTGAGATTATGTCATTAACTTTTTGAGGATCTCAAATATGAATTCAATAAACATGGTTAAGGCTGCAAAGATCTTAGAAGTGATTAAATTTATTTCAATGTTGAGTATCTGACTTTGAGGAGGTATATGCAATTTATTTTGTTGATCGAGAAGTTAAACCTTGACGATTATTTTGAAGATTAAATTCATGATGGATACGAAATATATTAGTATAGGAGTAGATGATATACATGTGTAAGGATCTGATGACTTGAGCATGATTGAGATGGCACCACAAACAGACTTGGGTGCCCATCTAGAGTTGTATTGGAGAGAGCAGTGCTTAGTGTGTTGTGTTGCACTTGGCGTGCACTTGAGTGATAAGAACAACTAGTATAGACAATTACAGTAGATAAGAGAGCTAGCAGTGGTTGTGCTTGTAGTAGAACAGGGGTACCTAAAGAGATAGAGGTATCAAACATTACATGCACCAATTGACCTATAATCGTGTTAGAGGTTCTTGGTATCAGATTTTGGCATTAATAGACAGGTGTGTGCAATACAGATATATTCATGGATCTTGTGGATTAATGATTAGTTGAGATGGGTACCAGTGTACAGGAATAGGAATTAGTTAGTAAATGTGCTAGAGTTAAGTGTTTGTTAGAGATAGTAGATACTACAAGTAATATGTTAGCAGGTTCCTTCTTTCCCTCCTAATGTTCCTTTTTCCGTCTTTTGATTGATTGATTTTCCTAGTACTGTAGTTGTATGCATGATTTCTTGTTAGAATAATTGGTAGTACACCCTGACAGAGACTGCAGTACCATGACAGAAGACACATGACCTATATATTTTCTTAGATTGCATGGCTGTAGGTAGAATTTTTCTTAGACCATGATCGTTGAGGTTTAGACCATAGCAAAGATTTTGACAAGGTTATGACTTGACAAAAAGGGACAAGATGATTAAATTTGTGGATACGCATTAATTTAAATAAAGAATTAAGGGGTTAGTATAACAGAATTGATGGATCATTGATTTTACGAAGATCGAGGTATGATTAAAATTCGAGGATAAACACTAACTTAAATGAAGAGTTAAGAAATTTACATGGCAAATTGAGAATTTATTAAATTTAGTAAGGTTATGATAGGATAGAATTGGTGATTAAAAAAAATTGTAAAAATTTAGGAGATTGTCATTATATTTATTTGACTGCAAGTTATGAATTTTTAAAATTTTATATTGTAGACGTTGCAGTGTCGCACTGTTGAGTATTTTGAGGAAAAAGGAAACTGAAGAATTAGATCATTGATGGATTATTGTTTGGATTCAGACTTTTGGGACGAGATTCAATACATTGATTGAAATTAAATTTGAGGAACAGATATCAAATTCCAAGTATAAATATTTTTAAATTTAAATTCGTGGGAATTGTGAGGAAATGGAAACTGATTTTTATTTTGAGGATATTTCAGGAATATAGTAATTTCAATTTTTTTTGAAAATTGCGAAACGACAAGGTGGATTATTTCAGGATTATGTGGGTTGTTGAATTTCACTATTTATGGAAAATAATAATGTGTATGAGTAAACACTACTTTGAGGACTTTAAATTTCGAGGACGAAATTCTTTTAAGGAGGGTAGACTTGTCACTACCACATTCAGAAAACAGGGATATTTTTGACTTTTTATAATTATTAGTATTGTGGTATTTATATTAAATGATTTCTTAATATTGTATTTAATTTAGATAATTGCATGAGGTGTGTATTTAAATATATTATATTATATACTGTGTTCTTGACGTCTGAGCTGGTAGACTTGACCTAGAGGCCACTAGACGAACACCTGATCGAATATTGGGAATTATGTATTTAATTGTTTTATTTTAGAATTTATTATCGGAGGTTGTATTTAATTACCGTAATTTATTAATTATTGTGCATTTCCTTTGCTTCGATATTTGGAGCGCTACCCTGACTTTTGCCTTCCCACAAATTTCACAATCTTACCCTAGACATGCCCGTCTTCCATTCTGCTATTTTTGCAACTCATAATCGTGCTCTCTGTGCATTATTTCTAGCCGCACAAAAATCGTCGCGGACGTTATTTTAATAAATTCCTATTTTTGTATCGTTGTGCGTTCCAATTGAAAATTGGAGGCAATCTTGACCTATTTTTCATGCAGCCCAAATTAGGGTAATATCCTGTTCTGAGTCTTCTTCATTTTTGGTATTGATGACCTGACCTGATTTTGGCTCCATGTACTCCTAATTAATTGTTGAACACAACTTACATTTATTTCTATTTAATTTGAGGATACTATTTATCTGATTCTGAAATTCCAATTTAATTCCAGCGTCCTGCTATTTGAGCCCATACCAAACTTATAGCGTCCCCTGACCCTACAAAACACCGGACCCTGAATTGCCCCCCAAATTTTTGTCATTTTATGTGTTTGTACAATTTTCTAAATTTAAGGGGGCCAAATTACAAATTTGTATTTTTGTGTCAACACCCAATTGTTTAAACAATGAGAGAACCTAATATTTTTAATTAAACTCTCACCCTTATTTCCCACATGAATTAATTTCCCATGTCCAATCTGGACCACCCATTCAAGGGATGAAATCATCACCCTCCATCATACCCTCTCTCTCCCTATTTAATATCATGTCTACATCAAACCCTAATCCCAAGAAACCTAGGTAACCACACCCCCTCACAAGCCTCCACCCCCTCTCTCCAACGTAGGAAACTTCTTCCTATTCTCTTCTCCATTTTTCTTCTTCTCTTCTCCTTCCTTTCTTCTTCTTCTTCCTCTCTTCATTGATTTTTAAAAATTCAAAAGAGGAAAAGAGAGAGGGAAACCATCACCATTCCCTTCCCTGTGAACTTCCCTCCGGCCGGCCATTAGACCACCCGCGCGCCTCCGGCGAGCAGCCAACCGAGCCGAGTTTCCTCCGCCTCTACTCTCCTCCCTGTCGAGCTGCTCCACCCCGCAGCAGCCATCCCCGGCGGCCCACTGTCACCTCCGGCTGCTCCTTCCCCATTCCCCTCTGCGTACAACTCCGGCCTCCGACTTCACGACTTCGACCCCGCGGTGGCTCCACAGCACAGCGGCTGTGCTCTTCCTCCACCCACTGCCTCCGACATCCCGCTGCTCCGCCGCTGTCCCCGCATCCAGCGACGAGCCGCTGCTATCACCACCCCCGCCATCAATTCCAGCAGCCGGCGTTCTCCCCCGCGGCGGTGCACCTCTCCCCGCAGTGCATCTTCCCCGACCAACAGCGACTCTGCTCCTCCCTCTCTCCATCTCAGTCTTCGGTATTTCTATTTCTCTCTATTCCCGAAGTGAAGATGTCCGGAAAAGCTCTCAGAGATCTCAATGTACTTCCAGTTTCTGGATTGGAGAAGAAGAGTGACAATTCTAGCAAGGGAAGCGTGCAAGAGAGTTAGTTGCAGCTTGCAAGAGTAAGATGGGCTTGAATATTGATGCAAAAACGAAACTGGAATGCACTGAAGGAAGGTGATAACTTGATGGATCTTGGAAAACTTAGAGAAGCATTGCCTTATTGTGAGAAAATCATGAAGGCAGTTCACAAGTACTGGAAGTGCTTTTATGATTGGTGAAGGAAAGCTTCTGTCAAATGCTCATTGTGTTTCTCGCCTGTCTCCAGCAGCTATATCGAGAAGATGTTATTTTGGTATAGATTCATCTCTCTCTATTTCCTTTCTCTCGTTCCTTTATGTGAATTGTTTTGTTATTCTGGTTTATTAACTGTGTACATAGTGTAGTTAATTAGTTTTGGTTTTAGGGAAGTAATTGAGGTTAGATTGAATTAGGCTTTAAGCTTAGTATAGATATTTCCTAGTAAATATTTATTTTTGGAAAGGAAGGCTTGACTTATTAAATATACTTCTAAGTGAGTTCTAAGTAATGTTTTAATTTCTAACAACATTTAAATTAATTTAATGAGAAGTTAAATTAGTTTTGGGTTTCAACTGCTAATAGACTTTTTATATAAGTCCTTTAAAATATGTTTATAAATGTATCTATAAGTATATTTCTAATATTGTTTTTGATTAAAAGGACTTTCGAAATATAACTATAAAAGTTTTGAGTAGCTAAACCAAACCCTCTCTTAGTCAACTTGGTTATTGCTTTAATCTAGCTAATTTTGTATGTTTTCATCTCTTCTCGGTCCATGGCGGACCCGGTATCTGTGACTCGAACTTCGTGCTGAATCCTAATTCCGGACTTTTTATATAGTTTTTAGCTATTTGGACTGCTCCGGACTCATTGGAACTAACTGCTACTTCATTTGGGATCACCTTGAGAAGTGTGGCATTATATACATTCTTTGATTGCTAATATACATATATAAAAATATTTGATTGATATATATATATATACAAATATGTATTTTGGTATAAAAATATATATATTTACATACATCTATTTAGTGTATATACACATATACGTATTTTGTACAATTACTAATAGACACTTATATATATATTATATACGTTTTATTGGTATATACTATTAGTGTAAAGGTGTATTTATATACGTATTCCTACTAGATGACCCTAGTTGACTAGAGCCATGCCTGGCATAGCCCTGAGGCCAGTGTATTTCTATTGTGTGTTAGTGTAGCATCTGATACAAGTGATATTATTATATGTGTATAGGACTGTTGGATCCTCCAGGCGATACTCTGGAACAGGACCTCGGTATTCACCAGCTAAGGACCCAAGGCGAGTACATTCTCTGATTAGTTTCTAATTTATGATATCTCCTATGTTCACTGTATCTAGTGTAGATATCCATGCTCTTGACACGTTGGTTACACGGATTGGTATACACGGATCTCGTTATGAGATGTTATTCCTTATTCATGGTGTAGCTTGTACAAGACTTGTTCTTTGTTATCTTGTGCATGTACAGACACTGATTTTCGGGGAGACTTGCTACCTCCCCAGGGAATCCCGTGCCATAACGTACCATGATTGGATCTACTATACCAGTCGGGGGTGGGGAGTATTTTAGTGTAGATATGTGATCATACCCAACTTTCCATGCATCATAGCTCACCCCACATCTCACGTCGGGTGCGGCCTGACCATCTCCATGCTTCATAGCTGTTACGTGTGATTAGCCTGACCATCTCCATGCATCATAGCTAACCAACGGTTAGCCTGACCTTCCATGAATCATAGCTAATCACATGTAACTAGCCTGATCAAGTTCCCAAGTCGATCACATGTTAAAGCTAGTACTCACACACTTAGTCATAGGTTCTTGCTCATGGACATATTGTTTCTTCTCCTGCATTTACTTACAGTATTTCCAGTATTTCTTTTATTTCTCGTACCTATACATGCTTCTGGTATATTTTCATCTAGAACTGCTACATAGTTTATATCATTAATATAGAACTGCTATTTAGAGATATACTTTGCTCCTTCCTGGCTGGAAAATATTTTTCCAGACCGTGACCTTAGTAGACTGGTTTCTGACTCACTTGAGGATTGGAAGTTAATGATTGCAGGTATGATTATTTTGTCGTTAGACTTGTCTTGTATTTCTTGCTTGCCTTGATATCTCATCGTGCTTTAGTTTATGTGATTGAGTACTTCTAGCATTATTTTATGATATCCACGTCTCCTTATGGAGTTGGGTACTCATGTGAGTTTGATTAGATAGTTACATGACCTAGACAGCGTTCTACCACCGATGCTGCGGCGTAGGCTGGACGTACCCACACACTCGTGCCCCTAAACCGGGTGCGGGTCGTGACAGGGAAGTTTGCAGGAGGAGGCTAGGAGTTTGTTTGTATTGTGGTACTGAAGGGCATCAATCGAGGGAGTGTCCTCGTCATGCAGTTCAGAGAGCAGCTCCAGCTCCGAGGACACAGACGAGACCACCTGCAGCACAGCCGAGGGGACCGCTTCCGACACAGCATCAGCGTTTTGTCCAGCATCAACAGCAGGAAGGTGCTCGACTGGGACGAGCGTTTGCTATGACCGTCGAAGAGGAGGAACCCACCGAAGATGTTATCGCAGGTTCTATTCTTCTTGATTCCATTCCAGCTTTAGCTTTGTTTGATAGTGGTGCTTCCTATAGTTTTGTATCTGTTTCTTTTGCTCTGAAGCATGGTTTGGTAGCTGAGTCTTTGCTTAGGACTTGCAAGATCATGACCGGGGGAGGTATTATCCTGGTTAATGATATTTGCAAGGATCGGAGAGTTACTCTGGGATGTCGGGAGTTGAGTGCGTGTCTACTTGTAATGCCACTTCCGAGCTACGACATTATACTTGGGATGGATTGGTTGAATAGGCACCGTGCTAGCATAGACTGTAGAGGAGGTAGAGTTTTGTTTGGTCCGCCAGGAGAGCCAGAGTTCGAGTTTGCTAGGAGAAAGCATTATTTGTGGAGCTATGGTGGAAGACAAGGAGTTGACACATCCTTTGATAGCAGAATTTTTGGATGTGTTTCCTAAGAAATTGCCAGGATTGCCACCAGATCGAGATGTTGAATTTTCTATAGACTTGGTGCCAGGTGCAGAACCAATTTTGCAGCATGTCTATAGAGTAAACAACAGCGAGCTGGTCGAATTGAAGAAGCAGGTGGACGAATTGCAGGATAAGGGGTTTATCAGATCGAGTTCTTCACCATGGGGAGCCCCGGTATTATTTGTACCAAAGATGGATGGATCGGTGCGTATGTGCATTGATTACAGGGCTTTGAATAATCTCACTATCAAGAATAAGTATCCTTTGCCACAGATTGATGATCTGTTTGATCAGTTGAGTGGTGCGAAAGTATTTTCTAAGATAGATTTGAGATTAGGCTACTATCAGGTGAAGGTGAAGCCGGAGGACATACCGAAGACTGCTTTTAGAACTCGGTATGGTCAGTTCGAGTTTATGGTGATGCCGTTTGGTTTGACTAATGCACCGGCGGTATTTATGAACTTGATGAACAAGGTGTTCCACCAGTACCTTGACAAGTTCGTGGTGGTGTTCATCGACGACATACTCATATACTCGAGGACACCGGAGGAGCATGAGGAGCATTTGAGGATTGTGTTGGATGTGCTGAGGAAGGAGAAGTTGTATGGGAAGTTGTCCAAATGTGAGTTTTTCTTGGACAAGGTAGAATTCTTGGGGCATGTTGTGACTGGTGATGGTATTTCAGTGGATCCGAAGAAGAATTCAGTAGTGGAATCTTGGAAGAATCTGAATTCGGTAGCAGAGATCAGGAGTTTCTTGGGATTGGCAGGCTATTACAGGAAGTTTGTGCAAGATTTTTCGAGGATTGCCGAGCCGATGACCAGACTCACAAGGAAGGATGTGGAGTTTGTTTGGACGGAGGATTGCCATGTTGCTTTTGAAGAGTTAAAGAAGAGGTTGACGTCTGCTCCTATTTTGACGTTGCCATCAGGGTCCGGAGGTTTCACTATTTATAGTGATGCTTCGGGAAAGGGTTTAGGTTGTGTTCTTTAGCAGCATGGAAAAGTGATTGCCTATGCATCCAGGCAATTGCGTCCTCATGAAAAGAACTATCCTACCCATGATTTGGAGTTGGCAGCTGTCATATTCGCCCTAAAGTTGTGGAAACATTATTTGTACGGAGAGCGTGTGGAGATCTTCACAGACCACAAAAGCTTGAAGTATGTTTTCACGCAGAAGGAGTTGAACATGAGGCAGCGTCGGTGGTTGGAACTGATGAAGGATTTTGATATCTCTTTGCAATATCATCCTGGGAAAGCCAATGTAGTTGCCGATGCTTTGAGCAGGTATCCGGTAGCTATGTTCTTAACGCAGGATCGATATCTGTTGGAGGGCTTGGAGAGCTTGGGCATTGAGGTGATTGTTCCTGGTGGTGCTATGCAGATGTGGGGATTGCAGATACACTCAGATTTGATGGACAGGATCAAGGCAGCACAGTATGATGATGTATCTTTGAGGAGTATTAGAGCTCAGGTGAGAGCAGGATTGGAGGATGATTTCATTATTGCAGAGGATGGATCTTTGAGACATGGAGTTAGATTGTGTGTGCCTAGTGGAGAGTTGTGCGAGGAGGTGTTGCAGGAAGCGCATCGCTCTCAGTATTCCATACATCCAGGTGCTAACAAGATGTATCGGGATATGCGAGAGAGTGTGTGGTGGTATGGCATAAAGAGGGAAGTGGCACAGTTTGTATCCAGATGCTTAGTGTGCCAGCAGGTGAAAGCCGAGAGGCAGAGGCTAGGAGGTTTACTTTAGCCATTACCCATTCCAGAGTGGAAGTGGGAACATATTACTATGGATTTTGTGTCCGGACTTCCACGGTCTCCAGGAGGAAAAGACGCGATTTGGGTCATTGTTGATAGGTTGACCAAGTCGGCCCACTTTTTGCCTTTCAAGGTGGGTTTGTCTACGGAGAAGCTGGCAGAGATGTATGTGAGGCAGATCGTTAGGATACATGGAGTTCCCGTCAGCATAGTCTCAGATCGGGATAGTCGTTTCACTTCTCATTTCTGGAGGAGTTTGCAGGAGAGTTTGGGCACTCAGCTCAAATTCAGTACTGCATATCATCCCCTGATAGATGGGCAGTCTGAGCGGACTATCCAGACTCTCGAGGATATTTTGTGCACTTGTGTACTAGATTTTGGGGGTTCTTGGGAGGACCATCTCCATTTGGTAGAGTTTGCTTACAATAACAGTTACCAGGCCAGTATAGAGATGTCACCTTTTGAAGCTCTATATGGTCGGAGGTGTCGTACTCCTTTATCTTGGGACGATATTGGAGAGAGAGTTTTGCTTGGGCCAGAGATGGTTGTGGATGCAGCGGAGAAGGTTCAGTTGATCAGAGACAGACTTCGAGTGGCGCAGGACAGACAGCGGCATTGGGCCGATAGCCATCGAAGACCTTTGGAGTTTGAGGTATAGTTTAGATTTTGTTTGTGCTTGTTCTTGTTTGTTATAGATTAAGTTCTTAAGATGGTGTTTTGTTCTAGGTGGGTGGTTTGGTATTTCTGAGGATTTCTTCGACACGAGGCACGATTCGCTTCGGTGGAGGCGGAAAGCTTAGTCCGCGATTCATCGGACCTTTCACTATTCTAGAGAGGGTCGGTGCAGTTGCTTATAGACTAGACTTGCCACCTGCATTGGAGGGAGTGCACAACGTGTTTCATGTGTCGCAGTTGAGACGATACGTGGCAGATCCTAGTCATGTATTGGATCACTCAGAGATAGAGGTGGGCCCTACTCTTAGCTATCCAGAGCAGCTAGTTGAGATTCTGGATCGAAGAGAGAAGGTGCTGAGAAACCAGACTATTCCTTTGGTACGCGTCGCATGGAGGCATCACTCTCTGGGGGAGTCTACCCGAGAGAAAGGATGACATGCGAGAGCGTTATCCATATTTGTTTGTACCTTGAGGTATATTATTTTCTAGTTATGTTCTGTTCATTGTTATGTTATGTTCTGTTCATTAGTTAATTGTGATTCTTTAGTTCTGTTCTGTGATTTTTCTGGGGGTAGTTTTCATCTTTAAATTTTGAGGACGAAATTATTTTAAGGAGGGTAGACTTGTCACTACCACATTTTAGGAAAAAGGGTATTTTAGTAATTTCCTATTTAAATAAATATTGTGCATGGTAAATAATTTTTGTTGTATTATTTAATTGTTGTTGGATGTTATTTAATTATTTTGGACTTATTTTAGTGGACCCAACTAGTTTAGTTTGGACCCATGGACCAACATGAATTAAATAGTTAGACTTGGCCCATTTAGAAAGCCCATGGTTAAGGAGATGGATTAAATTAATTAAGTGATTAGACTAGAAGCTTCCTTCCTTAATTATTTCTTCATGAGAGGCCCCAAGGGGTACATTGGACATTTTACAATTGCTTGGGGAAGAGGGCATGGCCGGCCTATATTAGAGGGGAGGAATTTCTCTCTCCTCTCATTCTCATTTCCAAATCTAGATCTAGAATTTTCCACTCCCAAATTCCCTCCATTCCTATTCCAATTTTCTACCAAATTCATTTCAAATTCTTCCTAATTCACCATTAGAGAAGGAGAAAGCAAGGATCTAGAAGAAGGAAGCAAGGATCTACAAAGAGGAGCAAGGATCTACAATTTGGAAGCAAGTTCTTATATAATTATTTGTATATTAATGAATATATTTTTATGTGTGCTTCTAGCCATGTAAAATACATACATTAATATGTGCATGTGTTATGTAACTATTGATATTTAATTATGTAAGTTTATATGTATATATATATATATATATATATATATATATATATATATATATATATATATATATATAAGTATATAGTTATTAAATTGTTTTATATATATATGTATTTTGATTTATATATCTTATATATATATATATATATGTGCTTTTGCGAGGTATAATACTAGTAGTAATATGTTATATTATTTGTATAAATATTGGTTTGTATATACTTTATATTAGAGTGTATATTATTTATACTTTGTGTGGGTACCAATTGGGATCAAGACCTTGATTCATAATTGTGTATTTTTATTCTATATTATTTATATAGATGTCTTGAGAGGTTAACCTTGGTTTGACCATGTTTGACTTTAGTTGACTTTAGAGTTGACCATAGTTGACTTTTGACTTAGAATTTATTTATTGACCTAGAAGTTGACTAGTTTGACTTGTTCTCTTTCCGGGACCTAGTATTAATGTGGTATTCTATATCTAGGTCTTCGAGGTACCGAGTCAGACATCTGTGAGACTTTTCTTTGGACTTCAGGCGAGTACATTCTCTGATAGTTTCTCATTTATGATATCCTCTATGTTCGTTGTATCTAGTGTAGATATACATGTTTCTCTTGACACTATGGTTACACGGATTGGTATATCCGGATCTCGTCATGAGATGTTATTCCTTGGTATATGGTGTATATGGTGCAAGTATTATTTCATTGGTTATCTTGTACATGTACAGACACCGATTTTCGGGAGGAGTCGCTCTCTTCTTGGGGAATCTAGTGCCATAGCATACCGTGGTTGGATCTATTATACCAGTTGGGGGTGGGGAGTATTAGTATAGATATATGATCAATCCCTATTGAATAAAGTATTGGTAAGTGAATAGTGTTGATCATGCACCGCACGTATGATTAGCCAGGCCGCATTGTATCTTGCCCAAGCCGATCACATATTAAGCTAGTACTCACACACTTAGTCATTAGTATTATTGTTTCATTGGCATATTGTTTATTATTGTATTTCTTTCCAATATTTCCTTATTGTCTATATATCTCTTGTATCTATTTTGTGCATCTTGTTTATCCACAGCTATTTACTGTTACATAGTTTTTATCATAGATTAGAATTGCTGTTAGAGATGTACTCTGCTCCTTTCCTGACTGGATATATTTTTCCAGATGACACTGAGGAGTAACCTACCTATTATATACCCTAGGATGTTGTGGGTTTAGATTCGGAGACCCTGGCTCAAGAGGGACTTATCCCAACTGAGACAGTTGACCCTGGAGTGTAGCTTGTAGTATGATAGTATCCTTTTGTACTGGATTTGTCTCCAGCTTATTTTTGTTGTTCTTCAGACTCATTGATGTATTATTTTAAACTCATGAGTTGTATGGTGACTATTATATTCTTATCTGATTCGTGTTCATTCTATCTTAGTTCTGTGATTGAGTATACTATCATTATTGGTGGTTCATTATATTAGATAGATTATCTAGACAGCGTTCTACCGTCGATTATGCGGCGTAGGCTGGGCGTTGTTTCCGACTAGTACCCTTACCCCGGGTGCGGGTCGTGACAGCTATAAAGTCCTCTTGTGGCCCATCGTAAGTAGGGCATAAGTCCTCATAACAGTCACCTAAAAATGTTATCCAGTCAGGATTGAGCAAAGTACATACTTGACAAGCTATTCATAACATGATAGAAACTATAAAACAAGAAATATCATATGAAATACATGATGAACAGGTAAAACTAGAATCTTGGTTTGGCAAGTAGAGAGAAACAGGTAAACACGACAATCATGGCATGCCAAGTAATATGAAACATGTAAACACGAGCATGCCTGGCATGTGACAACAAGTATAGAGTGAAACAAGAGAAACTGTACCTATCTAAGTGTTTTAAAATACCACGTTCAACATATAAACAACTATGGGTAAGTACGATACCTCGTATGTGTGTTGTGTGACTTCTATCTATCAAGATAAGACCAGAGGATATAGTTTTAGAAAGTTTACATGTCTACTAAAGTATTTCCCTATTCGAGTAGTACTTATGGATCCGATTCACGACACGAAGGTTCATGAAATCACGATAACCACAGGAACACGATGATCACTAGCACAAAAATCAGGAAAAATACGATAAACATGAAACCACGATGATCACGACTATGAATCCATACAATACTAATCTCGTGTAACAGGCGTGTCAAGAATCAAGTGATGCATATCTAAATCATGTAATAGAGTAACCACTAGAAAATGAAATCAATCAAAGTAAGTACTTGCCTGCAGTCCTGAGCTAGTGGTGTGGGTCAACTATTGAATCCGAGTCCAAGTAACCTATATTATGAATTAACTATATCAATAGGTGAATGAAAATCAATATCAAACCTATTTATTTAGTTATTAGTTCTCTATGTTATTTACCTATCTCTATCTAGGTTGGTAACTGCTTCATATCTATTTACAATTTAGTTAGGTTAGCTTGTACTATCCATTATATATATATATATATATATATATATATATATATATATATATATATATATATATAACCTTTACACCTTACACTTACCATAGACTCCTATACTTACACTGATACACTAATGTGTATCATACACATTGGGATATACCTATGACTCATAATACTTCCTGACATATAAACTAATATTCCTTGATACACCCTAGTAACTGACACTCTCATAAGTATCACAACCCCACCTGATAGTTATCTCCTACATACCTTGGTATTCTCTTACACTCACAACTTGCTGCTCTTCCATACACATTCTACACATATGAGACTGTAGAACATCCCACACTCTGTACATAGACACTATAAATACTATAATACACAACACCCAGGCTCATATATGTCTCTAATTTCCTATACTCGAGCACAAATATTGTCATGTCCCAGAACCAGAATACTGGGGAGCGGGGACAGACAACGGCCAGTTACGTATACTTGGAGCACGCTGATACTCCGCATATATGATGAAACTGTAAAACATGGGGGTTAACACTATAATCCATCAGTTAATCCTAGGTCAAATGGTCCTAGGTGTCTCAATCATAAGCATATATTCAATATACAAGAAATATGATCATCAGGAGCAAAATAGTAAAGTGTCCCATATCAAAATACATAGATAATCATAAATCTTGTAATATAAAATGAAGAACTAGCTGTCACGCCCCGATCTCCCGCAGGAATCGGCCATCCCCGCTAGTCGTGAATCACCGTGCCAACGCTCCCTCAGGACGATTGTTCCCATCTGGACGTGATATTGCACGAACATAAGCTGCGCCCGTGCAAGGCCATGAATTGAACAGGCGGAGAAATATGTAAACCACAGAGTCGCACAGATAGTCTGAATGCAGTGGAATAAGAAACAAACAGGTGATTGGTAACAAGTTTACAGAGTCTTCATAGCGGAAGCATTAACACAAGTATGGAAGTAAAACAAGCACTTTATTGATATTGAATAAGTATTACAAGCGACGCTAGGCCGAGATTACAAGTCGCTCAAGTTTTTGCTCTCGAAATAATAAAAGCGTGCCAAGTGGCTACAATTATGGAATGATACATAGGCGATGTTCCAACATTATGTCTTGTATATGTGCTTCAGTTTCGGATGCGACGCTCTAAGGCTCCAGAGCGAACTCCACGCCTTAGCTCGCACGCAGGAGTTTTTGCACCGAACTAGGTTCTGCCGCACCCTACAAGCAATCTGGTGGGTTATCATTACATGAATGCACTGGTGGGGAGGCTTACTGCCCACTCGACAAATCCAAACACATTATATAGGTTCCGTATAATCTATTAAGTTATCTTTTTAGTCTTGCCTTAGGATCAGTTTTTATGGCATAATGAAAAGCCTAACTCGTATAGCAGTGCGACGTGCGATATAAGAGTAACACGACGAGACCTACCAACTTACATTTGTCCTTCCCTGTCCAAGGCAACCAAGTTAAACCAAGCATGATTATATACATAATAAAATCCAAGAAAAATGCATAAGCAAAAACAAGTGTCACGGACGGGGTTCTGACTCAGGTGAACGAGTTACATAGATACCCAGGTGTATTACAGAAGATGTTCAAGTGTTCAATTATGTACAAGTGCGCACATATGGCTAATACTCATATCTGTTCAGTATTCTAGATTCTAGGTGTGATGCAATGACTCGCACGCGAATTACCGCTAAGCGAGGATGACTTATCTATATGAATAGGAGGTCACTGGCACAATGCCATATAGGATGGTGTAGTCTCAGGGCGAGATAGTGTGTAAGAAAGAACATGGGGCATTGCACACATCCTGTCCGACACAGGCGACTACAGTCAGGAGATTTTGACCGGTCGGATTGCCCCGGTGGCCCAGAGACCGTCCGTGAAACGAGATTCAAAAATCTTCCTTGTGCACCAAGTTGTCCGTGACCATGCAAGTCTCTAATCTTTCGGGCCTCTTGTCAGGTACAGGTTCAAATAAGGATCTTATTAGGCACAAGTTCAAGTCGGGATCTTGCCAAGTACATGATCAAATTCAAGGCAGGATTGTTCACAAATATAGGTCGACTCCCCAAGCCATTAAAATTCAGTACTGATCGAGTATTGCTCCATGAGCTATAATTCTTGCTTTATTGACATGATGCAATCCCCTGGTTCGGGAACTGCCTTGGCGACCTAACGGTCTCAAATACTTTCAGGTTCATACTTGCACGGAAAGACTATTCGATAGTCTTTCGAGGAACTTAGATGAATGCAAGACAAGATAGTGTTACCGGGTGTCGTGGCATGAATTTATGTGATGAGCATAGCAAATATATAAAGTAGCTAAGCATTGGAATAGTGCAAATATAAATTTAAGGAAAATATGTGGCGAAGCCATACTTGCAAATATAAGTAATTTTGCTAGTACAGGTCTAAGGGGTAGTGCGAGGAGTGCAACTATACAGGGACATTATCGGGCGACGTAATCCATAAGGCAAGAAGTGTAAACAAGTGAAGCAGTGCACTATGAAGAGTATATAATGATTTACTCGAAGTATTAGCGGAGTCTACTAGCACGAAGCTAAGGTAGCATGCGAGGGTCCAACTATAAGCCAAGTTTTATTTCCATGTTCTAACACAGGATAGACAACATGAGATTATTCCCTTAGTTAGGTACGTTGTATTCATTATTAGCGTACAATGGATGATTTACCTAGTGACTAGCATGTATCGTCCATATTTTAAGTGTGCAGGCTAAGCAAAGACAAGTTTATCGCAGCCACCTAACTAATACAAATGCATGGTCGTATGGTATCGATAGGTAACATGTACTAGGCAGGTGTATATAGGGTGAAAACCCCTAACTATACAAAATATTGTGTCGAGACAATAAAGCATATAATAGACATACAAAGCAATAAATATAAGAAAGCCAGATACAAACATTCAAGGAGCACAATAAAAGAAATCACAT
Organism: Iris macrosiphon; assembly: GCA_036927795.1. Taxonomy (NCBI): domain Eukaryota; kingdom Viridiplantae; phylum Streptophyta; class Magnoliopsida; order Asparagales; family Iridaceae; genus Iris; species Iris macrosiphon. The sequence continues at coordinate 37,285,689 of JAYESA010000011.1, forward strand.
ACAAAAGAGAGCTCAATTGGTATACCGTCGGTATACTCCAGTATATCGTTGGTATACCGGTCTAGAGACAGAAAAAATACAGCAAGTTCTGGATTCCAATAAATCGGTATACCGTTGGTATACTATAGTATACCGTTGGTATGTCGTTCCAAGTAGGAAAGAAAGGTTCTGAAAAATAAGGTTCCACAAATTGGTATACCGTCGGTATACTATAGTATACCATTGGCACACCGGCCAAGAAAATATCTTAACAATGTCGGCAAGCTCGGTATACCATCGGTATAGTCCAGTACACCGTCGGTATGCCGATAAGGTTGTCATGTCCTAGAACCAGAATACTGAAAAGCGGGACAGACAAGGCCAGCTACGTATACTTAGAGCATTCCGGTACTCCGTATATACGGTGAAGCTGTAAGACAAGATGGGTCACTACTACAAACCAATAGTCAAGCCTAGGTCCAACAAACCCTAGTATCCCAATAATAAGTACAACTAAAATAATAAAAAGATACAAGATCAGCTGAAATATAATAGTAAAGTGTCCCAAACTATAATATACTGATGATCATTATGCTAGTAAAAACAAAATAAATAAACTAGCCAGAATATGAGTCATACATGATCAACCCTATGATCTGTCAATCATGCCAATGCCCGAAGGCTAACTGATCAAACCAAAATATGAGCTAAACATGTACTCGGTGGCTAAATGCCAATAAAATAGAATGTACATTAGGGTGGGAAAGTAAGAAAACCCACTCAAGCGGTCTGGTGCTCCTGGTGGCCATCATCCTTAGGAAAGTACGGAAGATCCTCAGTTGCTACTACTGGATCTGGCCATACAAAACCAGTAGGGTCAGACCCCTAAATAGCAAGTACCATAAAAGAAGCCAATCTAGGAACTTAAAACCAACAACACAAGCAATACAACTACTAAAAAGTAAAGACTGAATATAAAAGAATCTCAGGATAATGAATACTGTAAAACCTGCAATAAGACATATCCTGAACTGATATCAATAAGGAATAACAAGCACAGAAGTAAAGATGTGATCATGTATAGCCTATACTAACTGCATCCATCAATCACGATAAATTATGTAAGTACGGCTTGATACTTTAACTAACTAGGGTTATCATAATCCTTAATTACTAACTTTATAATGCAACGTGATATTATAGTTTCTTCTTATCGTATGCCCCTATATTCTGTCCGGAATATCCATACACACAACCAACTGGATACTCCTCAAGATATACCAAAATATAAACAACTGGATACTCCTCAAGATAACAATATGAATAATTGGGACTGCATGCAATCTAGGAAAATCTCTAACTATATACTAAGTGAATCTCTAGTTATTTAATCCCTAGCAGTTTCTTGTATGAATACGGGTGTGATATTCCGCAGAATATATCCTAGACATGATACAGACAAATAAAGTTCTAATAGTAATATAAACAGGTTTAATATATATTGCACAACCGGATTCATGCATCCCACGACAATAATCAAGCCACGTGATACCAAGTGAAGCCAGGTAAAGCTAAGTGAAGCCATGTCGATCCAGGTAAATCTAGGTAAAGCCATGTGAAACCAGGTAAAGCCATGTACAACCATGTGAAGCCATGTCTAACCAAATAAAACCAAATAAAACTAAGTCAAGCCATGTCCAATGAAGCCATGTAAAGTCATGCGAAGTCAAGTCCGAGGAATTCATGTAAAGTCATGCCAAGTCAAGTCTAGTCAATCATGTTATCACTTATAACCGGGCAAAGCCGGGTAAAATTGAGTAAAGCCAAGTCAAGTCCAGTCAAGTCATTTGATGCCATGTAAGTTCATGTCCAAATCAGGTCAAGTCACGGTGTGTCCAAGCAAAAGCCAGAAGTTTCAACATGAATTCACGAAAAACCAAGAATTTTTAAAGAAAGGGCTAGATCGGTATACCGTCGGTACAGTCCAGTACACCGTCGGTACACCAGTCCAGAGATAGAGAAAATATAGCAAGTTCTGTATTCTAATAAATCAGTATACAGTCGGTATACCATCGATATACCGTTCCAAGTAGGCAAAAAGTTATTGGAAAATAAAGTATCATAAATCGGTATACCGTCGGCACAACCCAGTACACCGTTGGTATGCCGGCCAAGACATATATCTAACAATTCAGCAAGATCGGTATACCGTCGACACAATCCAGTACACCGTCGGTATGCCGATAGGGTTCACAAAAAATCTAAAATATCATGTCGGTCGAAATTGGTATACTGTCGGTATATTGTAGTATATTGTCGGTATACTTTAGTAAACCGTCAGTATGGTGGTTTCCAAGAATAAACTTGGTTAAATCAAGTCTGATTTTTAGGACCCAAATCAAATCCCAAAAAATTTCAGGACCAAGTCTAACATGAAGTCAAGTCTAGGGTATGTCTCATATCACAATATGGACTAAATCTCACGGTCACAACTTCGGTAGCGTCTCTGTTACCGAGTTACCAAACAGGGACGGGACATGATTCTATCAGAATACAAAACAGAGACGGTTACTAGGCTAGAAATCACGATATGAATACTAATAGTAAAGCAAGTCTAAGCAAAATAACAACAACCAAGCTCCAGGAAAGTAAAATGACATGAAGTAAAATAAGTTCACAAAATCGGCAAGGTGTGTACTTGTCTAATGTGAGCTCCCAGCCTAATCTTCTAGTCCACCACCACGAAGGGGTTCAGAAATCACAGTCCAGGTCTCAAGACCATGCTTCCAAGCTCGAGAAAGAAATAAAGAAGAGAGAAAAGACAAATAGAAAGAGAAAAATAAAATATATATAGTACTATTTATAGATAAATATCTTAAAAATATCTCAAAAGTGAAACAAATATCTGTCGGGCAGTATACCGCCGATATAATATAGTATACCATCGGTATACCGGTCAAGTAGTAAAGTTTTAATTTTGAGAATTTTTGGGCTTCCTCAAGATCCAATAAAATACAATAACTAGCACAATCCGCATAAAATACAAATATTGTGAGATGCGTCGTACAACTCTTTCCTCCTTAGAAAAATTTCGTCCTGGATCCAAAAATCACTAACAAAAAGATTCAAGAAAACCAACTCGAAATCAAAAATAAACAAGAAACTCATGTGAGCATAAAATTTCCTGGGCAGCAACAAGAAATTAGAAAGTAAAATTAATATACATAAGAAATAAACTAATAATCAATCACCTGTGCAGGCTAAGATATGACACGAGTATACAAATAAGTATACTTTCCAAGTCGAAAATAAATGGATAATGAGTACGCATATCGACCTCGCGCTCCCACGTCGACTCTTCCAGTGAGTGATACCCCCAAGCAACATGAGCTAACCTGATAGTCCGGTTCTTGAGAACCTTCTCCCTATGGACCAAAATAGACACAGGCCTCTCCTCATATGATAGGTCAGTACCAACAACCAACTCAGAATGATCCAGGATATGACTAGGTTCTGGAATATACCAGCGCAACTGAGATACGTGAAAGACGTCATGTACCTCATGAAGCGATGGTAGAAGAGCTAGACTATATGATACGTCTCCAACTCGCTTAAGAATATCGAACGGACCTATATATCTGGGACTAAGCTTTTCCCGTACTCCAAATCTGATAACTCCATGGGTAGGCAAAATTCTCAAAAATATATGGTCGCCGATAGAGAACTCAAGATGACGACGGTGCTGATCTGCCCAATGATGCTGGCGATCTTGAGCCACTCTGATATCCTCTATGATCTGCCTGATCACTCCAACCGACTGAGAAATCATCTTTGGTCCAAGCATCTGCCTCTCTCCAATATCATCCTAAGCTAACGGTGATCTGCATCTCCTACCATACAAAGCCTCGAAGGGTGCCATCTGAATGCTCGCCTGGAAGCTATTGTTATAGGAGAACTCTACTAAATACAAGTGATCCTTCCAAGACCTACCGAAGTCAAGTGTACAAGCTCGAAGCATATCCTCCAAAGTCTGAATAGTATGCTCTGACTGTCCGTTTGTTTATGGATGGTAGGCTGAACTAAACTTTAACCTAGTACCCAGACTCTGTTATAGGCTCTACCAAAAGTAAGACGTGAACCGAGAATCTCTATTTGAGACTATGATGACTGGTACACCATGTAATCTGACTATCTATCTCATGTACATCTTGGCTAGCTGCTCTGTAGACTAGCCCACTCTGAAAGGGAGAAAGTGAGTAACCTTCGTGAGTTGATCCACTATAACCCATATTACATCTCTGCCAGAAGGGGATATAGGAAGATCGGTCACAAATTCTATAGTAATATGGTCCCACTTACACTCCGCAATCGGTAAAGGCTGAAGTAGTCCTGCCAGTCTCTGATTCTCAGCCTTGACCTGCTAACAGACTAAACACCGAGAAATGAACTGAGCTATCTCCCTCTTCATACCATTCCACCAGAAGTGCTGACGAATATCCCGACACATCTTCGTCCCTCCTGAATGCATTAAGTACTGAGAACTGAGGGCCTCTGATATAATCTTATGTCGGATATCTCCTCTTTGCACAAAAAGTTGACTCTCAAACCAGAGAGTCCCATCCTTATGAATGCTCAACTCTGGTCTGCGTCCTGGCTCACACTCTGCTCTGAGCTGCTGAAGTCTGACATCACCAGTCTGCTCTGCTCTGATCCTCTTAACTATAGAAGACTGAACCTGCAGACTTGCTATAAAACTGATATCACCAGGTAATACTACCTCGATACCCATCCCCTGTAAATCCTCCAAAATATGGCGCTGCTTTGTCAAGAAGTAAGCTCCTCCTCTCCTGTTCAAGGAGTCTGCTATGACATTGGCCTTCCTTGGATGATACTGAAGGTCAAAGTCGTAGTCGGACAATAACTTGAGCCACCTCCTATGACACATGTTGAGTTACTTCTATGTGAACACATACCTTAAGCTCTTGTGGTCTGTGAAAATCTTCACTCGATCATCATATATGTAATGCCTCCAGAGATTAAGTGCAAATACTACAACTGCCAATTCAAGATTATGCGTCGAATTACTCTTCTCATGGTCTTGAAGCTACCGAGATGCATAAGCTATCACTCTGCCATGCTGTATAAGGACACACCCTAGTTCCACTCCTGAAGCATCACAATATACTAAGAATTCAACTGGTCTCACTGGAAGTGTAAGAATAGGATCCGAGATTAAACTCTGCTTAATATTCTCAAAATAAGTCTGACAAGTGTCTGAGCACTCAAAGCATACATCCTTATACGTCAGCCGTGTCAAGGGTGCAGAGATCCTCGCAAAATCTACCATAAATCGCCTGTAGTAACCTGCTAGACCTAAGAAATTGCGCACATCTGAAGTTGTATAGGGTACTGGCCAACTCTCATTAGCCTCTACCTTCTTGGGATCCACCTCGACTCCTCCACCAGAAATGATATATCCCAAGAATGAGATACGATCAAGCCAGAACTAACACTTGCTGAACTTCGTATACAACTACTGCTCTCGAAGAATCTGAAGAACTACGCGAAGATGCTGCTCATGCTCTTCCTCACTTCGACTATAAACCAAGATATCATCAATAAACACTATCATAAACTGGTCTAAGTAAGACATGAAGATGCTATTCATGAGAGACATGCATATAGCTGGTGCATTGGTCGCTCCAAATTGCATAACTAAGAACTCCCAATGACCATATCTAGATCTGAATGCTATCTTGGGTATATCCTGCTCTCTGACTCTGATCTAATGATACCCAGACCCTAAATCAATCTTAGAAAATATAGTTGCCCACTGAGTTGATCAAAAAGTCATCTATCCTGGTCAAGGGATACTTGTTCTTAATGATTCTCGCATTTAGTGTTCTATAATTAATAACTACACACGATGAACCATCCTTCTTTTTAACAAGAAGTAATAGGGCTCCCCATGGCGACGCACTAGGTCTAATGAATCCCTTGGCTCTCAACTCCTCAATCATCCGGTACAAGATCTCTAACTCAGATGGAGACCTCCTGTAAACCCTCTCTGATACAGGCTTTGCTTCCGTGATCAAATCAATGTAAAACTCTATGCCTCTAATTGGTGTTACACCTGGTAGCTTATCTGGAAGTATATCAGGAAAACCACAGACTACCCTGAGAAACTGTGCCTCCTCAGTCTCTACCATCATTAGTGTAACCTCCAGTGACTCTACTGTACCTCTCAAGAATGAGAACTCCTCCCAATCAGGTACACAAAAAATAACCTTGCCACTATGGCAATCTATTATTACGTGTCTCGCACTCAACCAATCAATCCCAAGGGCGATATTATAATCGTCCATAGGAAACTCTATCACTCACGCGAGAAACTCTCCTGTACACTATAACTCTACACAAAGGATATACTCTATCTACTCCCACGAGACTGTTACCAGTAAGTATATTCAACCTTATAGGTGAGGACTCATTAACTCATGTCACAAAGCGTGCAGATATAAATGAATACGATGCACCAGAATCAAATAAAGCTGAAGCTAAATGAAAATAGATAAGAATGGTACCTGCTACCACCTCTCTTGTTACCAAAGCCTCCTCCATTGATAGAAAAAAGGCTCGATACTACCCTCTGGGTGCTGGTCCTCTCTGCTGCTGACCTCTAGGTATCGCTTGTGCCTGGGCCTGCGCATACTACTGTGGCCTCTATTGGAATGCCTGAGCCTGTGGAGGTAAAGGCCTCTGAACCTGCTATTATTGTACTGGTACTGGTGCCCTGTACTGCAACGCTACTGGCCAAACTGCTGACTGAGATAATGATGATCCAGTCTGGTTCCTCTTAGGATATGTCCCGATCATATAGTCTGATGCCCCATATACCAAGCACAATACCTGTGCCCTACGACACTCTGATACAATATCTCCAAGTTTCCCGTAATGGAAACAATTACGGGAAGAAGAAGAAGATGATGACTGCCTCTACTAAGGACGCACTGGGATGACTGCTGAGATGATGTTGTTCTCCTCAAGGATCCAATCGTCAGGGCTCGAACTGCTAGAGCTGGTGCTGATGACTGGGATGATGATCCTCCTAAAATGTTAGGCCTCTTCTGGCCCCCAACTCTATCGGTAATCCTCTATGATATATACTTATATATCATGGCTATCTGCATCACCGCATCAAAGGTCTGAAACTTATGCTGCTCTACTGCCAAGATAATCTCTAAATGGAGTCCCTGTTGGAACTTCCTCGCCCTCTCCAACTCGATCGCTACCAAAGTGGGAGCAAATCGACTAAGTCTCGCAAACTCTGTCGCATAATCGTCGACGGTCCTTCCCTCCTGCATGAGGTTTTTAAACCTCTAATGAAGCTCGTAACGCACCACCGCATTAAAATACCTCGCCTAAAATCTCTCAGTAAAAATTGCCCATAGAATCGGTGCTATAAGAGAAACCTACTGCACTGCCCACCATTCGCGAGCCAAGTCCAACAACTGTAGCCTCACTACTGCTACACGCTCTCTAGCCGTAGTCCCTACTGCCTCTAAAATGGCCTTAGTGTCCTGCATCCAAGCATCGGACGAAATAGCGTCCTATGTGCCATAAAAGTACGGAGGACTGAGATGCCTAAAGCTGGTCGCAGAATTATGGATCTGAGAACTACCTCGCTCCAATTCTGTCTGGACCGACCGAGTAAGTACATCACTCTGGTGCTGCTGGGTCATCATGAATCATCGAAGGACATCCATCAGTGCTCGGTGGGCAGCACCCTCTAGCTGCTCGGGCTGAACTGGGTGCACAAGTGCTGCCTGCCGGTCCGGTACTGCTGGCCGATCTGCCTAAGGATCTACTCTGGAATCTACCCTAAATGCTGAGGCTGATCTCCAGGAATATGTTGGGCTCTCAAATGCTGACCCTCCTCGAGCTGCACTCGATCCATCTAGCCGATAGTAACAGGAATAGTGTCCCTAAAAGTTAAGGACATAAGAATCAATATTAAAATATGGTAGATTGACAAATAAGCAGATATCAGATCAAGAATCAGGGATGGAGAAAATAACTTGGGATCAAGAGGAACAGTTTAGGATTGAGACATCGAGCAACAATAATAACCTCCACATATCTGTAAAAATTAGATCAAATCTGCTCAGACAGACATAATCCGCTCAGACAGACCTACATAGGCTACTACTAAAACTGTATCATGCCCCAGAACCAGAATACTGGAAAGTAGGACAGACAAGTCCAGCTACATATACTTAGAGCACTCTGGTACCCCGTATATACTGTGAAGCTGTAAGATATGAGGGATCACTACTACAAACCAACAGTCAAACCTAGGTCTAACAAACCCTAGTGTCTCAATCATAATTACAACTAAAATAATAACAAGATGTAAGATCAGATGAAATATAATAGTAAAGCATCCCAAACTTTAATATACAGATGACCATGATGCTAGTAAACACAAAATGAATAAACTAGCCAGAATATGAGTCATACATGATCAACCCTAGGATCTATCAATCATGCCAATGCCCGTAGGCTAACTGATCAAACCAAAACATGAGCTAAACATCTGCTCGATGGCTAAACGCCAATAAAATAGAATGTATATTAGGGTAGAAAAGTAAGAAAATACACTCAAGCGGTCTGGTGCTCCTGGTGGCCACCATCCTCCGAAAAGTACGAAAGATCCTTAGTTACTGCTACTGGATCTGCCCATACAAAACTAGTAGGGTCAGACCCCAAATAGCAAGTACCACAAAGGAAGCCAATCTAGGAACTTATACCAACAACACGAATAATACAACTACTGGAAAGTAAAGACTGAATATAAAAGAATCTCAGGATAATGAATACTGTAAAACCTGCAATGAGATATATCCTTAACTGATATCAATAAGGAATAACAAGAGCATAAGTAAAGATGTGATCATGTATAGCCTATACTAATCGGCATCCATCAATTACGACAAATCATGTAAGTACGGCTTGATACTTTAACTAACTAGGGTTATAACAATCCTTAATTACAAACTTTATAATTCAATACGATACTAGAGTTCCTTCTGATCGCATGACCCTGCAGTCTGTCCGGGATATCCATACACACAACTAACTGGATACTCCTCAAGATACATCATAATATAAACCCCTGGATACTCCTCAAGATAACAGTGTGAGTAACCGGGACTGCATGTAATCTAAAAAAACTTCTAGCCATGTACTAAGTGAATCTCTAGTTATTTAACCCATAGCAGTTTCTTTTATGAATTTGGGTGTGGCATTCCTGATAATCCATCCTAGATATGATGCAGACAAATCAAGTTCTAATAGTAATATAAATACATTTAATATACATTACATAATCGGACTCATGCATCCCACGACAACAATCAAGCCACGTGATACCAAGTGAAGCCAGGTAAAGCCAAGTAAAGCCATGTCGATCCAGGTAAATCAAGGTAAAGCTATGTGAAACCAGGTAAAGCCATGTACAACCATGTGAAGCCATGTCCAACCAGATAAAACCAAGTGAAACCAAGTCAATCCATGTCCGATGAAGCCATGTAAAGTTATGCCAATTCAAGTCCGAGGAAGCCATGTAAAGTCATATCAAGTCAAGTCCAGTTAATCATGTTATCACGTGTAACCGGGTAAAGCCGGGTGAAATCGAGTAAAGCCAAGTCAAGTCCAGTCAAGTCATCTGAAGCCATGTAAGTTCATGACCAAATCAGGATAAGTCACCACGTGTCCAAGCAAAAGCCAGAAGTTTCAACATGAATTCACGAAAACCCAAGAATTCCTAAAGAAATGGCACGATCGGTATATAGTCGGTACAGTCTAATACACCGTCGGTGCACCGGTCTAGAGATAGAAAAAACACAACAAGTTCTGGATTCCAATAAATCGCTATACCATCTGTATACTGTAGTATACCGTCGGTATGTCGTTCTAAGTAGGCAAAATGTTACTGGAAAAAAAAGTTTCACAAATCGGTATACTGTCGGCACAACCCAGTACACTATCGGTATGCCAGCCAAGACAAATATCTAACAATTTCAGCAAGATCGTATACCGTCGGCATAATCCAGTACACCGTCGGTATGCCGATAGGGTTCACAAAAAAATTCTAAAAAATCAAGTCGGTCAAAATCGGTATACCGTCGGTATACTGTAGTATACCGTCGTTATACTGTAGTATACCATCGGTATGCCGATTTCCAAGAATAAACTTGGTTAAATCAAGTCTGATTTCCGGGACCCAAATCAAATCCCAAAATTTTCCAGAACCAAGTCTAACATGAAGTCAAGTCTAGGATAAGTCTCATATCACAATATGGACTAAATCTCACGGTCATAACTCCGGTAGCGTCTCTGTTACCGAGTTACCAAAAAGGGGCGGGATAGGATTCTACCAGAATACAAAACCAAGATGGTCACTAGGCTAGAAATCACGATATAAATAGTAATAGTAAAGCAAGTCTAAGCAAAATAACAATAACCAATCTCCAGAAAAATAAAATGACAAGAAGTAAAAGAAGTTCACAAAATTGGCAATGTGTACTTGCCTAATGAAAGATCCTAGCCTAATCTTCTAGTCCACCACCACGAAGGGGTTCAGAAACCGCACTCTAAGTTTCAAGACCATACTTTCAAGCTCAAGAGAGAAATAAAGAAGATAGGATAGAGAAATAGAAAGAGGAAAATAAAATATATCGAGCACTATTTATAGAGAAATGTCTCAAAAATATCTCGAAAGTGAAACAAATATCCACCGGATAGTATAACGTCATTATACTATAGTATAACATCGGTATACTGTAGTATACCGTTAGTATACCAGTCAAGTAGTAAAGTTATAATTTTGAGAATTTTTGGGCTTCCTCGAGATCTAATAAAATGCAATAACTAGCACAAAATACGTATCAGCATAAAATATGAATACTGTGAGATGAGTCTCACAAAGGTTCATTGAAAATATCTAGAAATCTAAGTCGGTCAAAATCGATATACCGTCAGTACACTGTAGTATACCGTCGGTATGTTGGTTTCCAAGAAAAAACTGAGCCAATGTCAAATATAATTTTCGGGACCCAAATCAAATTCCGAAAATTACCAAAACCATATCTAACAAGAAGTCAAGTCTAGTGGTAAGTCACATATCACAATATGGTCTAAATCTCACGGTCACAACTCCGATACCATTTTTGTTACCGAGCTATCAAAAAGAGACGGGACAAGATTCTACCAAAAATTAAAATCGAGATGGTAAAAATGCTAGAAATTATGAGATGAACAATAATAGTAATGCAAGTCTAAGATAAAAAAAACCAAGGATCCATGAAAAAAATAACAGAATGTAAAATAGTTCATAGAATCGGCAATGTGTACTTTCTTACAACAAGCTCCCAGCCTCAACCTTCTAGTCCACCACCACAAAGGGGTTCAAGAATCACACTCCAGGTCTCAAGACCAAGCTCCAAGATAAAGAGAGAAAGGGTGAAGATAAGAGCGAGAAAGAGAAAAGAGGAAATAAAATAAAACTCAAGTACTATTTATAGAAAAAATTTAAAAATATCTCAAAATAGTAAAACAAATATCTATTGGGTAGTATACCGTCGGTATAGCGGTCAAGAAGAAAGTTTTCAAAATTCCAAGTTTTAAAATCCCATAAAATCCAAAAAAATAAAATATGAAGTATAAAATACGTATCCATATTCTGATATAGATACTGTGAGACAGAGTCTCACAACTCTTTCATCCTTAGAAAATTTTGTCCTCAAAATTTTACTAAAGCACCAAAACCAAGAAGTTCCAGAAAACATAACTAACTCAAAAAAGCAAGTATGGCATATAGACAGGAAATGGAAGTAGCAAACAATATAAATAAAAGCACTAGCAACTACACTAACAGGAAGAAGGACTAGAGGCTCAAGGATAAATTTGCCTCTCGAATCAGCTAAGTAGGAATCCATCCTCGCTAGCCTACGCTGATTCCCAAAATGGACAATGATCAAGTTTTGAGGTAAGTCGGTACCAATGAATCAGTCAAAGATATGACTCTGCCCAGGATGTACCTTCATAATTGTAATATATGATAAATATCACGTATCACCAGTTACGCAGGCAGAAGAGTAAAAGGCGAGATACTCGTCTTCACTCACAAAATATATAAGAACCCAAGAAAAGATATGAAAGAAAGGATGGTTAGGACATCACCTGCAATTTGACCATCCTCGGTCAACACCTGCTCCAAGATGCCAAACTCTCCATGCACCTACCTTGGGATTGCTGCCCTATTTTACTGCTGACCTTGCCCTCTGGGTACGGGTCCCCTCTGTTGCTGGCCTCCATGCATAGCCTGAACCTAGGCTTGGGCATACTGCTGCGGCCTCTGCTGTTGTAATGTCTGGGTCTGCATCAGTGTAGGCATCGGGGCATAATGCTTCTGGACCGGTGCTGGTGCCCTGAACTCCGGGGATGCTGGCTGGACTGATAAGGATTCAGCTGGAGCCCTCTGGGGATAAGTTCTCATCATGTGGTCTGCTCTATCACACACCAGACATAAGCGATGTGCCCTACGACACTCCAAACGAATATGCCCTGGCTTCCCATAGTGGAAATACCCTACTGAAGAAGTCAACCTCTGCTGCTGTGGATGTGTTTGTGTTGACTGCTGAAATGAAGACACCGGTGCTGGCCTCCCTTGGGATCCATTCTCCAATGCCCCGACTGTTGGTGCTGGTGCCAATGATTGGGTGGAAGAGTCCCTCAAGGTAGAGTGAGACCACTTTTGGCTCCCAATCTTATCGACTATCCTCTGAGAGGTGTACTCGTGCCTCCTCGTCGCTCTCATCACAGCATCGAAGGTCTAGAACTCATGCTGCTCCACTTCCAGTATGATCTCCAGATGAATCCCCTGCTGGAACCTTCTAGCTTGGTCTAACTCGATCGCCACCAAGGTAGGGGCAAACCGACTAAGTATACAGAACTCTGTCGCGTATTCGTCGATGGTCCTTTCCATCTGTCTGAGGTTGTTAAATCTCTGCTATAAGTTATAACGTAATACTGCATCATAGTACCGAGTCTGAAATATCTCACTGAAGTTCGCCCACAGAATTGGCGTCGTCAATAAAACCTCATGAGCTGCCCACCTACCGCGGGCAAAATCCAGCAACTACAGTCTCACCACTGAGACACGCTCTTTAGTCGGAGTCCCTACTGCCTCTAAGATGGCCTTAATATCTTGGAGCCATGCATCAGACTCTATCGCATCCTCAGTACCGTAGAAGTACAGGGGACGGAGATGCCTGAAGCTGTTCGCCGAATTATAGATCTGAGCACCACCTCTCTCCATGGTCATCTGGACTGATTGAGTGAGGACGTCACTCTGTCGCTGGTGTGTTTCCATGAAACCCATCAGAACATCCATCAGTGCTCGTACAACATCTGACTCCTCTGGCTAAACTAGTACTGCCAAAGGATCGGGCTGAACATGCTGCTATACCCGGGATCAATCCTCGACTCTGCTCCCGAATGCTGATGCTGATCCTCAGGAATCGGTTGGCCTACTGGTCTCTGCTCTGCCATCGGTACAGTCCAGTACATCGTCGGTACAGTCCAGTACACCGTCAGTATGACGATAAGGTTCATTAAAAATATCTAAAAATCTAAGTGGGTCGAAATTGGTATTTCGTCGGTATACTGTAGTATACCGTCGGTATGCCGGTTTCTAAGGGAAAACTGAGCCAATGTCAAATCTGATTTCCTGGACCCAAATCAAATCCCAAAAATCACCAAAATCACATCTAACAAGAAGTCAAGTCTAGTGGTAAGTCCCATATCATAATATAGACTAAATGTTATGGTCATAACTCCGGTACCGTTTCCGTTATCGAGTTACCAAAAAGGGACGGGATAAGATTCTACCAGAAATCAAAACCGAGACAGTTAAAATGCTAGAAATTATGAGATAAACAATAATAGTAAGGCAAGTCTAAGCTAAAAAGCAATAACCAAGGATCCAGGAAAGAAAATGACCAAGTGTAAAATAGTTCATAAAATCGACAATGTGTACTTTCCTACAGCAAGCTCCCAGCCTCAACCTTCTAATGCACCACCATGAAGGGGTTCATAAACCACACTCCAGGTCTCAAGACCAAGCTCCAAGATAAAAAGAGAAAGGGTGGAGAGAAGAGAGAGAAAAAGAAAAGAGGAAATAAAATGAAACTTAAGTACTATTTACAGAAAAATCTTTAAAATATCTTAAAAAAGTAAAACAAATATCTGTCGGGCAGTATACCGTCAATATACCGGTCAAGAAAAAAGTTTTCAAAATTTTAAGTTTTAAAATCCCACGAAATCCAAAAAAAATAAAACATGCAGCATAAAATACGTATCCATATTCCGATATAGATACTGTGAGACAGAGTCTCACAAATATACTATTTTTGCACACTCTAGAAATTATTGATGCACCATATCACAATCATACCTTACATACTGCTGCCTGAGCAGCAAGATGCAGCTGTTGCTGCTGTTCTGCAACTACTGATTGCTCATGCACTACTTATCTGAGCTGCTGTATCCTATTGTTGGACTACAACATATCCAACTGATTGCTCATACAGTTGCTACTTCTGTAGTGTACTTGCTACCTACTGCAGTTACAGAACCCCCCATTCTGTGATCACTGCTGCAAGTATCTCCTAGTAACCGACTGTACATTGCACACTCTTTTCTACTGAATTCTGCACATCTTCTCAATCCCACATACACCTATCTACCTATCATAAATTTAAAACTAAAATTGTAGTTCACATGGACTCTTTCTATATCCTGGAAACACACACTCAAAATTCTGATATATACACTAACACACTTTATTGCATATACTGATGCACTCTATTAAATATCTTAAATAAACACACTTAAATACATTAAAATAGGCACTCATATGTGCTGTTTCATCTTCTGCTTGAGTCACACTTATATATAGGCTTGAGTATCACACACTAACTCACTTCTCAATGATACACACCAACCACACCATGATACCAACTTGGTATCTATGATACACAAGCACCATATTCATGATACACATTAATAACCACATCCTCATGATACCCATGAATATCCACACATGTCCACATAGTAAAATGACACTTCCAATTGAATTATATAACAAATTTGACACTTAAACATAATGAATATATATTTAATTTAGCACCTATTCATAATATGACATCTATGAACACAATTTGCATATGAATCACTAATTTAACCATGTGCATCCTAAAGTATCATGACACAAACACTACGTATCCTATCTATAATAGATGGATACAAGCTCAAACCAAAATTAGATAAAATATTCCTTTGAAAATATAATACAAACACTTGGTGGACACAAATTTATATCTATCCCAAAGTCACCATTATAAAATATAGATCTATTAAAAAGTGGTCCACTACAACCTAGTTCTTCCATTAAAGGTTCATTACTACCTATTTGTGGTTCTTATTGGTTCGAACGAAATTATCCCATGGAAGTTGGAAGAAAGTAACAATTACCTATCGGGAGTAGATCCCCAATGAATATCCATAAATTTGAGGACACGATAAAGATAAATTGGACATGATCCTCCTTGATTGTGCTCCTCCCAAGCTCTCATTGTGCATCCAAGCTCAAGCTTCACTTTAAAAAAGGAATTTAAGAATAATTGGTTGATTTGGAGTGGTGGAGGAGAAATTAGAGTTTGGAGTTATAATGGAGAGATGACTTGAGGAATAAGATGAATTTGTAATAGAATTTGCTGGAAATAAAATTATAGAGGGAACCATTTGGGTCGGCCATAATTGGTGGGTTGGGGTTGGTTGGAAATTTCAATTTTGCCATTAATCTACCCTAATTTGAATTCAAAATCAATAGGAATGAAATCTAGTTAGTTAGGATTAGAATAGTCTATACATGACTAATTATAATTAACACCAAACCAAAACTAACTTGATTAACCTAACTAACATTATTTAGCATTTATATTAAGTTGACAAAAAAATTCATAATTACAGATTCTAAAAATACGGAGGTTACAAATCTATCCTCCTATTAGAAAAAATTTCGTTCTCGGAATTTAAATATAGTATAGGAACGAAAAGGTAGGAAAAATACTTCACGGCTCAAAGAGATAAAGGTATCGCTCATGCATCTTATCCTCTCTACCAGGTAGATTTACACGGGGAGTGATGCCTCCAGTCGACATGAATCAAGGATATTGTTCTATTATGCAGCACCTTCTCTCTGCGATCAAAATCTCCACGTGCTGCTCCTAGTAACTGAGACTCAGTCCTACCTCAATCTTTCAGTGATCTAGTACATGTCTGGGATCTTCCACGTATTATCTCAGCTGGGACATATGGAACATGTTGTGCACTCCTTCCAATATAGGCGACAAGGCTAGTCGGTAGGCTGCAACATCGACCTTTCTCAAAAATGCCAAAAGGTATGATGAACCTTGGGCTGAGATTTTCATCTCCACCGAAATGAATCATACTACGTGTCAGAAAAATCCTCAAGAATACCAGATCCCCAACCTAAAATCAAAACCATCCTCATAACATGATCAACAAATAGTGATCAATCTTAAATTCAAATAATTATTTTACCTCAAATTCCAGCGATCTCCGGTAGCTATCGGCCTAGTGCCTCGCTTCCACGTCATTCCAAGATAACAGGATACGACATTTTCGACCATACAGAGCCTCGAAAAGAGATATCTCGATACTGGCCTGGTAGTTGTTGTTGTTGTATGCAAACTCTACCAGATGAAGATGATCCCCCCATGAGCCACCAAAATCTAACAAACTAGTCCGAAGCATATCCTCAAGCGTATGAATAGTCCTCTCTGATTGTCCATCCATCTGAGGGTGATAAGCGGTGCTAAACTTGAGTTGGGTACCCAAGCTAGCCTGCAAACTCCTCCAGAAATGGAATATAAATCTACTATCTCGATCGGAGATGATGCTCACCGGAACCCTATGCAACCTGACAATTTGCCTCACATATAACTCGACAAGCTTCTTTGTAGACAATCCCTCTTTAAAAGACAAAAAGTTAGCCGATTTGGTCTACCTATCAACAATGACCCAAATCGCATCCTTCCCTTCCGGAGGGCGTGGAAGTCCGAAAATAAAATCTATCATGATATGTTCCCATTTTTACTTTAGAATCGGTAGTGGCTGACACAACCCTCCTGATCTTTGCCTCTCGGCCTTGACCTGTCGTCACACTAGACATCTGGAAACAAAGTATGACATCTCTCGCTAAAAACCATACCACCACACGTGATATCTCAAATCCTTGTTTATCTTGTTAGCTCCAGGATATATAAAATACTGAGAATGATGAGCTTCCTATATGGACTCTTTCTGCAGATCACCACTCAACACATATAACCTATCTTCGTGCCTCAGCGAACTATCCTCTGCAATAGTAAAATTATTTAATAATTCGGCATGTACCTGATCTCTAATACTCCTCAAACTCTCATCCTGATACGACGTCTCCCGGATCTTGTCCATCAAACTAGATTGAATCTGCATACCCATGATCTGCATCTCAACTCCAGGAACTATAATCTCAATGTCCAAACTCTCCAAATCTGCTAACAAGTGACTGTCCGTCGTCAGATACATAGCTACTTGATATATACTCAAAGCATCAACAACTACGATAGTTTTTTCCTGATGATACTATAATGTAATATCAAAATCTTTTATCAGCTCTAGCTATCTGCATTGACTCATATTCAGCTCTTTTTGTGTAAAAATGTACATCAAGCTCTTCTGGTCAGTGAATATTTCCATAAGCTCTTCGTACAGATAATATTTCCACCATTTTAAGGCAAAGATCACCACTGCCAATTCTAAGTTGTGGTCAGGATAGTTCTTCTCATGTGTCCTTAGCTGCTTGGATACATACGCCACTAGCTTCTTGTTCTGTTCTTAAACAAATCCTAAACCCTTTTCTGAAGTATCAATATAAATGGCAAATCCTCATGATCCTGATGGCAGCGACAAAATATGAGTTGTAGCTAACCTCTTCTTCAACTCATCAAATACGGTATGGAAGTCCTTAGTCCATACAAACTTACATCCTTCCGAGTGAGTCTAGTCATCGGCTCTGTAATTCAAGAGAAGTCCTTCATAAACTTTCTGTAATATCCAACCAATCCTAAGAAGCTTTTGATCTCTGCAATAGAACTCGGAGTAGCCCAAGACTCTACGGTAGAAATCTTCTTCGGATCCACTGATATCCTGTCTCCAATCACCACATGCCCGAGAATATCTACCTTGTCCAAGAAAAATTTATATTTTGAGAGTTTTCTATAGAGCTTCTCCTTCCTGAGAGTCTCTAGCACTATCCTTAAATGCTCCTCGTACTCCCCTGGCATCTTCGAATATATGAGTGTGTCATTATTGAATATCACTACAAACTTTTCCAAGTATTGATGGAATATCTTGTTCATCAAGTTCATGAAAACTGTCGGGCATTAGTCAACCCAAACGGCATCACTAAGAACTTATACTAGCCATATCTCATCCGAAATGCAGTCTTTAGAATATCCTCCTTCTTCACCTTTACCTGATGATAGCCAGACCTCAAGTCAATCTTCAAAAATACCTTTGTGCTACTCAACTGATTGAAGAGATCATCTATCCTCAGTAGAGGGTATTTATTCTTGATAGTTAGGTTATTCAAAGTCTTGTAGTTGATGCACATCTGCACTGTCCCATCCTTCTTTGGCACAAACAATACCGGAGCTCCCCAAGGTGAATAACTTGATTTTATGAATCTCGTATCCACAAAATTATCAACCTGCTTCTTCAGTTCAACCAACTCACTATTGTTGATCCTATAAACTTCCTGTAATACCAGCTCTGCTCCAAGCATCAAATCAATAAGGAATGCAACATCTCTATCCGGTGGAAACCCTGGCAACTCCTTGGAAAACATATCTAGAAACTCCGCAATATAAGGATGAGGCAATTCTTTCTCCTCTACCATAGCTCCATAAATAATTCCATCACCCTTCTCTACAGATCCTCTAGAAAACTAAAACTCAGGCTCTCCTGGAGGATAAAACAATATACGACCTCCACGATAGTTTATGCTAGCATGATGCATACTCAACCAATCCATCCTGATGACTATATTAAAACTCGAAAGTGGCATTACGAGTAAGCTAGTACACAAATCTCAGACTTCCAAGATGATACAATACCCCTTGCAAGCATCACTGACTAGGATAATGCCTTATTTAGTCTTATTCTTACAACTCCTACGCAATGGTTCTGCTACTAAATTATGCTTAAGCACAAAAGCTATAGATATAAAACTATGAGCTGCCCTAGAATAAAATAAAGCTATATTTGGAAATGAGTTAAGAAGTATAGAACCTGCGATCACATCACCAGTAGGCTCAGTCTCCTCGATCGTCATAACAAAAGCTCCACCTTGCTGACGTGATCCCCTATGCTGGTGCTGATAAAAATGCTGCTGTTGAGTAGGGAGTGGTGGGCCCCTCTACCGCTGAGCCACTGGTGGTCTAACCAGTCCCTTCTGAGATGGTGCTGCACCCCGAGTAGGCATAGTAGGATACTCCCTTATCTGATGTACAACTGATCCGTAGAATAAACATACTCCGAGCCTCCTCCTGCAGATATCCCAAGTATGCCTGGTCTTCCTGCAGTAAACACAAGTGGGAGCCCAATGTATCTGCCTCTGCGGCTACTACTAAACTGGAGCTTTAGCTGGAGGATGGTATTGTTGCTGGTGCTGAAAAGTCCTCTACTACACCTGGGGATGCTTTATCGGCCAAGAGCTACTTCCACCACCGAGTGAATCATTGTCCCTCTTGGGCCTGAGGTCCAGGTCCATCTCAACCCTCTGAGCCTCATCAATGATCCATGCATAATTCATGGTATTTACAACGATATGAACTTTGATCTCTTTGGCCAAGCCCTGTCAGAATCTACGTTCTCGATCCTCAGTGTCCCTGACTATGTACTCAGCAAATCAGCTAAACCTGTCAAAATCTGCTGTATACTTATCCACAAAGAGACTACCGTGCTCCAGATTCTGTAATTGCTTATCTAGAAAACCCTTGGCTACCGTAGGGAAGAACTTTCTCTTGAAAAGTTTATTAAACTGATCCTAGGTCAGATCTGGAACTGCAAGCCTGGGCTCATTCCTGAACCAAGTGCGGGCGATGTCGTGAAGCTGTAGGCTAACAACCTCAATGTTCATGTCCTCAGGAATACGGGCAACCCTCATAATACGCTTATTGTCTTGAGCCACTCATCTGCGTATAATATGCCCTTAGTCCCCTTTAACTCCCGTACGTCCATCTTTTTGAAGTCCCAGATGTTGCCCACCTTCGTGTGAGCAAGTTGCGGCTGCTAAGGTGTAACCCACTCCATGGCTGCAAAGCTACGAGATAGGCATTCTCCATGCCCTCATGGATAACCTCGATCTTCTCCCTCTGGGCCTGATCATGTACCCTCTGTGCCTCCATTATGGCTCTGAAGAGCTCATACAAATGTGCCCAATTAGTGGGCATGCCTCCAAAGGATGATAAAAATGGTGCCTCTCCCTGAGATGGAAGTGGAGGAGGAGGATGACTCTTAGAAGCAGCTGAGGTGACCTCCTGATCTGTGGTAGGTGGAGAAAGAGCACCCGTCGCTCCCTGACTCACATGTCAAGAAGTTAACGCTCTTAGAAGCTGTAGCTACTCCCGAACTGCGTGCTCTTGCCTTTGATGCCATTTTGAAAAGACAGGTTGGAAACAACAAAAAGTCATCAATATGGCACTAGATAAGATATTATTCAAGAAAAAGAATAATTATGAAAAATATCAAAGTATTTAGAATATAATAAAAGTTTGCCAATTCAAAACAAAGTGGAATTCCTAGTTGTGATTGAGTATTCTCCTATTTCTAGTATTCTATATCCTGTTGTAGGCTCGTAGTAGTACCCTACTCCTGAGTACCACTACAACATCATACTAGTTGCGAAGTCTAACCTACATGTGCCACCATAAAAATGTGTCACGACCCGTACCTAAAAATTCGGGCATGAGTCGTAGGTACGTCCAGCCTACACCATAATATCGATGGTAGAACACTGTCTAAACCTCCACAATAATATCCAATAATCTCACCCGATATATATATATATATATATATATATATATATATATATATATATATATATATATATTTATATATTTATATATTTATATATATATATCCAATTTTTTGCATCCCAAGCATTCCCATATTATCAACCGTTGGATCTTGCTTAAGTCATCTAATCTTAACTGTTGATTTGAATGGTTCAAATCAACCGTTAAGATTAGATGACTTAAACAAGATCTAACTGTTGTAAATATGGGGATGCTTGGGTATACATAATATGGGGATGTGGATCCCTTCTCATATATATATATATATATATATATATATATATATATATATATATATATATATATATATATATATATATATATATATATATAAGGGCAAGTAATATATGAAACAGTTATAATACTCAATCACAATTCTAAGGAAAGATAAATACAAGATAGAATATAAGAAAATTCTACATAGTTTCTCAAGTCCAAAGTTAGGTAATCTCAATAAAGTTCTAAATCCAAAGTATCAAATAAATCCAATAAGTCTCATAAGACTCCGGAGACAAATTCAGTCAATACTAAAGTCTATAAGCTAAGTTAATTAGATAGTCATAGTCGAGATCTCCGCTGCGAACACTCCATGATCCTCTAGAAGGATAGAATCAAACTCAGCTATGTTTTCCATTGATCCAAAGTTGAAACAAACTTTGTGTGTTTAACAAATAAAAGAGTACAAAGAAATCCTAAGCAGAAAATCTAAGTACAATTGTTTTTTATTCTGAGAAATGTGACGATGGAGACTGAGTACTGTAGTGACTCCTTTACTCCGTTGACCATCCAATGAGGGAATAAGAATGATTTCTCCTATTCTCTCTCTTGTGCTTGTCTGTATGTATGTCTACATGTGCCTCTAGTAGGTATACAACCCTACTATTTATGGCCGTCATCCTGATGGGCCCATGCACGCATATGCTATGTGTGTACGGATACTGGAGCTGCCACGTGTCTATCCTCAACAGGGTGCGGTTGCAACCGGGAACACATGTCACGGTCGAATTGCTACGTGGATTCATTATTGAGATACGTTGTTACTGAAAATCTGGTCGATTCTCATACATGGTGTGTATGACTTGGTCAGCTTGAAACTTGGCCTATAGAGAATTTTCCCAGTTGCAACAGAAAGATCTTGACTTGAGGAGCACTGCCATACTAAATGCATGGAGTCTGGGATGCAGAGACGCATGGAGTCAGAGATGCATGGAACGCATAGAGTCTATGACTCATGGGACCAGAGACGCATGGAGTCTGGGGCTCATGGGACCAAAGACGCATGAAACTTTATCCCTTATACACATGGCGTTGTACGACTGCAAAATAACAAAGGCTTTATGGCGGTGATTGACGCTTTGACACCAACTGTCAGCCTCAGAATCGAGGCATTTTAGAGCATCATTACTGCTAGAGTAAAAAATGCTCTAACTTGACTGAGGTAACATTATGTATCTAACTAGCCACTTGAGTTTTGACGAATGTACTTTAGTTTCTTTGACGCATAAGGGCCAGACACATAGGCACTTTTTGGGATTTTTCATGCTTCTTCAAGACCCCTTCAAAGTTTTTAAACTGATAAATTTGGAATACTTTGAATAAGAAGCATGGAAAAGAGATCTTTCGAATGCATATGATGTCCGTTGCATCGAAGTACTTCAGCTGTCTTTGATGCATGCACTTATTGTCATATGGACGGGTCTACCATGATGTCAAATCTGCATAAAATGCCAAGATTTGGCTCGATCTTCAGACATACTTATGAGATTCTGATCCGTCGTTTGACACAGGATTTGAGGTATCGGTTTATTTATTGATGACGATGAATCAAGAACTTTAAGTGTCGCCTTTATCCTAGGTTGCCACATAGGCTGAGATGGCTCAGATTCTGAGCTTCTTTCATCTATAAGTGGGGGAAGAGTTAGAGAGAGAAAGTCTTTCACTTTCTTCTCTTTCTTTTCTAGAATATATTTTTTATGGCACATGTTGTGAACTTGGGTATGTTATTAGAGGTAATGTGGACATAGTACAATATCATAATTGTCACGGACATTCCACTGGGGGATCTTTTGTAGACCTATTACTTCCTGTGCACTTGAGTGAAAGTAATAAGTTCGAAATAAAGTCCTATCAGAGGTGATATGGACATGATAGATTTGTGGACTTATCAGCGCTTGAGTACGGGTGATAAACTTTGATGACGACCGATACCAGAGGTATTGTGGACGTGACAGTCGATAGTGAAACAAAAAGTTTTTTCCAGAGGTAATATGAACATGGCAAAACTGGAAACAAATATTAGGACCTTAGTTCAGAAGTGATATGGACGTGAGCTAGTGTCCCAAGGAACTCAATATTGAATAGTTTACTGGAGGCTACTCCACTGGGGTATTTTGAGGATCCATTATTTGTTGTGTATTCAGGACTCCCGAATACAGACAATGGCTTATGCGCTTGACGAATAACGGTGAATATAAATGATGTACATCTTATCCTGGGATGAGAGGAGTATGGGTCTGGATTAGACGTAGTATTTTTTGAGGAACTTGTTGTTGATAGGCATCATGAGCAAGTCCCCATTAGGCTTTGTGAGCCGATAGGCACCATTGGAATAGATATATTCTACGATGAACATGCCTTCCCATTTATCTTAGAAATTTTGGGCTATCTTGTGCGTCGTAACCATTGGTCTTCTTACAGCTAAGATGAGTTCACCTACTTGGAACGTCCTTTCCTTGACATATTTATTGAAGGAACCTGAAAAATGTGCCTGATATAACTCAATACAAAGTTGGGATAGAAGGTGCTTCTCGTCGAGTTCTTTCAACTCTTGTAGTCATTGACGGTAGTTTTCATCAACGGTCAACTGGTTGGAGAGAGCCACTCGGAGGGAGGGGATCTGGACCTTGAAGGGGAGGACTACTTCACTCCCGTAGACCAAAGCAAATAGCGTACTGCCAGTCGGTGTCCGGACCATTATGCGATAGGTCCAGAGACATTCACCCAACTTCTTATTTCAATCACGCTTATTGGATGACACAAACTTCTTGAGGAGCTTGATGATTA